>VDFB02000015.1:46467086-46959268 GCA_007258455.2 Sequoia sempervirens
AACTTGGAGCCCTTGGGCATTTTGTTATAACTCTTATTTAATATGTATGCACATTGACAATAAAAGCATTTGAATTTTGTTAATTTGTTTGTCGATTCCCATGTGAAATCTCAATTCAAGTCTAATGTTATGTATTAATCTTCTACAATGTCTATGATGAACGCTTTATCAATGTTATGATATGAATATTTGAAACTTCTCTATACTTTTAAAATTTCCTTTTTTTTATCATCCGTCCCTTGTCGATCCCTAAAAAATGGCCCAAAAGTACCCCCGTACCAAAAACTCGTCCCGTCGTCCCCTACCATCCCCGTCCCCGAAACTCCGTGGAGCATAGTCTGGTTGTGGTTCAACTCTAGGTGGAAAAACCTACATGAGAGGTCTAGCCAAGGCTGCCCTATGATGCTGATTTGTTGCTCCATGTTGGCCCAAATCATTTCCTTGTCCATTATTGCCTCTGTTGTTCACTCCCAAGCGAGCCAACCCCTCAACCAACTGTGCAAGTCACTGATTGGTTTCTTGGTGTCCCCTAACCACAGCATCCGAAAGAACCATCATCCGATTTGGTTCAACATAGTCCCTATCTGCCCTTTCACCCCTATCACCCATATTTTCTGAGTTAGTTGATTTTGTTGAGTGATTTTTGGAGAGTTATTCTTCCCTCTCTAAAGGCCAATGCTCCCACAAATCCTACTCTCGTTTCCTTAGTCTTTCAAGATACCTTCTTTCTCTATCACTAATGCTCATAGAAGTTCATTACCCAATAGCTGGCCGGATTAATTTGGGCTCTGATACCACTGTAATGTGCATCCCAGATTTTTTTTGTAATGATGTGTTTGCAGGTTTGTTTTCCAATGAAAGGGTTTTGTAGATGTTTACTTTCAGATTGCATTCAGAACTTTTAAAACAACCATTTAGCATGAAACTAAGCAACAGATCATATAGAAAATAGTGCTGATCATAACAAGTTTATATTTCAGACTTCATGGAACATGTGCAAGCATTTTATAATCAGATTTAAAACATATTGCAGACCTTGTATAGTCTTCAAAACACAAAGTAGAATGCTCAGATCTGATCCAATGCCCAACCCTCAAGCACAAGGGGCTAGGGCACTTAGTTTGACCCATTTTCAAGCCTTCAAACACCTCAAATTTTGCTCTAGCACTGTCAAACTCTTCACCAGCAAATTCAAACGCCCAAAAGTGATGAAAAGGAGTCAACTAAATGCAAATTTCAGACTTGATACAAACTCAACATGCCTAAGATGAATGGGTACAGACTCCTGGGAGGGGCAACCAGCATTTAAAAATATGATTTGCCAAACATGTCAAGTGAACACTCATTTTGTGGTGCCCAGCAATGAGGAGAACTCAGAAACAATACCCAAAATGATACTTAGCAGTCCCACTAAGTTATGAGCAAACTTTTGTTCTCCAATATCTCAGAAAAAACACATCAACACACTAAAAAGGCATCTAATCACTATCAAACTTGAGTAGCACTCCAAGAAAGCTCACATCACACCAAAGCTAAATACCCATATCAGAAAACTTCATAAATTTTCATCTTCTCCAAACCCAAATAACCAAACCAAGCCAAAATCACTCCCAATGGCAAACCTAGAGCACCAACCAGCTACAATGGATGTTTCACCATCGAAACTAGCAACCAAGAAGAAGGTTTTCGTCCTCAACCAGCGAAAAAAGAACTCCCTAAGCTCATTCCAACAACATCTCCTTAAGTTGTCAAAACATGCATAACAAAATGAGAGCTCAAAATCATATTTATAAAGTGAGGGTTAGATTAGGGCAACTCACATTTCATTTCCCTCCATTTCACCTTTTTGAAAATGACATGAAATTACCCCAAGAGGGGCGCCCAACTTTTGCCTCCAAAAATTTCACTTTTCATTTTTTTTTAAATTATCATTTAGTCCCAACTAGGCATCCCACCTTATGAGGCATAACATTAGCCTTAAAAAATGATAAATAACCTCCCTTTTAGGCACCACACAAGGAGAAACATTGGCCCTCTTTTAAAGACATCACCTTACTAGGCCAAGGGGTACACTTCATAAACCCACGCCCCCCTCACTTAAGTTATAAAGCAACATTATAAAACTTAAGTGATAATAAATCAAATATTAATCTCAACACCATAAGGACTCACCCTGTCGTAAATAGAAAGCACTGCACTAAGCTGCTGGAGGAATTGATTGAAGACCAAATACTAAAAATAGCACTTACTAAAAATAGTAAATCAAATCCCCATCCCCCCGTCCCCCCATCCCGGAAACTTGGTGGAACATAGGAAAAATGTTGATAGGATTTTGAATTCTGATGTAAATGCTGTACTCACTGGATTTGAAATGGAAGGAGTTCAGGCAAACTTACACAACAATCAGTTATAGGTTAACAGCATCGGCCAGTGAGTGAGATGATTTCTCAAAACTTGGCTAGTAAAAAAGCATCTCAAGCAGAAATTAACTGCAAATCTTGTATAAAATATTACAACTAGCATGAGTGCCTGCATGGCCAGTTACTTGATAAGTAGATCATGTAATGCATAAGAAAAAATTTCTTATGAAATTTAGCAAGATGCTGAGATTACTCACTCAAACACTCCAATAAGATCTTGCAGCATGCTCCTAGATGGTAAACCATTTGAGAAGGCGGTGATTTTGACAAATTAATATGTTCAGCTTAACCTAAATGAGATTCATTTGAGCTGCACAGATAAAAATACAAATAGAAAGATAAAAGAAGCACAAAATTGCCATCCCACAATGCTGCTTGGCATTGTAGGATTGGCCTAGTCTTCTTGTATCCAATTTACAAAGAAAAAGATATTAATTCTTCTGCACAAATGGCTTCTGTTTGATCTACATCACTAAGCTCTGTGATTCACCTAATAGACTGCAACTGCAAGATTGTGGAGAGCTTACATACAAAATCAACATAAACTCAATCAGTTTATTGCAGAAACATGAGGAGAATATTTAACAATATCAATAACACATATAATGAAAGAAACAAGTAAAGCAAATAAAATTAAATCAGAACAGATGCAGTAAAAAGTCAAACAAATTACCATGAGTTTGTCTATCATATCAACTTGCAGTAATAGAATTCCCTTCTTCATGGTTATCATACATGACAAACCAAATTGTTATTCTAGAAGACAGCTTAAAATTACCCTTATCATTGTAAAGGTAATGGGGGGCACTTGCAAGAATGAACCAATTTCAAACCTTCCTTATCAAAATAAGGCAGCGTATATATCTAATCAGCATACAAGGTTGTGGTGTAATGATTATGGGGTACATTCAAGCATGACCTAGGTTTCCAGTTTTTAAGAATGCAGTCCAAGTTCATAGCCCACATCGCATTAAGATGGGCCATAACATCAAACAAGAATTACCAGGTGAAAGAGGAAAAAAAGGAATTCTCATTTAAGGGCATAACTTAAGCTTGCTCCATTGGGTGAGCCAGCCGAATTTAATAACATGGCAACCCTCAGACGTACACAACCAACAAAAAATAAGGGGAGTTAACTGACCTTACAATTCTACACAATCCTAACCATGTCTATTTCCTCTTTGCAGGTGCACAACACAAATCACACAACATACATAAAACATGTCTAACTAGTCAAAGATAATCCATTGCACCAAAATTGAGAATCTTCTCAATAGGATGTACCAAAACATACCTGGGAAAGACTGACATTCAATATAATACCAAACCAAAAGAAATCAATAGTCACACTAACCATGGCCTTCTGATCCACATTTCATTCACATGAATGGGCCTTATGATCCACACCATTTGCTGCCATACTACCCATTCTGCAACATTTTACTTTACCCCACCCTTTCCTCTCTTTCAAGATGCATTACTTCTCTTTTTTCCCTCCAATTTTGCACCGTTTTCAGTATATCTTCTACTCATTTTGTTTCCATCTTTTTACATGACATCACAAGAACCACTTTCATGTTCCTCCCTCACAACCACAGCTTCTTACTCTCCAATAGAGTGTCACATTCATTGTTAGAAAACGGTTTGCATAACAACATATCCATTTGGAAAAGCTGTGATTTGGAAAAAACATGTATATAGTGAAGAAAAAAATTTCAAGTCTTTTAAGATGGACATTTTTATGTGGACATGTAGCAGTAATGTTCTAAACATTTAATTATTAAAAAAAAAGGCATTTGAGGCCTTATTTAAAACAATGAACAATATTCATATAACAACATGTTCAACTTTGTGAAACTTCAAAGACAATAAAATTGTAAAAACTTATTCCTGCAAACACAACCTAATCATATTTTTTTGAAGAAACTTCAAGCTGTCTATTAGTATAGAGGTTTTCATAGACTTGACCCAGAATTATCTGGCATAGATTCTGTCATATTTCTATTTATAACAGGTATCTAGAAATTTGGAAATACTATAATACATAGTGACACCTCACTACAGCACACACAAAATGAGTTTAACCTTTTCCTTAAAATCGTCTATTTATCCCTTTGTCAAAAACAATTCTTGCAAGCCAAAAATATGCTGCCCTAGTTGAAAATTCGATAAACTATAAGAAGAATGAGTTTAAACTGTGTAACACAAACACATAAATACCTGAGCAAGTCCTTCAATCTCTTCTGGCATTGTAGCACTAAACAATAGAGTCTGATGATGTTTAGGAAGGTTCCGCATAACCTACAGCAGTGAGTAGTATTTCTATGAGATTACAAAGAATAGTAAAAATATCGTTAAACAGAATGTCAACTCCTACCTGTAAGACAAGGGGACACAAGCTCATAAGTAATTAGAAATTAACAGCCTATGTGTTCAGAGCACTAAGCAAGTAAAGAAGTTGACTATTAGTTTATGGCCTATGATAGCTTATATTGTTTGAAGGACGGATGGTTAAAAAACACTGAACCTAACCCTAAATACTGAAATGAACTGAAAATGACCACAGTATTACATTCTTCAAAACTGGATTGTCATATGGCATAGAGAATAACACAAAGGAGATTGGTTTCGAGGGAGAAAACAATAATGCAAAATATCAGAAGTTTGGTTCATAGAATTATTTATATTTACAAAATACAAAGAACTATTTATATTTACAATTGCAGTATAAGACCAGGCCCAACACATTATTTTGAACTGTTAATTCACCTCTCTTATTTGAGGTTCAAACCCCATGTCTAACATTCTATCAGCCTCATCCAGTACAACAAAAGAAACCCTAGAAAGAGAACTGTTGCCCTGTTGCAGATGATCAATAAATCTTCCAGGAGTGGCAACCACAATTTCAACTCCTGCTCTCAGCTCTGACCTCTGAAGAAAGCAAACACACAGCGAAACATAAAGCAACAAAAGAAAACATCAGAGAAAATAAGGAATACAGACTCTAAAAACTAGAAAAACAAATTGTTTATAGCATATTTTGCATGCAATTTTCAGCAGATTCATGTACTGCTATGTACTGCTTGCTTCCAGCTATAATATGATTTTATATGCAGGGATTATAGCAAAACACATTTGAAGAAAAAGAGTTCTTTGAACCTGCTCCGCAATATTTGTTCCTCCAACAACGACAGCAGTCCTGAATGACTCCAATGATTTACTGAAAGCCTTTACCTGAAATGCAGCCAAAAAGTATACTGAAATGAAAAGACAAATATATATCATACACCTTCACATTTAAAGCTTAGTTTAAACCAACTTACATCAAACATTTACATGTGATTGACCTAATATAGTCCAAGATCGCATACATTAAGAAAGTTTATCCACTCAATCTATCTCTTTATCCAAAATTTCTTCATAAATTTCCAATAAAAAGGTGCAGACATAATGAAACTAAAATTCTCAATCCAGTGGACATCTTTTATACGTTGCAATTCTGAAATGTTTTAGGAATTACACAGTAGATCTGTCAGAGATCATTATGGTTCAAGACCGTTCAACCCATGACATTTTAAAGTCTGGTAGAACCACAGACCTGCTTAGACAATTCTCAAGGTTTTGTATCCAACAACAGAGAAGTACAACCAAGACGAATAAGATTCTGCACACAATTTACATGCAAAGAGTTGTTGGCCTCAAAGTTTGACTCTGCAAATCCACATGCAGTTCAAATTGAATATCCATACCAACCTCCCACACGTTGATATGGAGCTATATTATTAATTTTCAATAAATAGTGACTTTCTGATAGTAAAATTGACATTTATTTCAATTCCTCAACCATCACTAAGTCCCTTTCTGTGTTTTCACAGTAATACCTCTATGGAATCTTTCTTTCCACATTCTCCTTTTCTGTGTTTTAAAGTCATCAAAATCAATTCCCTGAGCTAAGTCCTATTATTTTCTTAGCTTTTGGTTATATACTTTATTAACAAGAAAATAATATCTTAAACATTCCTGATATCTTCTAGACCTAAAGGCTATATGCATAGACCAGCAACTGACTGCAACATGTCCCAGCTCTTCCAGTACAAACAAACACTTATTGAATAATAGTTCAATTTCAATACAAAGTTTAAAATTTTCCTAGGAAGTTATTTCACTGGAGTCAAATGGTTGTGGAGACTTCTCAACTGCATATGTAATGAATTCAAAGCCCTCGCTTTCCAAAAGAAAAACAAAAGATTAGGCAGTCCAATCCATTAAGAGTGACACACAATTCCATAACAGCGTGATTCAATTCTGGAAACCACAGCTTCAAAAATAATGGTATCATCCGTCAAGCTAACTCATCCTCTTACAGACTCTAAGTCATTACTTGAAATTCTTTATTTCTTAAATTTTAAACAGCTCTGCAACAGAGATGCAGACTAAAAGAACTTTTAACAAAGTTGCCTACATGGGTCTTCATCCTCAAGTAGAGGGTCATGCCCCCGAAATATCAACACTAAAAACCCTAACGTTGAAATGCAAATGAATAAATAAAATTCAAAAATATAAAAAATAAATGTTATAATCATTATAATATGATACTCAAAACATTAATAAAATATATAAAAAATTTAAAAAACTGATATAAAAATAAATATAATAACAATAAATTAAATTTGTAAATATTAGTAAAATAACAAATATATAATATATTAATATAAAATATATATAAAATAAAATAACAAACATATTAAAGGCAGTGATTATGTTATTAAAGAGCAAAATGCAGCGATCAGATCAGACAGCAGTGATTCATGTTTAAAGGCTGTAATTAATATATATTGGAGGAGCAGCAATGTATATATTAACAAATAAAAAGAAAGCTCAGATTTGTTAAAAGAAAAGCAGAGATCACAAAGGGAAATGTCTCTTCATAAGAGCATCATAGTTTGAAGAGGTATGTCTCCTCATTAGGACATGAAGATATAAATAGGAATTGCATTTTGGGATATGAAAAGGGAAAAACTATATGTGAAGGAGCAGAGATAAAATAGGCAGATCTAAGAGAAATATAGGCAGACCTTCATGAGGCATATACAGATTTGGAAGAGCATTAAAATGAAGGACATAGCATTCAAGAATAAATAATGATTTGCACTCAGAAAAGGAAATGGAATGGAACAAAATCAGATTTTAAGCAGATATATGAAGCAGCGAAGAAGGGAATGGGGAAACAAGGAGAGAAAGAGGAGTTTTTCTGAGCATAGCAGCGGATACATTGAAGCAGAAATGCATGAGCAGAAGAAGATGGTTCAAGAAGAGTTATATGAAGACAAATGACAAATCAATAAGGGAATCATTCATGAAAAAGAAATCTGAAAGAAGAACACAGAATCGAATCTTGGAAGAAGAAATAAATAAGAAGTCTAGAACATATTTCGCAGTGCAGCAGCAGAAGTAATCAGATAAGTAATTATGATTATACAATAATGTTGCTTGCAGCAATTATTAATCCTTATTAGTCATTATTCAATTGAAACTAATCTGTTTGTTTATCTTTAAGCAATATCTTCTGAATATTGAGAACAAATCCATTGAAGAAGAAGAATATTCAGACCAGCAATCATCTACAGGGAAAATCAATAAAAAGAAAATAGAGGTCTGCCATCCTCCCAATTGGAAATAACTGATAGTTGGCAGCAGACTGATTTCTTGAATCAGTGTGATATTATTTTGGTTTAGCAATAATTGGTCATGAAGGGATGAGGCAAGAGTGCAAAGGGAGAACTACGAGAAGGCCACCCTATTATGCAAAAGGGAGAACTACTAAAAGGGCACCCTATTATGCAAAAGGGAGAACTGCTAGAAGGGCACCCTATTGCAACCTCCCATCTATCCCCAAGTGAATAAAGTGTTGAAGAAAATGAAGAAAGGTCTTCAATCATAAGAGGAGAGGTTGGCATGATGGAGAACTGTGTAAAGCCCTCACTAGGTACACCACCTCATGATGACGGTTGAGGACCATTGGTTAAGGACCATATGAGGCCACAGAGGATAAGGTCCTGCTGTTGGGCCTAGGGGAGGATACTTGGGGCATCTCATCATGTCCTCCTCATTATGGCTGAGCCCACATAGTCTTTGGGACTCGTTATAATGATATATATAATCTGTCTTAGACTTAGAATACATTGTTGAAGGTTTCCATGACCAAACTTACATCATCTCAATTTTAAATAGGAATTATATCTTTAACTATAATCTGCTATTGGCTTCATTTGGAGTTGTGATTTCAAGCTGAAATATAAGGTGATCCCAAAAGGGGACATTACAAGTGGTATCAGAGCATGTTCCTACCAGCCTGCGGGACATACCTACTTTAATTGCCATTCAATTAGAATTAACTATTCAACCTTCTTCTCGAGTAGGCCAATCATGTGTTTCTAGCATACTTTTTGACCTACATATATTTATGCAATTATGTGTATACCTTGCATATACTTTGTGACTTCAAGTGTATATTGTGTACTCATGTGTATACTTGGTGACCTTGGGATGGTGGATGGACCCGCGGTGTAGTATGAGATGCATTGAATCCCCTTCCCAGTTGTTAGCCAGTATACTTGTCCTTGTGGGGTTGAGGACAGACCCGTGGTGTAGTATGGGATGCACCGAATCCTCTTCCCATTTGTCCAATGGTGCAAAAGACCGGAGGAAAGGATAGGACCCACGGTGTAGTGCACAATGCATCAATATTCTTTCTATCTAGGATTACGGACATGTGTTAGTCAGCCATTGTGATGTGTTAGTTAGCCATTGTGTATGTGATGAATGTTAGAGCTAGTCACCATGTATTTGTGATGTATGCTAGAGCTCATTATTGGGTATTTGTGATGTATAATCGAGCTCGTCATTGTGTTTATGATTACTTTATGCTTAAAAACTATGCAAATATTAAAAATCTTGTCTGTCAAAATGTTTTTGGGGTTGGAAGGCACTAACAAATTAACTTATCTAAAACTGAATTATTATTAGTATCCAAATGCAATAATGAAGAGTTGTAACTATTGAAGTGAAAAGGTGTGACTCCCTCAAATTTGTGATACAAAAGGGAGAGCATTTTATCCATACCATCATTTGAGGGATTCAATTAAACCTTAAGCAATTTTGCAAGAGACTTAAATTAAGTTCTCAAAGATAGTGAAGACGTGTGAAAATGTGAAAAGTTGTGACCCTTCAAATATGGAAGACTGTGACTCCCTCAACAATAAAATATAAAAAATGGGGAATCACCTCCTATAAAGAAACCATCAACAAGAAATGAATCTAACAATCAACTTGGAAGTAAAGTATGGTTGTCAAAGGCAGTCATAAAGAGTGGTGACTCCTTCAAGAAATGAATATGAGGGATGAATCAATTCATTGACATTCAATAAGCAATCATCACCCATCAAATCAAACAATAATTTTCCAAGATATGAAAATGGGGATATGTCAAACAAGAATGATAACCTTCAATTAAATTGGGAGGTTGGAACACGAATTGGAAAATAGGGTAAAACTATAAATTTAAGTCCTATTGCTGGCTAGGAATGCTAAACTATTATACATCTTTTTGGTTGACTTGATCAATCCCATAAACTTGCACTTAAGTATTAATTACTTATGGGAATGATAGATTTTTGACTAAAACACTATAAATTTCTCATTAGAAACAAACTTGCCTCAAACTTTGTTTCAATGTTTCCACAAAATGAAACATACTTTATCTAAGGGAAAATTGTCATTCAAACATCTAGGTCCTTTACACAAGTGCAAAAGTGATTTCACACAAAGGAGTGGATCCTGATATTCAGGACATTTCCACAATCCATCATGACTTTAGATTTCAACAAAGGGAAATAAAAAGTTTGTATCATTGCCTGGGATCCTTGAGGTAATGAAAGGAGAGGAAACTTGTCTTAAAATAACAAATATTGCCAAAAATCTTGGTTTTGTTGTTGAGAGATATTGAGAAATAACAGTACATAAGACAAAAAATTGCCCTCATACCTTAGAGGATGGCATTAACCTTATTGGTAGTAAATTGAGGCAAAGAATACTAACAGTTACTCTCCAAGGACATAGGGTCAAACATAACCAAAACAACCATCACTTGGTTTAGAATTCCTACAATTGAAGCTCATATTGTGTGATTGCTTGAGGACAAGCAATCTTGGGCAGGTGGACTATCATGCCCCCGAAATATCAACACTAAAAACCCTAACATTGAAATGCAAATGAATATATAAAATTCAAATATATAAATATAAATATTAGCAATTTAAATATTATAATCATTATAATATGATACAAAAAATATTAATAAAATATATAAAAAAATTTAAAAACTAACATAAAAATAAATATAATAACAATAAAAAGGGCGGGGGGCCTAGCTCGATTGGCTAAAGCATCCTATTGCAAGCAAGAAGTCACGACGTTTAGTCTCCCCCCAAACCCGTGGTACTGGAGGGCATGTCGTGCCAGCACAACCGGTCACGTGAAAAAAATTTACCAGGCGCACTGCAGTTTAGAGGGGGACGGATACCCGACCGATTCCTGCTGTCTAAAATACATATATATATAACAATAAATTAAATTTATAAATATTAGAAAAATAACAAATATATAATATATTAATATAAAATACATATAAAATAAACACACACATATTAAAGGCAGCGATTATGTTATTAAAGAGCAAAATGCAGCGATCAGATCAGACAGCAGCAGTTCATGTTTAAAGGCTGTAATTAATATATATTGGAGGAGCAGCAATGTATATATTAACAAAAAAAAAGAGTGCTCAGATTTGTTAAAAGAAAAGCAGAGCTCACAAAGGAATATGTCTCTTCATAAGGGCATCATAGTTTGAAGAGGTATGTCTCCTCATTAGGACATGAAGATATAAATAGTAATTGCATTTTGGGATATTAAAAGGGAAAAAATATATGTACAGGAGTAGAGATAAAATAGGCAGATCTAAGAGAAATATAGGCAGACCTTCATGAGGCATATACAAACTTGCAAGAGCATTAAAATGAAGGACATAGCATTCAAAGATAAATAATGATCTGCACTCAGAAAAGGAAATGGAATGGAACATAATCAGATTTAAAGCAGATCTATGAAGCAGCGAATAAGTGAATGGGAAAGAGGAATTTTTCTGAGCATAGCAGCAGATACATTGAAGCAGAAATGTGTGGGCAGAAGAAGATGATTCAAGAATAGGTATATGAAGACAAATGACAAATCAATAAGGGAATCATTCATGAATAAGAAATCTGAAAGAAGAACAGAGAATCGAATCTTGGAAGAAGAAATAAATAAGAAGTCTAGAACATATTTCTCAGTGTAGCAGCAGATGTAATCAGATAAGCAATAACGATTATACAATAATGATGCTTGCAGCAATTATTAATCCTTATTAGTCATTGTTCAATTGAAACTAATCTGTTTGTTTCTCTTTAAGCAATATCTTCTGAATATTGAGAACAAATTGATTGAAGAAGAAGAATATTCAGACCAGCAATCATCTACAGGGAAAATCAATAAAAAGAAAATAGAGGTCTGCCATCATCCCAATTGGAAATAATTGATAAGTTGGCAGTAGATTGATTTCTTAAATCAATGTGATATTATTCTGGTTTACAAATAATTGGTCATGAAGGGATGAGGCAGGACTACAAAGTGAGAACTACTACGAGAAGGTCACCCTATTATGCAAAAGGGAGAACTGCTAGAAGGGCAACCTATTATGCAAAAGGGAGAACTGCTAAAAGGGGACCCTATTATGCAAAAGGGAGAACTGTAAGGACATCCTATTGCAGCCTCCCAACTATCCCCGAGTGAATAAATTGTTAAAGAAAATAAAGAAAAGTCTTCATTCATAAGAGGAGAGGTTGGCATGATGGAGGAGAACTATGTAAAGCACTCACTAGGTACACCACCTCATGATGATGTTTGAGGACCATCGGTTAAGGACCACATGAGGCCACAGAGGATAAGCACCTGCTGTTGGGCCTAGGGGAGGATACTTAGAGACACCTCATCATGTCCTCCTCATTATGGTTGAGCCCACATAGTCCTTGGGACTTGTTATAATGATATATATAATCTTTCTTAGACTTAGAATCAAATGTATTTCATGGATTATGTCTGTCATATTCATCTAACATTGTTGCAGGTTTCCATGACCAGACTTACATCATCTCAATTTTAAGTAGAAATTATATTTTTAACTATAATCTGCTATTGGTTTCATTTGGAATTGTGATTTTAGGGCGAAATATAAGGTGATCCCAAAAGGAGACATTACATAGAGAAGAACAATTTAACATTAAAGCCTTTAAATTTCCATAATCCATAGCATTAAGAGATAAATTGTGTACAGCATCATGGAAAACATTTTGAACCACTCATTGTCATTTGTCATATATGAAAGCAGATGTGGTTTCCTTATATAGATACCAAGATTAATAATGAAGAGTAAAAGACCAACATTTAATTATATCCTCCACTAAATAATGCCTTATTACAATATTAAATAATTATTATGTAGGCATTGGGGTTGACCCCGCAGTGCAACGGTTAAGTTGTGTTGATGCATGTTTTGTGACACAACAAACATTTACTAGAATAAAGTGTCCAAGACGCTCTATCCCCTCTTGAAAAACTACCTTCTATGCTAAGATTGCAAGTAAGATCATATGGTAATTCCAATGTTTAAGATGAATGCGGATGAGCTCTGTGGTTTTGATGTGATTTGCTGGTTATGACAAGGGGACTTACTTTTGCGAATTACTCTGGGAAGTAGAGACATGAATACAGTATCATTTTGGATTTTTTGATTATATAAAAAAAAGTGAAAAAGATTAAGGGTTTAAGAGATCCTATGCTATTCCTAAGAAATCAAGAGACGACGAAGATTAAATGAAACCAAATAAACAATGCTCTGCTTCACCACATTATACGACAACTACACAGAGCAAATGCAATCTTCTGGGAATGTGCTTATGATTTTCACGTAATGAATAATTACCATCAAATTGAACAATAACTATCCAAACAGAAGTTAAGCATCCACGAAAAAGCTCAGTCTAACTTTGCACATTGAGTGAAAAGCATCCACTCAAAGAAAGTATGCGCTAGGTTTCACTAGTCTCCGTTATCAATCCATCATTTTTTTAACATACATTCTAATTCAAATTTACTAAGTGAGAAAGAAAATATGCGACCATGCAACTATTTGACAATCAAGGATTCAAGGCACCTCATGCTTTTGAGCTTTATTATCACAATAGTGTTTTCACAACAATCTCATAAACTCTCTTATTTTCGACAATCTAATTCTCTTGAATCTGCTCTAACTTCTAATGAATTCTAATTCTTCTTCTAATCTCCTATCTTCTAATTTTCTAATAAAATGAAAGAGAGCGAGGGGGGTTTATATAGTATTTCAGAATTACAATGAACGGCCAAGATTGAAATGAGATCAATGGCCCAGATTTAACATGACTAAACCCTAATTAGGGTTTCCAAAATATCAACCAGTTAACTAGAGAAAACCTCATACATCTGGAGTGGCATCCTTATCCACTTGTGCGGCATTGTGTTCGTCGAATCTGGACACGATCAAGCCGACCTCCTCCATGGCAATGTCTGGCAACGTGTTGACGTTGTATTTTTGCAAGTCCAAGCTCTCAGCACATCCTGCAAAAGTGGCCGCCCATTCTGGTTCTTGTAGCAAGAAAGTATTTCTGATAGTCATGAAGTTGAAGACCCTGGTGAAGTTTTCTTTCATGAGTGGCCCGATGGAGGTGGAAAAAATTTTCTGCACTTGTTCTTTTAAATTCTTTGGCCGCAAATGTTTCTTCCGGACAACATCTTTGTCGAGCATATCGGCAGCCATCTGGTAAATTTTACTCCGAATCTCTTTTGCCTGTTCTTCAACTTTGGTGCCATCTTGCTTCACCTTTTCTAGGACTCCTCTCCGTGAAATCAGAGCATAATACCATCCATTGAAATCATATGCAGCTCCAGCCTCAATGATCCCGTCATCAATCAACTTTTGTTTCGAGATGCCCTTCAATTCTCGAATGCATGGGATAATCCTGTTCTGAATGTCTTCGAGGCTACCCCAAGATTCTGCTAAGTCTGCAACCCGTGACAGCAAAAAGGAAACCTACTCATACACACATGCCAGCTTTTCCGCGAACACCATTGCTTCTTCTTTCCTTCCATCCATCCAATCCTTAGCCTCTCGTGCTGTAGTCAACTCTTCTTCAAAATTTCGGATTGGTTCTAGTGAAGAGTTTGGAGGTGGAAGCGTTGCTTGATCACCTTCATTTAGTGGCTTGGTCAAGAGCTGGATGTAATTTTTTAGGCGGTCAATCTCTTTTTTATATTCCTTTTTCTTGGCTACTTCCCTTTCCAGCCTGGACTTGATAGTGGCAACGGAATTGTCCAAGTCCTCGACTTCTTGCCCTTTCGTTGTTGGACCCATGTCAATGGTCGTGATGGCGTACTCATCCGGGGCAATCTCATCGTGGAAGTTATCAGCTGTAGGTACTACAATTTGTACTGTGCGGTTGCCAACCTCATCTCTTCGGATGGTGGAAAATTTCTTGGCCTTCTTCCTCGGGGCAGTTTGTTCTAGCCTTGCCAAGAAATCTGTGGCATCGTCTTCTTCAGGAACCTCTGCTAGTGCTTTTCTCTTTAACCTATCTTTTAGCCAATCTGGGATGGTTGGCTGCTCAATTTTGTCCTCCTGCTGATCTTGAACTTCTTGAATATCTCGTATTTCTTGTTCTTCCTGAATCTCTGGTATATTATGAAGTTCTTGGACATTTGGAATTTCTTGCACGGATGGGTCCTCTTGGATTCCTTTGAGGGCGGAAATCATTCCTTCCTCAAATTCTCCATCCATAATATCTAAATCATTGTCGGATTCAAGGATCTCGGTGCCTGTAGGAGAGGGTTGAGCATCGTCTTCCAGTTGTATTGGCTCTACTTCTCTGACTGGGGAAGGAATCCTGGCACTCTCCAAAGACTCTTTATCCATGGCAAGAATTTCTTCTATATTTCTAGAAGTGGCAGACTAAAGAGGTCTGGATTTGTGCTTCTTCCGAGAAGGCCCTTCATCTATCATTTTACCCTTGTCCTGTTTTGCAGATTTATCAATTTCTTTCCTCTTTCCCAAGTTGGTTGCATCTATTGGCCCATCTCCATGAGATGCACCGGCGTTTGAAGAACAGGACTCTGTATCGCCCATCAATTCGTACATGAATTGCACATTCCTTTGCCTTAGAGTTTCTACCTGCTGATCTATCCACCATTGAGAATACTTGAAAACAGGTCGCATGAATGTTGCAAGGTCACCCGTCTCAGGCTCAGACCATCTCATAGGGGGGAGTGGCTCGTTCTGATTGAAGCCTGGCTGCACATACCTTCCGTCATCCTGTAGTTGATCAGGTACTTTGAGAATCTCTGTTGCCCTTATCATACTTAGTGGCAATCTTGACCACAACCTTTTCCTCACGTCATATTCGTCTGCTGCATTAGCCCAGAAGTCTTCCAAATCTACCCGGTGCTTGTACTTCTCCCCGTCCACAGTCTTGATGTGATGGAGTGGATCAAAGTTATTCTTGGACTTGTATGATATGAACGGATATTGTTGGATCTCCAGTCGAGCAATCTCCGCTGCTTGAGCTGTTGGACAGGATTCCTCCATGTTGCCAATGAAGAAAGGAAAGGTGACAGCCGCCTTCTGTTTTGGCCTTTGAATATTTTGATACGCCTCCAATTGCCTCAGCACTTCCAGCAAAACCATTTTGTTGGTTGGATAGATGGGCAGTCTATAAGGATTTCCTAAGAATCCTTGGATCCTGATGTAAGTGAACCTGGGATATTGGATGAACCACGATCCATATCTGCCAATCAAACTCTTGGCTTCACGGGTGAGTCTCTGATGTGTTCCGCCTTGAAGAAGCCGAGTGATGTACATCAGAAAGGCATCATGAGCTCGTCGGAAATGCGACTTCTCTTTTAGTTGCAATTGCGGATAACAATCATATACCTTGAGTTGTCCTTCGCCATTGCCAACCACACCTTTGCAAATCAAGCCAGAATACTTGTAATACCTTGCAAGTGCATATACGACATACGAGCTCATGTGGAAGGTCTTGGTTTCCTCTAGGTTTACCAACTGTTCATGGAGGTTATCACTAATCATTTTGGACCAGTTAAACATCTTGACTCCAGTAATTATTTCATCAATAAAATAATACATCCAGTTTTCGAAAGGCACGCCATGAGGGTTGCCTACTATTTCGTTCAGCAGCAAAACTATGTCGCCATATTCTTCCTTGAAATGCATTCTAACCAACTTCTTCGGCATCTTTCCTGCAGTTGGTTTGGGCTTCAGCAACCAATTCTTGTTTATGTTGGACGCAGAAAGGTCTTGCTAGTTCTGGTAAAGTTTCAGTGCATCCTCCTTAGTGCGATAGGACGTTCTATTGTAAACTGGAATCCCGAAAATTTCCTGAATGGCTAGCTCGGACAAGTATGCGAGAATTCTTCCATCAGGAGCTTCTATTTGCCTTTCTCGCGCATTATAGTGCAGTGTGCATTCCACCATAAGTTCCGGACACTCCTTTGCTGGTGGAAATCCAGCTGCGTGAACAATTCCGTTGCGCATCATTCTTATCGCAATTGGCGAAGGTAGACGTCCATCGCTCCTGTACATTCTTTTCCTGAAGTCTTCGAGGTCCGCGTGGCCAAGATTGGTGTCTACAACATGCTCCCACTTGGACTTGATCTTTGACTGCATCTGCACACCTTTGCTGGCAAACTTCATCCTTACCGCTTCGAAAATAAATCTGCAATGAAAAGGCAAAGAAAATATTTAGAATTTGAAATTTAAATCACTTTGCAATATATTCCAGCTAGCTGTTAAATTAGACTTCATGAAAAAATCAAGCTGGAAAGAAAAATAAATGATGAAGCTTTATGTCAAAATGAAGTGGACAAAGTAAATCTGCCTGGATCTTTTGAAAGAAATGATAACAATCACAATGCAAGCTGGCAAAAATTTGCTTCTTTCACTTCACTGCAGACTTTTCTCACTTTGCCTTAAGACAAATTTCTTCTCACACTTTTCTTTCGAAAACGAATGATTGTAAAAATGAGAAGTGAAATCAATTATAAGGTGAGAAAATCGATCCAATTAGCAAATTTCCAATGTTTCCTTCAAATTTGAGTTTTAACTTGTCTTTCACTCAGCTTCCGGGTGGCAAGTTTTATCTTTAGCGATAATATCTGGGAAAGTTTCCAAATTCAACACCAGTTCAACCAAGCTCTTTTTGTCTTCTTTCCAATTTCGACCTTTCAAGACTTATCTCTTTGGGTGTTGGAAAATAAATAATTAAAATAATTATTCTATGTGTTATTTCCAACCCATTCGTTTTTTATGGCGAATTATTTTTGTCTAAGGCAATTTGATTTTTTCAAATTTTTTATTTGCCTTAGGTGAATTTTCTTTCTTCCAAATTGTTTTGCCATAACTTCTTTTGTCCAAAATTATTTTGCCGTAAGTCCTTTCGTCCAAAATTATTTGGCCATAATCTTCAATCGTCCAAAATTATTTTGCCATGATTTTTAATCATCCAAAGCCTCTGGCAAAATTTATTTCATCTTCCTAAATCATCTGGCATGATTTTAAGTCATTGGCAGAAATTTCTCTAGACATTTTGATGTTTGGACTTAGGCGAATTTTCTTTCTTTTCACGCATGGCGAAATTTTAAAGTGTCAAGCATATATTTTTAATTTCTCAAACATTTATACATAGGCAAAAATTTCCAATTTTCTCCTTCTCCATGATGTGGCAGACTTTGCCTATGTTTAGGCCATCAAATCTTAAGCTAGGCGGACTTCACTCGTTTTCTAGCCATTTACCAATTGACTAAGGGCGGACTTCAGCACTTAGCTTGCCATTTTGTCTTTGGTCAAGGGCGGACTTGAGCTCTTCTCTTGCCATTTCCTTTTGCTCAAGGTGGACTTGCCTTGTTTCCTTGCCACTTAACCTTTGGGTAGGGGCGGACTTTAGGTCTTTCTTTGCCATTTCCTACTTGAACATGGGCGGACTTGGATACTTTTATTGCCATTCATTCCTTTTGACCTGGGGCGGACTTCAGCTCTCTTCAAGCCACTTCAACTTTTGGCTGGGCGGACTTAGCCAATTTGCATGCCATTTCCTTTTACCCAAGGCGGTCTTTCATTTGTCTTAGGCCATTCAACTTTTCCTTGGCTATGCCTTAGCCATTTCATCTTTTGTCTAGGGGCGGACTTTAGCACTTAGCTTGCCATCTTCCACTCTTAGCTGGGCGGACTTGGCTACTTTTATTGCCACTTTCTTATGTTCAAGGCGGACTTGCCTTGTTTCCCTGCCACTTAATGCTTTGTCCAAGGGGCGGACTTTATTAATTTCCATGCCACCTAATGCTTTGTCCAAGGGCGGACTTCACCACTTCTCAATCCATCTTCACTCTAGCTGGGCGGACTTCACCTTATGGCTTGCCATTGGAGGGCGGAGTTTGCTATGTGGCTTGCCATTCCATCTCTTGGCTAAAGCAGACTTCCTTCAATTCATTGCCACACAAGGGCGGACTTACCCTTGTGTCTTGCCATTCAGCTTTATGTCCAAGGGCAGACTTCTCATGATATTGTGCCATTGTTTCATCTGTCCAAGGCGGACTTGGCCTGATCTTATGCCATTTTCCTCCTGGCTGAAGCTTTTTGACATCAATTTCTCCTTTCTCCATGCTGGTTGGACCTCCATAATTCCAAACTTAGGCGAATTTCCATGATTACTCAGATTTTATCCATGATCTGCTCAGATTTCTTGATGAATTTCCAGATTTTTAACCAATTTGTTGACTGATTTATCACTTTATTCACCATTTTTCTGTGCTTTTCCAGAATTCTCTGTGATTTTTACCAGATTTCTCATCATTTTCCAGAATTTCACCATGAACTCAAAAATTTTCAAATCCATTTTCTAAGAGTTTCATTGATCTTTTCGAACTTCTGAGTGGATTTTTGAAACTCGAGACCTTTCCAAATATAGAAACTTTCTAAAAATAGAAATTTTCCAAAAATAGCAACTTTCCAAAAATAGACCCTAAAAAATAGGGATCTCAGAATTGCTCAAAAGTGCCAAAAAAGTAGGTCCTAAAAATAGGGGGCCAGAGTGAAAAACCCTAAAAACTGGGAGGTGTCGGAATTGACTGAAATGACAGTCGATCTTCGTCTCCCAGGCCTCATAAGCATGATGGCGACGTTTGCACAGTGATCCAGGCTAAGACTCATTTGCTTGACTCAAGTGACCATTCGAAATTCAGACTCAAAACCCCAAACGGAGACCGGAAGAAAACCAAGACGCAACGACAAAACCCTAAAAAGCAAAATATGAGGGTCCCCATTTGCAATGGGGCGAGGTGTGAATTAGGTCACAACAAGTTGCAAGGGCAGCAATTGGGCTGTCTAAGGTTCGAATCCCATGGTGGATAGTGGGATTGTCGTAGGGAGAAAACGGCTGCGGGAGGTCAACAAAAGGCAGCAGCAACAATGGATCTCGCCTCAACTCGCACCGGTGGAGCGAAAGCTTAAAGTCGGATTCGACACCATTGGGTTGCAAGGCAGTGGTGAGTAGCAATGGTGGGTATGGAAATATCAAGGATGGGGTCCCCCGTATGTGGCCTCACTGGTTCATAGCTCCAGTCAAAAGCGTTGGGTGCTGCCCCTTAGCAGCGATTTACCGAACAAAAAAAAAATAATTATGTAGGCATTAATTAAAAGAATATTATGGCTAATTAAGTGATTAATTATTCAATTAACCTCTGTGTATTTTAAGAATGTGAATGATGGATCTCCCTAAAGCATTGAGTACTAAAATCACATCCTTGTTGAGATTGTCAAGATGTTAACAAATAGGAACAGGCCCCCTAATTTTGCAATCAAAGCTGTAGCTTGGAAGCAATTTTGGGCTAAGCCTTCCACAGCTCTCAAAAAAGTTATGGCATGCAGCAAAATTGGTTTATGACTCTCTCCCACAGTTTAGGCTTTTGCAAAACCTAGCAGGTGGACCTCATAACAACACTGAATATCTGTAGAATAATGGGTTTATCACAATGAAAAAAACAGATAAATGGTTCATGCAAATACAACAAGGGTTTGAAAATAATGTTGCAATATTAATTTCCTTGTACCTTTAATGGGTGAGCATGAACATATTAAAAACATCTAAGCTGATGTACAACACCAAAGTGAAATTCTTTACTTTTATATTTGTGTGAATGGATAGGGATACTAGAGAAGATCGGTGTCTACTCCTTGGGATAATAGAGTCTAAAGCCTATTCCAATATGCTATTATAGCAGCAATTGACCTTGGGGTTCATCAATAATCTATTATTGCCTTACAATAACATAAACCCTCGTTATTGACTTACTAAATGAGATTCTACTTACTAATCCTCCACGAACACCACACACCTTAATTGTTATTTGAAAAGATTTACCGCCCTCCTTGAAGATGAACTAATCAAACCTTCAAATCCTATAGCAAATATGCAGGCACAAATTTTCTACTCTCCTTGAGAATCCAATTCTTTTTAAGAATATGCAACATAGTGCGAGGGACAATCAGAATCATAAGCATGTATTCATATCATTATCACAAAACAAACTAGAACAAAGTTGCAGACTTTGTTATCTTTCAAGAACTAGAGTACAATATTCAACAAAGTTTTTATTTACAATTTTCTCTCCAAAAAATCCCAAACCTTACAAATGAAAATGATTTTACATTATAATTTCCCTGAATTTGGCACTCAAATTTGAGAATCATTACAAATAAAAAAATTAAAAATCATGTTGATTTTTCTTCTATGGTATGTCGAGTTAATATTCTCTTTTTCAAAATGTTTTTAGAATCTTGAAAAATAGCCACCATTTCGAATTTGCAACTCTCGCATCTATTTTTGTCTTCATGGGTAATTGTGAAAAACATGCACAACTTCTGAAAGCTATAACTTTGGATCCGGAAACCTGATTGACCTCCCATTCTTTTAAACTGAAGATTTCAAAGTGCTCTACACTCTTAAAAAGCACTACACTTTTAGCAACTTTCAAGGCAAAAATCTTTCTTAAAACTTCAAGATCCAATTTGAATACTTTTTTACAATTTTGAGGTTTTGAAACTTTAATATCTTGGTATCTACAAATGATCTTGAACTGTTTTTTTCACTACAGGATGATTTCGCAATTCCAGAGCTATAGGTAAATTTTTATGTCCATACATGCTCATCTAACAGCACTATCTACAAATAGCAGGTTACTATTTTTAGACAAAGAAAATTTGACTTTACCAGATTATTTCAGGGGACCTTTTATGCAAATATGACACTTTACAAGCTCAAGAAAATCAATATTGACCAACTTTGACACAGACAAATTTCTTTGCCATTGACACTGAAGGGGATACAAATTGGGATGACACTTTCACAGATTGGGTTGAAAATTTAACCATGGCATAAAATAGAAAATTGGGCATAGGCTCCAACATGTTCACAGTATCATTTTCTTTTTCTTATGTAATGCTAAATGTGGTGTTTACTTCTATGCATCGATGTGTATGGGTAGCCTTAAAACACATTTCCTAATTTTCATGATTGTTTACACTTTACAGTTCTATGCAATGTCAATGTTGGCAAGAAGGCTTCCTAGTGTAATCTCTATTATTCACCAGCATCCCAATGGTCATTTCTCCTGCAAGAAGATGTATGGTTGCAGTTGCTATGATATGTGATGGAATAGAGCACACTGTGTTCCTTTCTAATTATGTTTCAACCTAAAGGTTTCTGAGTTTCCACACGCCTTGAGTGAGTGCACTTCCAGGCAACAGGCTGGTGAACAAGTAAGTCTTTCTATTGTCAAATATTAAATCAGGTCTTAGCAAGCTATTATGTTAATAGCAATAATTCCCACCAGCACAGGAAATAATGACTAGCTTTGCAGATAGAATCATATTTAGACCAGATCCCACATCTATCCCTTAAAACTCAAGCAGAGATAGGGAGGATTGGACCATCCATGATTCTTTCAACACAAAGCCTTCATGGCAGGAAGTATAAAATGTGCAGTGATAGAAACACTAATTTTACAAAGAACATCTTCAAAAGAATTCAAAATAATCCTGCAAAAAGATATAAAAAGGCAAAGCATTCATGGAGGATAAAATGTGTTCAAGAAGAGTGATGATGCAGCCCAAAATCTTTAGAAAGAAATCCCACTTAACTATAGACCAAGACAAGCACAAATCTAAAGCACCTAAAATGATATGGCAGTAAGCATGCAAAATCTAAGCATTGATGAGATAGCTGCCTCTTTGAATGAAAAAGCACTTATCTGTCCTCCTCAGCATTTCCATTGAAAACATACCGACTCAATATAGTCACACAAAGGCCATGAATGATGTTAATGAGAACAGTCCCTTTCATGTATGAGAGCCTACTTGTAATGTATTATCAACAAGAGCTTACATTAGAATTATTCATACTTGAGGTTTGTCTTTTCATCTAACAGCCTAAATCAAGACTACTTGGTCTAAGCAAATGTCTCATTGTAGGCGACTCAACTACAGTAATATTTCTTATTAAGATGCTACTGCACTTCCATTCCCAAACAGACTCACAGATGCCATGACCCAACTACAATTATGTATTTGATTTGTCTGTACAAATTTAGAATGAACAAATTTCCCCAACTATAGACTTTACAAAAATATTTTCCACAAATGAAGAATTCTCTAATAGTTCTTTTAGTTCTTGCTGAACAAGCCATAGACAACAATAAACCAAATACCTCCTCATATGATCATCCATCAAACACACACTGAAAATTCAGTCACATTAAAAAAACATGTTTTCATTTTTCAAAGGGCATATTTGATTTTGGTTTATAAAACTAAAGACCAAAGTAAGAACATCCAAAAGAAATTGAAGAGTCCTAACCAAGCTTTCTTTGTTTTCTTCTATTTTAGTGCAGAAGCTAATTTTTTCTAGCTTTGCAATACCTCTTTCTCAATTTGTTGGGCAAGCTCTCTTGTAGGTGCCAGAACTAGAGCTAGTGGTCCATCCCCATGCCGAATAGGTGGTTGTGCCAAACAGTGCTAAACAAGGATTCAAATATTACCACCATTAGATGCATACAAAAAAAGCATTGCCTTGTATGTAATAACACTTTCTTCTTTAAGGCATGGAAAAAAGTAATATGAAAAACCTCAAATAACCCATTTAAGTAGATTGACCATAATAAAAGGTGAAGCTTTCAACCTGAATCATGGGAATAGAGAAGGCTGCTGTTTTCCCACTTCCTGTCTCTGCACATCCAAGGAGGTCTCTTCCACTGAGAGCAACTGGCATGGCTTGAGCCTGAATAGGAGTTGGCCTTGTGTACTCATGAAAAATAATATCTTTCATGATGCTTGAATGTAAACACTGGAACGCAGTGAAGCATTATCACAATAAAGAACATAATCCCATCAAACACAAGATGGTCATAAAAACATAGAACAGAAAACTTTCAGAAAGCATAACAACACACACACCATATCTTCAAATGACTCCACAGGTGCAGGGGCAGGAGGTGTGCCTGAAGCCACATCAACATTTAATCGTGCTCTGACCTCTTCAATCTGTTGTCAATGTCAAAATACCCAGAATTCAATGCTTTTAAAACAAAATGTTGAGAGATGAAATCCAACACAAGCTGGGGTTAAAAATCATGAGTGCCCCAGTGTTCCTAAGAAACTTTTACTCTTTGTCAAAAACATTGACAGCATCCAATTAATCTTTTTTTCTGTCCAAACAATTATATTTCCTTCTGTTGAAGACAACTGAACACTGTGCACTGCAGCAGTCCCCAAACATCTATGCCTTCTTACCATAAACAATTACAATTATCTAAAACCTTTCACTCAAATACTAAATTACAATTTAAAGGGCTATAACAATCCATTAACTCCAAAGAATAACTTCATACATGTGCATAAGAAGGGAGTGATATAATGTTGTGTAGTATGAAAATGAAAGTGCATATAACCTTACATTTTAGAGTTGGTGGTGAAATTTATATCCCCAGTTATTAATGTACTTTAGCAACAACCTTAAGATACTAACAATCTTGCAAGAGATGGCATTTTAACAACCACAAACAAATTTAGAGATATTTCAAAACAAACTGACCAGAGTAAAAGTATACTGAAAGTGAAATTAAGAGGCATCCAGAAATATGTTTGCAATTAATTCTTCCATCCAAATTTCCTCTTAGAAGGACAAACATCCCATCTCAAAAAAGTTCTATAACATCAGACATCAGCACAAGAAGCTCGAGCATGACAATATTCACTGATCTTCCCTAGCATTTGATTTCAACCTTTCTCCTTGTAGCCTTCATGTGTTAATAAGATTCCTCTAGAGATAAGCCATTTGCTTCACTCATGCTGTACTCAATGTGGCATCAATAAAACTCCATTTGCAAATATCATCATCTAGGACTAATTGTATAGTAGCATGGAGTTTATGCTGAAGGGTATTAATTTTATGAAGAAATTTGAATAAATATGTCCCAATTGGTAGGAAATAATTGTGCCTTTATAACCTCTGAGTAACAGTTGTTGTTTCCCTATTGTCCTTATATGCAAGTACAACAATGATACAATGCAAATCACCCTCAACAATGTTCAAGTAGTTCAGATTCGACATTTGTTAGGCAAGCTCCTACACAGTTCATCTTGATGCCTAATGGTATCCAAAGCAATGGCCGAGGCAAGGTCCCACTCTGGCAGCAGGAGCACTCCATTTTCTTTTACAATTCTCCTTCCCTCCTCTGGAGTGATCCTGGAAGCATCATAATCCATTTCTTAGAGGAATTGCTTAGTAACCTCCTCATATTGTGAAGGATCCACTTCTTCCTTTGCCTTATTCAGTTTTCATTGAACTCATTCTACTTGACCTTAATTATAAAGTCTTTGAACTCCTTAGAAGTTACAAAGTTGTCGTCATCAAGGAATTGGGTACAAGCCAGGACCCTAACATCATCAACAATCAAATCATCATCATAAAATTCTATTGCCAGCCTATTATCTGGCAACTGCTCATTTCCTTGATCAACTTGAGAAGGAAAATGTTGATCAACCTCTTCATCACCAGGCATGTTCTCTGCAGTATCCTCTTCCTCATCAGGGTTTACCAAATAATCAACCAATTATTGAACATCAATTGGCACTGAATGGCTTGGTGCAGCATGCATTGAAGAATGAAATGGCATGGATTCTTCTTGAACAGGTTGTTCAACTTCTTTTTCTTTATGCCCTTGCTCAGCTAGCTTCTTTTTGAACTATGTGCCACCTTGGAAGCAAGCAAACATCTTCTCCATCCTCTCAATGGGATTTACAATGTTTGCAAAGGGGCACTTCTAGGAGGCATTATTTATAATCCTTTTCTCCTCAAATTGGACCATGGATGTCCATTGTTGTTTCCTCTCCTTTACTTCATCATCTGTTTGAAGATTCCTGATGACATCATCCGAAGCATGAAATTGATGATAGAATTGAGATCTTCCCCTTTCCAACCTCATCTTGTTAATATAACCCTCAGGATCATAGTTCCTGGCAGGGTCCACCTTCTTTGCAACAAGGTTGGCAAGACATCCAACCCTTCCTTAGCAGTTACAATAAAGTGGGAGAATTGCATCCCACCTGGAATTAGTGACCCCTTTTTGATTAGTTTGAAGTGGAACCTATCAAACTCATTAAGTTGCCACATTATCTCAATAAAAGCAAGCCTGTATGTTACAAATCTTGGGAGACAATGTGGTTGAACAGGAGTACCATACACCCTGAAAATTGTGCAATTGGTATGCAGATACCAATCCCCCCCCAGTTATGGTCAATCTTCTTCTCAGGATCAAATTGCAAGGCTGTAACAATTTTCTCTAAAATCCTATCTTTAGGGTGAAGGCCAAGGTTTTTCAGAACATCATGCATAAAGACATTATCAAAAACCAAATAATTTGTTGAGGAACAATGGGAGTCCCAAATATATGTCCACATTTGGACTGGCAATCTGTTTCCTTCTTCATCATGAGTTTTTAGATTCATGGGTCCAGCCCATATCTTTGCCCCACTATAAAGAATCATAAGCATTAATTAAGAATACCACTTGAAATATAAGCCAGCCTTTGGATCTTTCAAGTTGGTTAGTTTCTTGTGCATCTCTTCTACAATGTAGGCAGCATAGTCAAAGCTTATGTTAACATCCCTGTGTTGGATATCTGCAGCTAACATCATCATATATGGGAATCTTGATTTTATAATCCTCCCCGAGGACCTGGCATAGAGCAAAGTAGGTGTTGATAAAATAGTCATCAAAAATGTTTTAGTCAAAAGGTTTGACTTCATCCTTGGCAAACCTAACCACCTTCTTGTCATAACCTCTTCTTTTGTGTTGTGGAAGCCATAGCACTATGAAACTGTGCTTGTCCTCATCCCATTCTCTTTTGAGAGAACCAAAGTCTATGCTTACACTGACTGAGACATTTAGATCAAAGGTCTCAAAAATTTGATGCCTAGAAATTTCTAACAGAGGTGCTCCCTTCTGACTTTTGATCACCCTCTCTTTCTCATCATAACCCTGAGTTAGCACTCTGATCAAATCAACATTGATGAACACATTTGGCACAACTAATTTTCCTAAATCTTGGGTCCACAAATTTGACACCGGCCTATTGTATCTACTCCTCTTATACCCATATTCAAACAAAGTCTAACCATGTTGGGGGAAAATGGCATCCCTTATCTATAATGCCAAATCTTGTAATCTATCTATTAAAACACCCGTCCCCTAATCATGCTTTGCTCTCTTTGTCGACCTAGGCAATTGACTCATAAAATCATCCTCCATAACCTTCTTGGTACCCTTTGATTTCACACTTGATTGACTCATTTTAGGGTTTTTAGAAATTCTCTAAATGGCCTGCGGTTTTTCACAGAATTATTGAAATTCCTAGAATTCTAATTTCTCTTCGAAAATTTAAGCAAACAACTTGAAAACCCTTTTCTTTACAATCTTATGACAATTCTCAGACAATTTTTAGGAGTTCATATGATTAGAATACTTACCTGCAATCTGAGTGCCTTGAAATAAGATCAACAGTCATCACAATTTCAAGGTTCACCACATATTCAATTTGAATTGCCTTTTGAGAAAATGTGTCATGAAAGACCTATGCGCTGCATTCTAAGGTTGACATGCGTCCTCCTGTCCTTTGTCACTTCCAAGCACGTTTTGGTCTTGCACAAAATATGTGAAAATGTGTTGCATAGAAGATGTGTGTTGCAATCTGGATACGACACATGTCATCATCTCTATTACTACCACTGAGTGCATTTCCCTTATGCGTTGAAGATTAGAAATTGCACTCCAAAAGAACTATGCGCTGAAAGCAAAAACCGACACTTATCCATCTTTTATTAATCTTGGCCCTACGCATTTTCCCTATGCGCTCCTTTTATGAAAATGCACTCTGAAGGAATTGAGCGTTGTTATCAGATCCTGACAGGTGTTAAGCATTCATTGAATCCTTCCCAACACATATTACCAATGCGTTGGGAATCTAAAAACACGATGCAAAGGAAGCGAGTGCGGCAATCATAGTGTGACACTTGTCTTTACCTCATCAAGGTAAGTTTAGAGCATTTTTGCTATGCGCTCTGTGAACAAATATGTGCTCTAAGGAGGATGTGCGTTGTGACAAGATCTTGACACACATCCAAATCCTACAAACACCGCCTAGCACAATCTTGTTATGCGCTAGGGATATGAAAATGCACAACGAAGAAGGTTTGCGCTACACTTAGAGCTTGACACGTGTCTTATGTGGGGCCAGATTCTTAGCACTTAAGTTTCCAATTTAGGCATGTGCAAATAAGTTGTTCTTAAGGATGCACTAGGAAGAGGGAGTCCGAAACTAATGACATGGGGAACATAGACTTAGGACTTTAATATTTTCTAGAAAATGTTTTAACGAGTCATAAGTCCACTTGGTAACCTAGCAGAAAGGGTCAATAAAAGCACGGAACAAGAGCCCATAAGTTGTAACTTAAAATTAGGCTACCAAACAAAGTGGTCAATTGAGGATTAGAACAAAAGTGCTTTCAAGACCACCTAGACTTAGGGTTTTTCTAGGGTTTAAGCTTGGGAGAGCAACTACTTCAGTAAACCCTAGTGAAGACAAATAGCATTTGAAGACCAGGAGCTAAATGCAAAACCGAGAGCCATAAAAATCTAAAACATACCATCAGAATAACCTTACCAACAATTCAAAACTCAAGATTGTGGTTGAGAAGAAAAAAAGGAGCACTAACTAAAATGAAAAACTATAATATGAGTTTTGGAATAATGATTATGGACAATGTTACCAGATCCATCAGCCAAGCCACCAGATCCCGATCTAGTTTGTACAGGATTTGAGATCCGATTCAATGCAGCAAGGATCCATTATGAAGACTTTTTATTGCTTCTATCATTCTGAAGGGTTAGGTTTGTTCTATTATTCATCCAATCTGAAGAGGACAAATAAGGAGACAGAATTATATAAGGAATAGTTTGTGAGTAGGGCACCCAAATATGTGGTTTTGTAACAAAGATGGTCAAGGAGCCTCTTCTCATTTAGGGTTTTGATACGACAGAAATAGCCATTTCCTGCTACCTCTCCTATATCGAAAGGAATGGAAGCATCGAATGAGCTCTTAGTTGCACTCCTTGCTCTTCTACCTACGATTTTTTACCATGTTTGGAATATTTATATTTCTATTATAACATCATATTATCAATATATATAATAAAATTATATATATTAAAAAATAAATATAGTAATATTATTATATTTAAATTAATAATATTATTATATTTAAATTAAATTAGTAATATTTTTATATCATTATATTATATTTAAATATTATAAAATTTATAATATTATATTATTTATATTTATATATTACAAAATTTATAATATTATATTATTTATATTTATATTTTATAGAACTTATAATATAATATATTATAATATTACATTATTTATATATTATCATATATTTATCAAATTATTTTTTTATTATTATTTTATATATTTACATGTCTTTTGTACGAACAAACCCAAAACGAAACCAAACCCCCAAAAAAATTGTCAGATCGACAAACCAAATCCGCAAGCCCAAACCAAAACCACCAACTTAGATTATGGATAGGATATGCAAAAGAGATTACATAATTATGATCTTGTCAATTGAAAAATGCTTGAGATAAGCCCGAATAAAAAGATGAATACGTTGAAGCACAACTGAGGGTTTGTATATGCGATAGTTGTGGGCCTTGTATATACTCTAATGTATTCAAAATTCTTTATTTATTTAATAGAAAGGTTGTAGCCTCATTTACCTGATCAATAAAATTAGGGCTAGGGTGGACCTATCAATAAACCTTCAAATTGTTGATTTTGTTTAAGAAGTTGCTATTAAGAACCAGATTAGGTAAATACTTGGAAGTGATTTGAATTTACAATGTGTTGTAATTACAACATATTTATAAACACAACCAAAAGAGCCAATTAAATTAGGATAATACTTGTTGGAGTAGCAAATAATGAATGCAATATTCAAACTACCATAAAATGAATCAAGCACAATGCATAAGCCAATAACTATAATAGAATGTGTTAGATACAATGATCACTCCTTGTTTATATAGGACAAGGAGTAGGTAGGAAGGTGAAACAAAAAGACTAACCCTCCAAGGGATGTCACACATGTATAACACTTGGGACAAGAGTGAAGGCATGTGTGTGTGAAGGCATGTGTCAAGTGTCTATGAGGTGAGACGACTAAACCACTAAGTGAACTTATCTAGTGTGAATAGGACTACTAGGTGTAGGAACTAGATAAATGATAAGTAGATGCATAAAGACACTTTTCACACTAACACCCCCCTTAAATGATGCTTAGGGAGTAAGTCACTAAAAGATGAGTCCCAACAACAAAGCTTGATGAGGTACTCATGTACAAAATAAGAGTCTCTCTCAAATAGAGTAAAGAAGAAAACCCAATGGGAAAAAAACTCCTCTCCAAAAAAGAGAACTATATACAAAGGAAGGAGGACTCAAGACCCCCCAAGGAAAACTTCCTTCACCCCAAGCAACTGGCAAGATGTAGTATAGTGAGGCAATGCTAAAGGTTTAGTGAAGATGTTGCAACCTGATTCTCAGTACGCAAATACTCTTAAGGATAGAACACCATCCTAGATAACCTTTTGAATGAAGTGCATATGAATCTCAATGTGCTTTGTTCGTTGATGCTCAACTGGGTTGCGTGAAATGTGAATGGCACTTTAGTCATCACACCACAGTATAGTGGGATGATCAAGTGGAAGGCCAAACTCTATCATAAGTTGTCAAAGCCATAGTACCTCCTAGCTAGCAAGAATCGCTCCTCAATACTCAACCTCAATAGATGATAATGCAATAGCGGTTTGCTTCTTGCAAGACCATGCAACTGGACCAAAACCAAAAGAAAAAACAAACTAGAAGTGGACTTCCAAGAATCAACATGTAATGTTCCCTTTTCCTAGTTTGCCCTAGAATTTGCCTATGGGTCACAATTTCCTCAAACTAGGGTTAGGGTTTTCACATTGTCAACTGAAGAGCTCCCTAATTATGTAATTCGGAATTGCAAAACTTGTATTCAATCCATGAACAACATTCCCAAACATGCATATATACATTTGTTAGCATTAATCCATGCAACACATTTATCAATAATGCAACCTATTGTGAACTAGAATGTGTAACATGGTGGGTCCGCCCAAAGCCATATGCCAAGCCTAAGAGGATGTATACCACAACTCTCCCTGCGAGTGACTTGTACCTACTTTCCCCATCCATGTCGCAACCTCAGAAAACACTTTGCCTACTTGGTGGAATCGAGCGGAGCTCACAAGCGGTCCGAGTGCTTCCACTCATCCATGGCCCATCTTCTCCTTGGGTTTGGGCAGGTCTTAAGTGAGATTTCCACTCCTCCATGGCCCCTTCTTCCCTTAGGTTGGAGTGGATCTTAAATAGGATTTCCACTCATCCATGGCCCATCCTTTCCTTAGGTTTGGGCGGATCTTAAGTGGGATTTCCACTCATCCATGGCCCATCCTTTCCTTAGGTTTGGACGGATCTTATGTGGGACCTCTAGGCACGCATCACTGTCTCAGGCCCTTTCCCCCAAGCAAGTTTTCAAACAGGTTCAAACACTCAGATTTAATATGTAACTATATTAATCTTACTTCCCTTATTTATGGTCTTCATATATTGATTCATATCTTTGTTGGGTCTGCACATATCCCTTTAGATCTGCATATTTTATCCTTTCTCTATCTCTCCTTATGGATAGGAATCTGCTGGTAAAGAAGTATTAATCCCCCTATAATTGTTCGATCTGTAGAGGCCTGTCTTTTTTTTCTTAGCCACGATCTGCATACTTCATAAAATCTGCTATCTCAGAAACATACTCCTCCATTGATTAGAATATGTTTCCCTACTCTTCCCTTTTATCTCCCACACTTACTTCCATTTTATATCCTTGTCTCTATGAAGAGAGACATCCCTGAGAATAGACACAACCTTTTGAATTGACATATCCTTTTGTTAAGGAAACTCTTCTATGCTTAAAACACTTATTAACTTCTGCCTTTTGAAAACGAAATCCAATCTTTTTAAACTACACTAGATCGTAGCCTTCTCACAAATACTGCTCCCCTTAATGATATATTTGCTGCTCTTCTTTTTTATTGATCACCTCCATCTTAATCATTAACTACTGCTTATTTTGGAATCGCTGCAAACTGTTCTAGGAATCGCTGCCTCTTAGTTTGCCTTAATCGCTACACCATATGATATATTATTCGTTGCTTTTAATTTTACTTAAATATTTCTGTTTGATTATCTTATTAATATTATTTTATATTATTTTCTTGTTATTATATTTATTATTATATTAATTGTCTTATTTACTATAATAAATGTATTATAATTATAATATTATTTATGATCATTATAATTATAACAATAATATTTAGATTGCTATTATATTTACATATTTTGATATTTATTTATCTAGTTATTTGTATATTAATATTTCATACTAAGATATAATATCATTAAATCGCTAAAATGTGTTTTGTGATTATTATTAATTTATTTATTTGCATTTTCAATATGTTACAATTTTGGGGACATGACACAACATCTCTTGCCCAATCTAAGTTGGCGTAGCCTACTATCTGTGAAGCCTCTGGTGTGTACTAAATTCCAAAATGAGTGCTGTTGCGTATATACCTCAAAATAAGCTTGGCTGCCTTCCAATGACTCACATGAGGGCCATGTGAAAAACGGGAGACAAGCCCAACAGCGAAGGTAATATCTGAATGCATGTGTGTGTCAAATACAAAAGACTACCAACTAGCTATCTATACAAAGTAGTATCAACACAAGGTGTTGTGCAAGTCGTAGTCAAAGTGACACTAGATTGGAATGGTGTAGGTGCAGGCTTACAATCACTCATATGAAATCAATGAAGCAAGTCAATGATGCACTTCTGCTGGTATATGGAAATCCCCTTAGTAGGCTGAAGAACCTCTAGACCAAGGAAGAAATGCAAAAGCCCAAGATCTGTCATGTCAAAGTGTGCCATCAAACTATGTTGAATATCTCGAATTGTGGATGACCAACTACTAGTAAGGATCAACTCATCAACATATAATACTAGTATCAAAAGTTCATCTCCATATCTATGGATGTATACTGTGTGATCCAAGTGGCAATGAGTGAAACCAGATGCAAACAAGAAACCATCAATCTTCTCATACCAAGCCCTAGGGGCTTGCTTGAGACCATATAAAGAACAACGTAACCTGCAAACAAGTTAAGAATCCTGGACAAAACAAGCTGCTCCATATAGATCTCCTCATGAAGATCACCGCATGGAAAGGCACTCTTCACATCCATTTGATTAACTAGCCACTCCATGATGCAGCAATAGAAAGAACAAGGCGAACTGAATCCATCTTGGCTATAGGAGCAAATGTCTAGAGTAATCAATACCCTCAACTTGTAAAAAACCGAAGGCTACAAGACGTGCCTTGTATCTTTCAATAGAACCATCAGCTGCATATTTGGTGTGATACACCCACTTGCACCAAACCATCTTTCTTCCCTTAGGAAGAGCAACTAAACCCCATGTATTATTCTTCATCAATGAAGAATACTCCTATGCCATAGCACTGTCCCACTCTATAATATCAAAAGCCTCTGAAAAACTCTACGGATTTGGAGATATAGCATGACGCAAAAGACTACTGTTGGAATTTTGTGAACGAGTGCATCTAGAGGATGTAGGATCACCAACTAAAGAACCAGAAGAACCAGCTTCCTCAACAACACCTCTAGCCCACTTGGGCAAAACACGAGTGGTAAGAGGTGGTGGTGGTGGTGGCAATGGTGGTAGTGGATCTGGACCATAATCTGAAGTATCCTCAAGTACGAAGGTATTCTTGTGAGATGAAGAAGGCAAAGTAGGTAGTGAGGAAGAAGAAGATGATGGAGGATATGTTTGTGTGAAAGACTCATCAAATTGGACATCTCTACGAAAGTGGACATCCCTAGTGATAGGATCAAATAACCTATAAGCTTTCACATCCTCACAATAACCAACAAAGATGTATTTTTAGACTCTTCTTCTCCATTGCCTTACGCCAACCATCCGATATGAATGCCCAAGCTTCACTACCAAATACCCTAAAGAAGGAAACATCAAGCTTGATTCTGGACCAAGCCTCCTCTAGAGTAAGATTCTGAACTACTTAGTGGGGAGTGTGGTTCTGAATATAGTTAGCACAATCAATAGCTTCAACCCAAATTGATGGGGCCATAGAACTAGACTGAAGCATACAATTTGCCATCTCCTTTAATGATCTCTTCTTTCTTTCAGCAACACCATTCTGTCGAGGAGTGTAGGGAAACGAATACTAATGTTGAATACCATGCTCAACACAATAGTCCATGAAGGCTTGGTTCACATATTCCCCCCCATTATTTGTGCATATCTGACGAATAGAACTTGACTACTTCACGAACACCTTGAAGGTCCTAAAAGTGTTGAAAACACCACTTCTGTACTTAAGAAAGTACACCCAAGTGCGATGAGAATAATCATCAATGAAAGTGAGTACATACTTGGATACTGAAAATGAAGGAGTTGGAAATGACATGAGGTCACTATGAAGCAACTCAAGGAAGGTAGTAGCACAATGGGCCTTACACTTTGGAAAGGGTTCCTAATAATGTTGGCCAAGTACACAACCTTGACAAACGCTCTCTATGCAAGACACCTTGGGGAGTCCAAGTACCATATTCTTAGTACTCGATTGTTGAAGATACCTATAGGTGTCCAAACCTCTCATGCCAAATTTTGCTCAAAGAGTCAACATGGACAATATATGATGCTCCACAAGATGACTCAAAACCATGAAACCTGTACAACTGAGACCCATGATTTGCTCTGCCTGAAGGAATAATCCTCTCTAGATGGTGTAGTTGTTGAATAACTACATCATGTGGTGAAAACTCAACTATCTTTCCATTACCAATATGACAAGTTTGGTAAGCTGAAAGAATATTAGTTCAAATCTCTGGAACATAGAGAATGTCCTCAATGCTACCCTCTATCAATTGTACTATACCTACCCCATAACTAGAATCTATGAAGAGTTTCCCGCTGAAATATAAGAAGTGGTGTTGTTAGAAATAGATGCTAGAAGATTTTGTGAGTGAGTCATGTGACGTGGGGCTCCTGAGTCAACTATCCAATTGTCCTTGGATGAACCCAAACCTCTAGTTGTAAGGGCATGTCCCTTAGGAGGTTTAGGAAGATCAATGTTGTGTCTCTGCATGGCCTCTTCCAAAGCTGCAATCCTCTTATGATAAACTTTGCTATCATAATGCTGTAATCCACAAAAAGTACAATGGAGTTTGCTTTTCTTTTTACACTTGTAAGTATTATTTCCTAATTATGGAGTGGATTTGGCTTGTGTGTCGACTTTATTCTTCAACTTAGATGATTGCTCATTTCTTGAAGTTGATATTGCCTTAGGTTTATTAGAAGGCTTCTTTCTTTTCCCTTAGATGATTGGACAACTAGTACCTGACTTTTTGAAGAGGGGATAGCATCCATAGAGATTAATTTAGATTGTTCTCTTATGAGTCTATCACAAAACTGTTCAAAAGAAGGCATTACATGTGTTGTTCCAAGAGCACATGGGAGAGTAAAAGGAAGAAGCAAATATCTAATAAGGACCTTTTAACTTTGACAAAATCAAGAAGACACACTCTTTGTTTGTTTTGTTTTACCACAACCCTAAAGTCTAGAAAGCAAAGACTTAAATTGAACCAACAAATCTTCAATAGAAGAGAAGGCATCAAGAGACATTGATGTTAATTCAGCATCCAATTGTAGAATCTCGAACTCATCAACTTTACCAAAGAGATCATCAAATTTGTCCCACATTTGCCTAGGAGTTGTACAACTAGAAATGTGAAATTGCAAATTATCATAAATAAGAAGACCTATTATTCTCATTGCTTCATCTAACTTATTCATAAGTAAACTGCTCAAACTCCCTAGTAAATTGCATTTTTTGTTCAGTGACAATTTGCCATAATCCCTTAGATTGAAGTAGTTGTACTTTGACTTTCCATGTGTGGAAATTATGTGGAATTAACAAGTCAATGTTAGGATCCATGATGCACACACAACAAGGCACTTGAATTGTGCCTTATAAAACATCCCAAAATTGTATTATATCTTAATGTTGACAAAACCCCCCAAAATTATATTATATCTGAATGTTGACCCCCTAGAAAGATGCAAAACAAGAATTACAAGTTTGTATCAAGTTTGGAAGCCAAATCGTCTGTTTAAAACTCAAAGATTTTTATAAATATGGGTTATCCTAAACTTGAGTTTTGTTAGTGTTGTAGCGGCGGGAGATATTTTCTCCTAAATAAATTTATCACAAGGCAGGTCGGCCTTTCTTTTATTAAATAAAATTATATTTGTTCTAGGTCGGCCCTAGAGAGGAAGCCGCCCAGCTTGGTATATAATGAGGATGGAGTCCTCTCATTTTGGCAATGAATTCATTCACTCCAATTCACATCTATTCAGAAGCAGGTTCGCATTCTTCAGCAGTAGATCCATTTCAAGAAGAAGTGTTATCATTCGCTTCAAGGAGAAGTGACATATCTCATTGTGTAAGACTCGGCCTATTCTAGGGCCTGATTTTGTATGCAATCTTCTACACTTATTCATCTAATTTATAAGAGAATATTATTTGTTGGGTTTTTCTCCCTCGAGTAGGAGGGTTTTCCCAAGGTAAAATACTGTGTTCATTGTTCTATGTGATGTGTTTTCTGCTTATTGCATTTCTGATCCTAAAACTAACATGGCATCAAAGCGAGTTCAAGGGAAGATCTGATCAGATTTGTTTAAGCAATCAAGACAATTCTTTGTTTAAGGTAGTTTCTCAGAAAAAGAAGATGGTGACCAGTGTCAAGGAGAAGGAGAAGGAGCCGAGTGCCTCTACTTGAACTGAAAATGGTTGATTGCTTATTGGTGTCTATGTTGTTGGAGATGATATTGGAGACAACTTGAAGCTTTGAGTGTCTGGCGTCAATGCAAGTTCAAACAGAAACACAGGAATATCATAATCATTGTTGCCTTCATCTCTAGCATACATTTTCAGAGACGGCTCATCTTTGGCGCCATATTCAGTCTATTACTTAGCGGTGGGATCATTCGTATCACCTCATTTGTGTGGTTCGGTGGATGCAAATGATAACATCCGCTAACTTTAGCTTGCATTCAAATATGGAGAGTGTTGTTTTGCTTGGCATCGATGTTTCTCTTACTCGTGTGTGATGGTATCGGAAAGACATTTCTTTTTAGGAGTCGATGAAGTTAATACCATATTGGTGAATTCATGATATTTGTTGAATATTATATCGATGCATAATACTCACTGTGGAAAAGAAACTGCCACACCCTCTTTATATTCTTCCTGCTACATTTCAAGGAGTTGAAGCATATTTTTGAGTATATACACAGATACTGTGCGACATTGTGTATGGGTGAAGTCGTGCCAATTTTTTAACGGGAGTTTGTGTGTGTCGGGCATTTTGAGGAGCTGTAAGAGCCGTCTTTTAATGGAAGATGTGGTTCTGATCATTATGGATATCGTGCTATTTTTTACTTTCAATCTGAACAGAATGTAAAAGATCTTGATCTATGTTTTTTGCTCGATGAAATTTTGTTAGGCACTTTCTCTGATTTTCATGCAATCCAGAGGTCAGAGTTTCGTATCCTATAGTCTTCTTTTTAGAACAGTTGTCTTGTGAGTATTTTGCAGTCCATACGTATGCTCAAGTGCAGAGTTTTTTGAAATATTGGAGGCAACATGTTGAAGGATTTGATGGTATTTTTTTTATATTGCTTGAATCGTATTTCTAAAGGTGTTGTGTATGGCACTGAATGCGGTATTTGTCATTGAGTCCTCGGCTGGTCTTTGAAGCATAGAACTTTCAATACATTTTCTCCCTTTGTTAGTTTTGAGTGCAGATTGTGGTGATCCCCGATAATCTTTTGCTATCATCTATTATCTGCATAGGTAGGAAATAGATATCATCTGGAGTCGTGCGAATCATCCTTGGCTTTATCAACTTTGTCTTTAAGGTGGAGTTGTATTGAATTAGAAGCTTGACTAATTTTGTTATGAGTGGGGCAGTCTATTAAAAACAGTGTGTGCATGAGTTTATGAGAATATATGTACGGTTGGGCATTTTGAGTAATCTGAGCAGTCTGAATTCAAGTTCAAACTTCTCTCAGTCTTTGGTATATATTTCCGGTTTTAAATAGTTCTCTGACTTTCCAATTAAGAATCGATGCATTGATGTATTGATATAAGTTTCCATTGTTTTTGAGAAGTTTGGTTTTGCAAGGAGTCATCTGTTCGTTGATGTGACATATGATTAAGAGAAGTCTGACTCTTTATCCCTCTGGATATTAATAAGTTTTGAAGAATGTTGAGAAAATGAGAAAGGCTATAGGTTCTATTGACCAGGCTTCTTCTGGAGTCACCTACTCATTATTTCCAGGCTATCTCATGACTGCCGAACTAATACCTGGGAGGGAATATTATTTCCTGAGTTAGCTTCAGAAATATTATAATTGAATGGTCAAAATTAAGAGGCACTACAATAATCCAAATGTTGCGGAAGAAGAATATGACTGCAAATCAGGAAGCTTGGAGGGTGTATTTGTTTCTAGCATTTGTGTGATTGATCAGATAGAGCTGCCAGTTGGTTGCAATGATGATTGATAATAACTTATATGCCCCTTTGAATGCAATATAATTTAGTTCTATCAGATGCACCTATGTCTGAAGTAAATTCATCCCTTGAAGGCAGAAAGAGATAAGTATTTTATGTTTGTACCTTTGAATAAAATGAAATCACATTCTTCTGGGCTGAAATTCAATTTGCTGAGTTGTGCAGAGAGGATCTGACATTGATTATTTGGATCATGTGATTAGCAGAGGTCGTGGTTTCTTTTGAGTGGTGATCACTGGCATAAAATCTTTTGGAGATACCATTCATTCATTGTGAGTTGTTTCATGCTAGTTATGAAGATTTTTGAGTGCGACTTTGACATGAAAGGAGAACTGCAATTTCGGTTGTGATTGGTTGGTCACATCGATACCATTCTCTATGTGCATGGACCGTGATGGTGCCTTAATTCATTGAGAGGCCTGGTTCTATATTGAATATGTTGGTTGCATAATGTGTCTAAGAAATCTGAGTTCAGCAGATTGTCTTTGTAATCTGTAATGCTGTGATTAGCATTTCCAAGAGCAAAAATTGAGTAAAGATGAAAGAAAGATATATCAGAATCAACAAAGATAAGTTCTATTATTCCTTCAATTGATCTATCTAATGATATTTGCCATATGACTATATGCTTTATTTGTAGTTTGATTTTATGAACTATTGTTAATCTCTTTAAAAATGCAGGATGGGTCAAAAGGATGATGAGAGATTGCATAAGGAATTCAAAGGGAGGAAGAGATTGAGGCTTACTGTGAGGAAGGCATGCCAACTAGAGAAATGAACAATCATGGAGTCATAGCTTGCAGCCATGGAACTGAGTTGGTGGCACATAACTCTCACGATTCTTCACTAGAGACATCTCTCGAGGGATCAAAGTTGGGTCAACCTTGGATGGAGAATTTGCATCAACAAAGAAGATTGAGAAATATGAAGACACTAAACAACGAAGAACCTATACAAATTGTCATTACGATCAGCTACTTCAAAGAGGAGGAAATGACATTCAGAGGGAGTTAAATTCTGAGAATTCAAGACACAAGTTGAGATCATGTCCAAGAAGAGGACTAAGGTTATGAGATCCATCAATAGAGGGGCGTTCACTTCCAGAGGATTTTTGTAATCTCTGTGTTGAGGCAGGGATCAAGAGGGAGTTTAGTGACTCACTGAGAAGAAGTGAAGGTGTCAGCTAAGTGGGTTGCAGTGTTACAAGGCCAGGTGCTAAGTCCTTGGAAGACCTCTTCAACTGCAAAGAACAGAATTGCACAAGACAGTCAATTTGGATTTGACATTGGTAGCTCGGCAAACCTATTCAGAATAGGGTGATCTGGAATGAGGTTGAGAAGGACAGTCCTGAACTCTTGCAAGTCAATAGTGTCGGAGGTGTGCGTTGGAAACTGTTCCTCTAAGGCAAGCATTGCAGGCAATCTTGGACGAGGAGGTCAAGAGGTTGATGCAAGTACTTGGAGCTTCAAAGGGAGTCACATCATCATGAAGATTTGTTGTAATGTATATTTCTCTGAGACGGAGAAATATGAGGTGAAAGCCCTTATACTGTATATGTCTCTAAGACGGAGAAATATGAGGTGAAAGCCCTTGTAGTGTATATTTCTCTGAGATAGAGAAATATGAGGTGCAAGCCCTTGTACATCTCTGAGACTGAGATGAGTTTCTTTCCACACATGGGAGTAGCCATTGTGGACGTCATGTTGAGAGACTCCATGACGATGTGTTTCTTTCCACACATGGGAGTAGCCATTGTGGACATCATGTTGAGAGACTCCGTGATGAACCCTTGTACATCTCTGAGACTGAGATGTGTTTTTCCACAAATGGGTGTAGCCATTGTGGACATCATGTTGAGAGACTCCATGATGAACTCTTGTACATCTCTGAGACTGAGATGTGGTTTTCCACAAATGGGTGTAGCCATTGTGGGCATCATGTTGAGAGACTCCATGACGAGGATATCTGGGAAATACCTCCCTAGCTAAGAGGGAGTGTTAGTGTTGTAGCGGCTGGAGATATTTTCTCCTAAATAAATTTATCACAAGGCAGGTCGGCCTTTCTTTTATTAAATAAAATTATATTTGTTCTAGGTCGGCCCTAGAGAGGAAGCCAACCAGCTTGGTATATAATGAGGATGGAGTCCTCTCATTTTGGCAATGAATTCATTCACTCCAATTCACATCTATTCAGAAGCAGGTTTGAATTCTTCAGCAGCAGATCCATTTCAAGAAGAAGTGTTATCATTCGCTTCAAGGAGAAGTGACATATCTCATTGTGTAAGACTTGGCCTATTCTAGGGCCTAATTTTGTATGCAGTCTTCTGCACTTATTCATCTGATTTATAAGATGAATATTATTTGTTGGGTTTTTCTCCCTCGAGTAGGAGGGTTTTCCCAGGGTAAAATATTGTGTTCATTGTTCTATGTGATGTGTTTTCTGCTTATTGCATTTTTTATCCTAAAACTAACAAGTTTGACTACAAATCTAGAATCCTTGCGAAATTCTAATGAATTTCAAAAAAAAGTTTGTCAATTTTTGACAAATGGGGTGAAAGTTATGCCCCATTGACAATTGCACATATTTCGTTGATTTCAAAGGTTAAAAACAGATTAAAAAAGTACACTTTGTGAAATGTCTTGACACAAATTTGTTCGGCTCAGAGAGAGCTTTCCGACAACTGTTACACTTGAAAAAATACCCCCCATTTGCAAGTTATGCAAAATGAAAAAAAGCCCCCCTTACAGACACTTAACAATTGAACCAAATAATTAATGTTTGCAGTGATAAATGATTAGATTAGCATAAATTGTTAACCCTAAAGGTTAAATGCTATTGTAAATGCTAACCATCAATGCAAACAAAAAATAGAATGATTGGTCGGTGAGTCAAGAAGGGTGTTGACCAGGTCTAGAGGGCGGAGACAACACTTGAATGTTTGACCAGGTCTTGAGGGAGTGAAGCTATCGTCCAAATGGCATTCAACTCCCACACATAAGTGTAGGAGAAACCTTTTAACAGTTCCATTGCCTAAAAGGAGACCGCGTGATAGGTGAGGAGGCCTATGCAGATGAAGAGGCGTCTAACTAACTTCAGCAATGAAGTAAATGGGATCAAGGCTTATGTAGATGCCTCCCCTATGTAGCTGGCCGCACCTTGTGCAGATTTGGAGACTAAAAATATGGATCGATCTGCAAATAGAAATGCTCGAGTGGAGTGCAAGGGTCACATGGAATAGAGTCGTTCTCAAAATTGCATACACACGCCTCTTTTGATCATCCATTTCAATAGCTGCATGTGGTGGTGGTGGATCAAGGAGAGCTTCAAGACACTTAAATTGGGGCCTCAAATCATGAATTATGCAGAATGTGATGCTTGGGTGCTTAAAATAAACCTATGATGCAACAAACTGTCAAGGGTGCAAGTAACCTTGGATTATGCTTTCCAAAGGGGTGTCAACAACAAAATGCAGACTGTCAACACTTTTTAACAACGCCTCAAAGAAGCCAATGGGAGGCACGTGCATGGGCTCTTGGAGGATGATGAGGAGGCCGCATGAGAATGAAGTCGGATATCAATGCAAGAAAATCTCGCCAAGATCTTCATGCCACCCACTCTAAAACAGAGCTTTATGCCTACTCTCCTTTGCGCCAGAGGATTACAAACCCCTATAATCAACTTCAATATGAAACTCTACAAAAAAAATCACAGAACCCTGCAAATAGGTCGATGAAGGCCACAAACTGCTAAATATTTCTTGCAAATAGGCCGAAATAGGCCACAAAAAACTTGCAACAAGGCCAAACAGGCCAAAATTTTCTGCAAAATACAATTTTCTACCCAAATGGGCGGATGGGCAAAGGGCAGATTGGCCCTTTGCTAAAAAAAAAATCGAGTTTTTACAACTTTTTGTACAATGGCAAAAAAACTGCAAAAATTGAAAATTACTGAAATTAATGAAACAAAGGGTATATTTTCATTTCTTGAGCATTCCAGACGCAATGGTGGTGTCCGTTTGGCTCCACAATGCTTTGTTGATAAGGATGAAAGCTTGATTCACCAAAAATGAGAAGGACCTTGCAATTCAACACTCTAATACCATGTTGGAGCAACAAATAATGAATGCAATATTCAAACTACCATAAAATGAATCAAGCACAATGCATAAGCCAATAACTATCATAGAATGAGTGTAGATACAATGATCACTCTTTGTTTATTTAGGACAAGGAGGAGGTAGGAAGGTGAAACAGAAAAACTGACTAACCCTCCAAGTGATGTGACACATGTAGAACATTTGTGACAAGTGTGAAGGCATGTGTCAAGTGTCTATGAGGCGAGACAACTAAACCACTAAGTGAACTCAAGCTACTGTGAATAGCACTACTAGGTGTGGGAACTAGATAAACAATAACTAGATGCATAAAGACACTTTTCACACTAACAATACTTTGGGTCAGTTTATGAATAGAATTGATATATACAAGGAAAATCTAATTTATTTTCTTAAGTATCTACATTGGATAAAAAAATTATGTATATTTGTCTTAGAGTGATTTAGAGCTTGTATAATGCTACCCATAGGCTTTGTATTAGTTTAATTATAGTCAAAAGTATTGAAAATGAATGCAGTTGGTATTCGGTCCGAAATACCACAAAACTAGATTTCTAAATGATGGAGAACTCAAATACTAGGGCCTAAGGTCAAACTAAATTAAAATTAGATAGATGTAACCCTTGATTCTAAATTGAGATATATGTCATAATTTGCATTTTCAAAAATGTACCGCATGCATGTTTGCACTTATCATCCCTATTTCTATTGTGGCTAATATGTTGAATGAATCATAGAAACATGATTTCTTGTATTAATAAACTTGTATGATGGCAACCATAGTTGCTTTGTGTTTGTGAACTTGTATGGAGGAATACTTGCCAATGTCAATTTGTCAAACAGAATATAAAGTGGGTTTGACTAATGTAAATGTATTTAGTGGGCAATGTATTGATATGCATTTCATTGTTTATTATAAAAGAAATGTTTATCATCTATTTAGTGTTTGTTAGGCTGGGGCATTACACCTTTGGGCAGGGTGCTTTAGTGGGGGCCCCAATTAGACATCAAAAGTTTTATAGAAATGCTTTTTTAGTTTTTTTAATGAATTTTAATGAATGTGAGGAGGACATCCTGATGTACTCAGGATTGTCAAGGGGCACCAAGGATGCAAAATCATCTCCTAAAGGTTTCAAAATTTAAGGGGTGGGCCGACTTTTTGCTGTTATCCAGGGACAGGAAGGGTACATTTTGCTCTCATCCCCAAGTACTCGAAAAACCCAAGGATTAATCCCTAAGTGAAGTCGCTCCCTATGCAGATTAAATCTTTTATTTTGTCTTTCCAATCCCTAAAAACCAAAATGAAAAGGTTAAAACTTTTGTGAGCTTTCAGTAAAACATATTTCAGTTCCTTGGTTTGCAATTTACCTGTGTTTCAGATCTGGGGTACTGCACTAACATTTTGCCACTGTTCAATTTTTTGTTTTATTAGCAGAGTGAGCATTCAATAATTCAAGACTCAACTTTTTTGGTTCACATCTAATTTTTTCAGATCTAGAGTTACTGCACTAAATTTTTACCACAGATTGTATTTTACATTTTTAGCAGTTTCAGTTTCACATTTTACTGGCATCTCAGAATTCAAATCTATGTTCAATTTACTGTTGAGATTTCAATGCAGTTTACAGCATTTACAGCAGGTTCATAGTTTAGCTCATAACATTAAATCAATGGCAGAAAGCAATATTGGCTACAACTGATGAAATCATTGCAAACAAGTGTCAATCGCATTTTGTACATGTCAAAAGCTAAAAAACATGGTATTAAATATGGTTCCAGTGACAATGAATTTTACTCCAAATATAGTCTATTAAAATTGTGAGATTTTAACCGATAAAGTAAATAACATCAGAAACATAATAAGTCAGCCTTGAATATTTATTATCCATCTAAAAAGATAAGTACCTTAAGAATGAATTTCAAAAAATTCAGCAACCATTTGTAAGTTTTAAGGACTTCTAAGGATTTACAAAAAAGTATATTTATCAAATGGGAAAATTTTATTTCATTTATAAGATGGAATATGTTTGAAAGTTTCTGATATTTTTAGAGTTTGGTTTGGTCTACAAAAATATTTTTAAAATAATATATGTAACTATATTATATAAAAACATGCAAAATACTATAAAAGTGCACATGATAATTCTTGAGCAAAAATAAAAATATACCCCAAAAGAATGCATACCTAGATCATCAAGGTCCTCTCTTGGAGCTTGTCATCACAAATGGTGCAATGATAAATGATTTATTTTCTTTGGATTTTGGAGATCCTTTGCTACAGTTGTAGTTACTTTGGAGTCTTGGACTCTATGCATTTTGTGGTTCTAGGGAGAGGATAATCATCGCCTTGTTTGCATGGGTCTTGTGCCCTCAACATTATGACACCTTGAGTTGAGAACACCACGCTCACAGGCTGCACCACCTTAGAGGGAGCTTCTCTGCACTTATCTATATACATAATATAGATGTACAAAAATGATAAATAGCATCATTTGATTAGGTCTAGGTTTAAGTATCAAGATAACTGTTAAATATCTTTTACTTTTATTTTAAACTTTGCTTTTATTTACCACTTACCTTAAGGTTTTTTGTTTTAAAATATTTTTAAATTAAAAAGATTTATAAAAGTAGTTTCAGACTGAATCCAATCAGTTCAGTCCATCTGAAAAGCTCAGTCTGCACTACATCCAGACCAGTGCTGGCAAGACTTGGTGATTATGGCTAAATTCCACTTGATTTCAATGACTTGAAAAGGAAATTCTCAGCCTTTTTGCAAACTGAAAGTGATCATTCAATATATGATACAATGAAGAATGAAGAACAAAAGGTTGGTCTTGTTAAGAAACTACATTCATTCTCATTCGTGCAAGTTAGGTATTAAAATTTTGTATCAAACAAAGAGGACAGATTTTTACATTACTTAGATACAGGAATTGGAGTTAGTGGAAAAATCGGAGGCCAAAGTCAAAAGATAGTGGACAAGAGATGATAATTTACAATTTGAACTTGGTCTTATGGCATTAACTTGTAGAAATCAGCTGGAAAAATTTCCCATTTGAACTTGATTTTATAGCATGCTCCATTACCATGTAGAAATCAGCTGGAATATAATTTGCTCCTTGTTTTCTCCTTGTTTTAGCCATGGATTTGTTTATATAAGCAATATTTCGTATTCCTTTAGTGCTCTTTGTGCTTGTTTAGCGAAAATGCTCTCTTGCCGAATTAAGCTATTGAGAATTCATTCAAGCTTCTGTTTGTTGTCACCAATGCTTAAAATTCAGCAGATGGTATTCAGATTCTGCATTCTAGGGTTTGAACTTTGAAATAAATTGCCTATGTTAAATTTCAATCGAACCTACAACTTTGAGTACAATAACCTGCACACACAAACTTCTGAAAGTACAAAAAAAGCAATAAATAAAAATTGAGATAAGAACATATCACTTGCCGTCTGAAATATTCTTCTATTCTAAAATTTTCTGTGTTATAAAAGTGAGCAACCATGTTCATCAAATAGACCTGCTGACATGGGCACACAAAAATAGGACTAACATGCTAATCCAAGTTGGAACCTTATCACATTTCCCTTCACTTAGAATCTCTCTAAAAATAGGAAAGCTAACCACTCCTGTGCCCAAAATAAAAACCAAAGAAACAGAAATAAAACAAACTTAAAGTTCTCAAAAAAGTTGACTTTGTGAAAGCTAACACTGAATATAGTATCCTAATTTTAGAAAAGTTATATATAGTATCCTAAATTTAGGATGTTTCTACCAATTTTTTGCATCCAGGAACAACATATAATCAACCCAAAAATCTAAAACTTCCTCTTCACGAGGAAGGTATTCTCCATAAACCTCAACTTCTCTCTCAATATTTCAAACTTCCCTTTTGACAAGGGCTTGGCCAAAATGTTTTCAACTTGCTCATTTGAGAGTGTATACCAAAGAATGACTACCCCTTCTAAACTCATCTCTGAGAAAGTGATAATGAACATCTACATGCTTGGAGCAATCATGAAACACTGGATTCTCATATAGCTTGATGCAACATTGATCGTCACACTAAACTATTCTAGGCTCCAAAATCTGATTAGTAAATTCTGCTATCAACTTACAAAGCCAAAACTCACGACTAACAAAAGAAGCTACCATGCACTTTGCCTCAACTGAGCTTAATGCCACTACTGCTTGTTTCTTACGAAACCAAGATATACCTCACCCCAACATAAACAAACCATAAAGTGCCCTTCCTAACACAAGCATCACCTATGCAATCTGAATCCACAAAGCCATACAACGTTAGCTCTTTGTCTCCAACATACGTAAACCCATAATGGATTGTGTGCTTCACAAATCAAAGCACATGTTTTGCAATAATCCAGTAATCTTGTCTTGACTTGACCATTATCTGACTATATGTATTTACCACAAAACAAATATTAGGTCTCATATTTACCAAGCACATTAAAGAACCTATCAATTGCCTTTATACAAACATATCTACAAAATCATATTCCAAATCTCCAGTCAACTTCAGATTTAGAATCATTGGTGAGCAAAGGAATACAATCCAACATCTAAAATCCTTTCTTAATTTCTATTGTGTACTTCCCTTGATTTAGCAAGACTTCTTTTGTACCTTGTTACATTTCAAGACTTCTTTTATATCAAAATTGGATGCCAGCTTTCTCATTACTTCTTGTAAGAAAAAGATCATCCATATACAAAAGTAAAACTAGCAGATCAATTTTATCAAATTTAAAAGATAGGGCCTTTTTCAATGTGCATGTATCCCACTTGTGTACCTTAAATCCTCTAAAATCCTCTAGGAGGATATATATAAACTTCTTCTATGTTGTCATTCAGAAAGGTTCTTTTACACCCATTGATATAAAGGCCAACCAAAATGAGAAACAAGAAACCTTATTACTCATACAATAGTATACCTTGCAGCTGAAGCAAAAGTCTCATTATAATCAACTCCCTCCTTCTAAGAGGACCCAGATGCAAAAAAATCTAGCCTTGAATTTCTCTATGCTCCCATTTGTTGCATACTTCACTTTGTACAACCACTTGGAATCAATCACTAACTTTCCATGAGGTCTTGGCACAATTTTCCAAACATAATTCTAAATAATGGAGTTATACTGTCTTGGCACAATTTTCCAAACATAATTCTAAATAATGGAGTTATACTCCTCTACCATGGCATCTTGCCATGCTTGCTTTGATTTGCCCCTTCAAAGGTGAAAGGCTGAGCATAATGATGGAAGACATTAAAGCAACATAACTTGGAAACTTATCAGGTGAGAGGCTCACCCTGAAAGAAGTTTTCAATGATCTTACTTGCTCTTGTGCCACATACAAAATTTTAGTAAACCTTTTAAGCTTACTTGGTTATTTTAGATGAGGCTAAGGTATATTTAAACTTACTGGAGCTTGGCTAATCGGCAGTAGGGACTGTCGTACTTTGCTTGTCAGAACTTGAAACAGCAAGTAGTTCGTTGTCCTCAACCTCCATGGGAGGCTCTTAAGGCTTAGAGGACCAAGCATCCTCATCAAACTTAGCATCTATACTCACTACAATCTTTCTTTGTTATGAAACATAAATCTTGTGAACCTTGGAAAACCCACTGTATCCCACAGAGACACCCTTTGGGTTGGACGGTTCATACTTGGTCCTTTTCTCTTGTAGCACATGAATGTAAACAAGACTTCCAAACACCAAAAGATGAGAAACGTCATGTTTCTCTCTAGTGAAGGCTTCTTCTGGAGTCATATTTCAACATTTGTGAAGACAACTATTTAATATGCATACTACACAACTACAAGCTTCAACCCAAAAAGAAAAAAGCAGGATTAAGTAAATAATAGATTTAGTAGGTTTTGTTATGGATCAACTCAGACTTTCCAGTTGGACGGACTTGAAGGGTAGTGAGCAGCGACTAGAGTGCCATTGGAGAGGGATAAATAAATCCAATGGCATAAATAAATTAATGAATTAATGAATTCAGTAATTAATTAATTCATTAAATAATTCTAATAGTTATTATTGCCTCGGCCTATTAAATACCCCCTACCGGGGGTGTCTTGGGCCTCGGGGAGGGGATAGCCTATTATGTGGGGAGGGTAGAGTATATTACGTGGGGAGGGGATACACCCCCGGTAGGGGGTATGTAGTAGGTTTTGTGATGGATCTGTTCTTCCTCTCTACAACCCCATTCTACTAAGGGTTGTAAAGCATGGTCAGCTCTCTCTTGATTCCTACATTTTTACAAAAAGCATCAAAACTCTTGGAGATTTTCTCACCTCCATTGTCAAAACTCAACACCTTAATCCTCTAAGTTCTACCTATCTAATTTTCCACAAGAGGCTTGAACTCTTCAAATTTCCTAAAACCTCATATTTGGTCTTCAGGAATTAAATCAAAGTTATTCTTGAAGATTGAAGAATCATTGATGAAAGAAACACAGTAAACATTTCAACCCAATGAAGTTCCTAACATAGATCCATGACATATAAATGGATCAGATCTAGAATTCCTTTTGATCTGTGCTTGCTGTTTGAAAAAGCAATCTTGATGTGCTTGCCAATTACACATCTCTTTCATACACCAATCTTTTCTTTCTTGAAGTTAGGTAATCCATGTCCCATAACCTTCAAAATAGGTAGAGCTCCAAGGTGCAAGTGGCCAAATCTCATGTGCCAGAGCTCACACAATTTGTCACTATCATGTATCAAGTCTGCCTACTTGATCAAATCAACAATCAGCTTGTAAAGACCTCTTTTATGAACACCTCTGGCCAACTCTTAAACAAGATCTTGGCTGCGATTTTTGATGACTTGTTGATCACCAAATTTAGCCACACTTCAAATCTGTCATAGCTAACAAAATATGTGGCATCATCACTAAGTTCTACCGACATACTAACCTGCTTCTTTTGAAGTTTGTTAAAAGCCTTCTTATTGAAGGTCGTGTTTCTGGATACCCCTTTGTCTGCACACCACCCTACAGCAGAAAAATTGTGTTAGTGGATACACATGAAACTGTAGAGAAGTTAGTCTCAAATCTAAATGAAAGTTCTTCCACTGCTGAAGCTTCTCCACTCCATAGTACCCTACAAACTACTTTTGTTGTTGTTGCTTTGCCCTTTCCCTTCTTCTCAAGATACTGAGAAACATAGTGGCCAGGCTTTTGGCACTTGAAACATTCAATATGCCAAAAAAAACTCTTTCTTCTTGAGAAGAATTTGTATCCTAGTGCTTTCCTTTCTGACCCTTCCTTCCCAAGTCCTTTCTCGCCACTTTTCTTCATTTTCTCAATTAAGATTTGGTTATATCTTCCAATCTGTCTCAATTAGCTTCATTTCTAGTTTCTTCTTGTATAAAATCACCCCAAAGCTTCTCACAAGCACAACCACTTCAGATTTACAGTTCCCAAGATGGAAAGAACCTGTTTCAAGCTAGTGATACCAACTCTTCATCAAGTTTTGATACCTAACTCCAATTGCTACAAGCTGAACACAAAGTTTTGTGATCTTCATTAGGAAAGACTACTAAGTCTGTGTCACCTATGAGTGTGGCATTGAGTTTGTTCTTTAGTAGCATCTTATGGGAAATGTTCATACTCTGCTAAAGAGTGATCAAAGCATCATACATCTCTTAGACTGATTTCTTTTCAACAATGTGAGGAATCAAATGAATTTTCACACAATTCAAGATGATAAACTTTGCTTTGGCCATCTTGGTATGATCAACAACGGAACAAGATCAGCTGGAGCTGCAACATAGTTTCCACATAGACCCCACACTCAACTTCTTCCAACAATGTCATGTCCCCAATTTGATTTGAAATTCAAATTTTGCAAAGGCGCGAAAAAAGCAATGTTGCCAGGAGACACATATCCTGCCCCCTAAGACGTGTCTCGAGGACTGGTACACGGCTCCGGTATCGGAGACATCCCCAGAAATGCCTCCAACAGCTCGGAAACTTGACGCGTCGTCTCCCAACGTCTCTTGACGGAAAATTTGGTGTCTCCCGTGAAACTTAAAAGCATAAAAAATTTATAACGTGAAAACATAAAGTTTTGTCACTCTTTGACACAATGACATTTGTGTATTTAAACTTTAAAGTTAATGTCCATTATTAAACTTTACTACTGCTCTTGATTTGAAAGTTCAATGTCATGATATATTCTATAAATTTTTAATTTATTAATTTTTTATTTTTTATTTATATTAAAAAAAGATGGTGTCTCCAAGTACCCCGTCTCCTATTTTCAAAAAAAGTCGTGCCGATACCAATACCAATCTCCCATACCAGTACCAATACCAATCTCCTAGCAACCTTGGAAAAAGTGTTTTTAAACACTAGTTTTCATATTTTAATTAAATATAATAATGTTTTAAATAAATAAACAAATAAAATAAAATAAGAATTCTTTTTGGGGTTGGCCCTCTTGAGGAATAAAAAAATATAGAAAACAATCCTAAGTCGGCCAGCTTGTGGGGAGAAGAACAAACAAGTATAAATACAAGGTCTTTGAGGCATTTCAAATCATCATTTAGACAATTCGTTTTTTTAGCAGACCTCTTCTCCTTAGGAGCAGATTTGGCATATGCTTTAAGACAAAAACCATATTGCATAAAAGGGAGTTGGACAAAAACCTAACTCACCTTGTGGGAAGACTTCATAACGGAGGTCTACTTGCACTTCATTGGAGGATTTCAAGTTTTGGAGCAAAATTTGCATAACATTTTTGGAGCAGAATTAGATCATAATTTGGAGCAAATTTCATATCATTTTGGAGTAGAATTTTGAATCAGATTTGAGCGCCATTCTTGGAGAGTCATAATTCAGATTTATAAATCAGTTTAGAGCACCATTTTGAAGTTGTTTTCATGCATGTTGGAGCGCCACCATAGAAGGACAAATTCAGATTTGGAGCAGCATTGTTGTGGCAATTTTGTTGTTAAATTTTAATGATCAGATTGTATGCACAGAAATTAATTCAAATCAGACACAACAACGCAGCAGATACCCTGGGAAAACCCTCCTCTTGAGGGAGAAAAACCCAGCACCAATATATCTCTTATATATATAAATCTTGAAGAGAACACTTGTACAATTTAGGCCAATGAGAGAGGCCAGAATAAGTATCAATGAATGATAGAATCACAGATTCTATTATATCAATCTGCTATTTCAGAACTGAGAACTTCAACAATGATCCCACTTTACATATGATAACTTCACACTGCTCCTTCTAATGGATTCGCACTTGATATAAGACAATGATCGAACTGAACTGAATGAGTGAATGGAATGAACTTAATGAATATATATACAAGAGAGGGAGAGAGAGACGCATCCTTTCATTTAATCTCAAGGTCAGCCTCCAAGAAGAATCGCGTCCAAAGGAAGTGGGTCGGCTTCATAAGAACTCGTGCCTTTTCTTTAAAAACAAAACCGTGCCTCTTCATAATGTAGGCTTAACATATAATTAGCACCTTATAAATATACGTGCCTCTTCAAGATAAACATCTCATATAAATTAAATAGCATTAAGCTATTATTTAATTTTATTTCAAATGATGATATCACTGGAATAATACTCCTGACGCTGCATGATATCATTAACACTCCCTCTCAGCTAGGGAGTAGACTTTCAGCTGCACAGGACATATCACCTCAACGTGATGTCCATCACATTGGCTATAACCAAATGTGAAAAGAAGAATATCACCTCATCGTGATATTAGATATCGCCTCAACACGATATCAACCATAATGGCTACAACCATACTATGGTAAGTACAAGTGTTCATCACTTGCGTGATGTTGTCACCTCAACGTGACTTTCACCATGACTCTCTCAGAGGGTGAAACACAAGTACAAGATATGTCATGGAGTCACACACATGACATCCACCATGACTCAGCTCAGAGGGTGGAAACAAGGGCTTTCACCTCAAATTCCTCCGTCTCAGAGGAAAATGCATTAACAAGGGATTTCACCTCGAACTTCTCTCAAAGAAGAACTCATTATCAAGGGATTTCACCTCGAACTTCTCTCAAAGAAGAACTCATTATCAAGGATCACTGATACTGATTATCACAATGAATGATAGTAGGCTCCATTGATTGTCCAGACAATCCTGCAAGGAGCTTACGAAGCCACACTGCTTCTCGAGCTGCCACACAAGCTGCAATAAACTCGGCCTCTGTTGTACTCAGTGCCACTGAAGACTGCTTCCTGCTACACCAGGAAGTCATTGCAGACCTCAACTGAAACAACATCCAGAGGTGCTCTTCCGGTCGGCAACACAACCATCTTCTTTAGGTTCAGTAGGCTCCCTCTGAATCTTTAAGTACTTGCATCAACCTTCTAACCTCATCGTCCAAGATTGCCTGCAATGCTTGCCTTAGATAAATGTTTTCTAGTGCACACCTCTGGTACTTTAAAGAGTTCAAGGTAGACCTCCTCAACCTCATAGTAGATCACTCTATTCTGAATAGGTTTGCGGAGCTACCCATATCAAATCCAGATGACAATCTTTGAGCAATTATGATCTCAGCAGCTGAAGGGATCCTCTAAGGATTTAGCACCTAGCCTTGCAATACAATAATCTTCACTTCTTCTCAGTGAGTTACAAAACTCCCTCTTGATCCTTGCTTCAGAGATTGCAAAGAAGACTTCTGGAAGTGAACTCCCTCTAACCACCAGCTCAGTTCCATGGCTCCAAGTTGTGACTTCACGCTTGATCATTTCTTTGGTTGGCATGACTTCCTCATAAGATGCCTCAAGTTTTTCATCGCTAAGCAATCTCTCATCACCTTCCTGCTTCTAGCTGTTCACAAAGCATTTTAGAGAGATTACTAACAGTTTATAACTATCCAAAGAAATATCAAGACTAGAATCATACAAGGTTTACTATCTCAGGTTATAGCATGAACACATAAGAATTTATGAATAATATTAAAACATGAATAAATAAATCAGCCTAAAGAGAAATATATCAAAAGATCAGAAAGAAGGGCTAAAGAAACTTATCTTTATATAATTTTGATATAACTCTTTCTTCCATCTTTTACTCCTCTCGAGAGTGCCAAACTTAGCACAACAAAAAAACAATTTGCACAACTACAGATTTCTTGAATGCATTATACGGTTAGCATGTAGAACCAACTCTCTCCAAGAGTTCAAGGCTCTATCACAGATCATGCATTAGAAAATGATATCGATGTGACCAATCACCATCGAACTTTCAATTCTCTTTTTATTTCAGAGTCACACTCAAAAATCTTCACAACCAACATGAAAAGACTAGCAATAAATGAAGTCTTCAAAGGATCTTACGCTAGTGAACACAATTCAAGAGAAACCACTATCTCTCTTTACTAATTACAAGATCCAAGTAAAAGATATAACTTAACAAACAAAGAATACTTATCTCTTTAAATGTTCTGATGGATGCAAGATATGCTGCTCTTGAGCACGGAACAACACACAACTTTCACGGCTTGAACACAGGCCCATGACTTAGAATAGAAATTCCCTAGAATCCTTTTGAGGAGAGAACTTATTCATATCCGCAAATGAAGCATGCTGATTAGGCCTGGTTGGGCAATCCTTTGCATAGTGACCAAACTTGTCACAACGAAAGCATTGGACTTGGGAGAGGTCCCACTTCTTCTTGAATGCGGGAGCACCATCTGACCCTTTATCTCTATTTCTCTTGAAGTATCCTTTCTTTCCTCTTTTTCCTTTCTTCTCTGATGATTGAGCGGAAAGAACATGAATGTCTTCATTTGTAGAGCTTCGACCAATACCTCTCACAGCCAACCTCGACTCTTCTTGAATACAATCCACCCTCAAACGATCAAACTTAGGAAGTTTCGATCTCACGCTAATTCCTTGAATGTAAGACTCCCAAGATGAAGGAAGACCATTAAGAGCCAACATGGTCAAATCCTTGTCATCAACAATATGACCAATGGTAGAGAGCTGATCTCTCAAATTGGAAATCTTCATGAAGTAGGTGATGACAAATTCTCCTTCTGCCATCTTAACATGATGAAGTTGTTGCTTCAAGGCAAGTGCCCGGCTGGTGTTGTTGATTTCGTACATTTCCTCCAATGTCTTGAACATCTCCCTTGCAGTCTTCAACTTGGAGACAATTGGAACAATGTGATCCTTGACGGAATCAACCAACAACTTCTTCGCCTTGATGTCTTTCTTCTTCCATTGCAACTTCTCTTCTTCCTCTTTAGGTTCGGGAACTTTGGTCTCCACAAACTCTGCCAAATCATTCTCCTCCAATGTGAGCATGATTCTAAACCTCCATGAAGTGTAGTTTGACGCTCCCTCAAGTCTATCTTCGATCTTCAATCTGTTCACCATCTTGATTGATGTAGAGATAGACAAAGAATTAAGATGAAGAGAAAAGAGTATCGCTGTAAATCTGATCACGATCTTCTCAAACCCGCTCTGATACCATGTTAAATTTTAATGATCAGATTGTATGCACAGAAATTAATTCAAATCAGACACAACAACGCAGCAGATACCCTGGGAAAACCCTCCTCTTGAGGGAGAAAAACCCAACACCAATATATCTCTTATATATATAAATCTTGAAGAGAACACTTGTACAATTTAGGCCAATGAGAGAGGCCAGAATAAGTATCAATGAATGATAGAATCACAGATTCTATTATATCAATCTGCTATTTCAGAACTGAGAACTTCAACAATGATCCCACTTTACATATGATAACTTCACACTGCTCCTTCTAATGGATTCGCACTTGATATAAGACAATGATCAAACTGAACTGAATGAGTGAATGGAACGAACTTAATGAATATATATACAAGAGAGGGAGAGAGAGATGCATCCTTTCATTTAATCTCAAGGTCGGCCTCCAAGAAGAATCGCGTCCAAAGGAAGTGGGTCGGCTTCATAAGAACTCGTGCCTTTTCTTTAAAAACAAAACCGTGCCTCTTCATAATGTAGGCTTAACATATAATTAGCACCTTATAAATATACGTGCCTCTTCAAGATAAACATCTCATATAAATTAAATAGCATTAAGCTATTATTTAATTTTATTTCAAATGATGATATCGCTGGAATAATACTCCTGACGCTGCATGATATCATTAACATTTATGAGCATATTGCATTAGGGTTTTGCCCTAATTTGGAGCGCCACTTTGGAGCAGATCTGCGTGCCCACCTTTGGAGGGCAATTTTGCATATTTGGAGCAGCAAACCCTAAGCCCTTGCCAAAGAGGAATACGCCCATCTAGGGTTTGACATTTGAAGACTATTTTCCATATATTTGGTATGTACAATCATAGATTTAGATCTGATTTGTAGAGCAGAAATCTGGGCATATATTTGGCATGTTTGAGCCCATGAATTCATTGTAAAATCAATCCAGATTATTTAGTTTTGTAGCAGCAGACTTCTTTAATCAGAAATCAAATTTGTTAGACCTATGTTTGGCATTTGGATGGTTGATTTTCATGGTTGCTATCATAATTGATGTTATCTAAATGTTTCGCACAGTTTTATGGATGTTTGGTTTATGTTTATTGGATGCCTATAAGTGTTTATTATTCTGAAAAATAAAAAATCAGAATTCAGTCCTAGGGTTTGAGTAGAAAACTAAATCAGGAAAGTGCAGAAATATAAATCAGAAATCTAGGGCATAAATTAGAAATTTTAGGGCAGATCCCATTAGGGATATTTCAGTGGTATCAGAGCTTTGATCCTGCCAGCCTGTGTTGTCAGCAATTGCATACCAGATTTCAGCAGGTGGTTGATGTGTCTTCTATATTTCAAAGTATGGATGCAACTATGTTTCATGCATATATTTGTAGCAGATTTAATAAATATCACTCTCTTCCTAAGGAAATTCGAGATGTTCTCACATTCAATCAATTTTTGGGTGGATCAAAAGAAGAAGACGAAATTTTGAGAAGAAGAAAAGTTATAAAAAGGGGGGAAGAAGCACTTGTTTGTGACTTGAAGCCTACAAGTAATTATGAGGACAAAAATCAGTCAACATGCAACCCTAAAGAAGACATGTCCAAAAGTTCACTTCATCTCTATGAGGACAAAGACAAAAGAGATTCACCTATTGAAGCTACAAATGAAGAGCACATGAAGATTGAAGAAGATACCACCATGGAGGTTGTCAAACCAGCCATGTTAGATCAGGTACATGAAAGTATGGGTTCTTGTGATGTTTCATTGTTTGATCCTAGCATTGCTTCATCACCTTTACATCATTTTGGCAAGGAATCAAATTGCAGTTTGGGTGTCCTTAAATCGGATGTTGCTCATACATATGTGAGCAATTCAGAAATTTCAATATGTAGTGAACAAAGTGAATTGGATAAGATTGATTTGACATTGCAACATTTGAAGGATCCCTTGGTGGTTAAGAAGGTTATAGCTGTACATACACTTTCTAGATCAACCCTTGAGGAAAAGCATGATGTAGAAGATTCTACTCACTACTTTGATGGTGACCCTTTGATTGAGCATGACGATAAACTAGTTTCCCCATATGGATGTAATGAGGAAGAGGCCATGAAGGAAGCTGATTTGGAGGTGCACATTTATGAAGACCAAACAGAAATTTTGCATGGAGGTGTTGGGTCTCATAAGTCACATCACTTGGAAGGGAAATTGAAGGTCAACGAAGGTAAGATTGTGGCAGCCCTAACTCATTTTGACCATGTTCATAAGATGATAGCAGGTTTGTGTTGGAAGGCTCTAGGGAAGCATGAAGGTCTTGAAGGAGGTATATCTCTTGATGACTTGCACGAACTCAAGGGGGCTTTGGTGATAGTAAAGTCAAACTACCCACACTTACTTGCTGATAGAGATCATCTCCTCACACTTGGTGAGATATTCTTGGATGCTTTGAGAAGAAAGGAAGAGGAGGCGGACAAGCTCACCCATGAGCTTGAGGATGCAATGGATTCTTTGAAGGGCACTCAAAGGGCTCTCCAAGAATCAAAAGATCATGAGGACAAGTTTTGTTGGAAGATGACAAAGGGTGGAGACATGGAGTAAGAACATAGAGGATCCCATGAGAAAGTCACGAAGATAAAGGAGATCTATACACATGAAGATTTAGCTTGCAATCATAGGACAGAAATTATGGCACATGACACATTAGATTTTCCATTGAAGACATCCCTCGGACCTGCAGTAATGAATGAGCGCCCATTCATGGAAGGAGAGATGATTGAGATTGAGGAAGACATCACACTAAAGCATGAGGTAAGGACTGATTTTCTGATGTATGACAGCAGTCCCTTATCTTCAAATTATCATGTTATGACAGCCAAGGGGATCAGTCTTAAGGCTTATGATTTTCATGGAGAAACTCATGTTGGACAGGCACTTGTTCGAGAACATGCAACAATGAGGAAGGTGAAGTTTGAAATGATCGAAAGCACTACAACGAGGTATGATGAAAGTTCTGATTTTCTGTTTTATGACAGCAATCATATTTCTGTGTATAACCATGAGATAGCAACTATGTCAAATGAGGGGAATAGTGTTGAGGGATCTCCCAATGTTGGCACTCAAGATGTGAGCGTCAAATACAAGGAATGTATTGTGGATTCCAGGCACAAAGGTTCTGATTTTGCATACCATACTATGGAAGATGTGAAGAAGACACAAGACATGTGTGATGGGTGGTTGCAAATAGCTAGGAGAGCAAAGATGTTGGCTTGCCTATTTTCGAGACTTATGGCACACATCAAGGATGCAAATTCGAATGAAGATACTATGGAAAGGTGTGATAACTATTCCAATTTTCTGATTTGGAACAGTAGCCCTTGGGTTTCGCATAATCTTGAGTTGGCTGCTCCTACTCATGAGGATGATAGTAAGAAGACTTCTTCTATTGTTGGCATTCGTTTGGGAGACAAACATGAGGTCTTATTTGTGTTTCCAAGACACAAGAGGACCAAGCTAGTATGGCATGTCATGAGAGAGGCAAAGAAGATTCAAACTATGTGGCATATGAGGAATGAGCCTTGTATGGTGGCCAAACAAGTGGAGCAATCAGGTTTGAGGTATGATTCAGAATTTCTTGTTTGTTCACGTAGCTTGCTTTGTGAGGATTTGGTGTCACCTTTTGTGGAGAGCCATTTGAAGGCTCACATCATAGACTTGGATGTCATTATGAAGCATACACTTTGTGGATCAGCCACTAGTATTATGCCTTCATATGTAGATGGAGATATGTGTAATGTAGATTTGGTTTGGTCTTTGATCATTCATGGAACACTTTAACAGTTTGCTTGAGATGAGTCTTATCATGTTGATGACTCTTTGGTAGAGTATGTAGCTGCTCTATTTCAGAGATTTGTGATGCATGCCATGGAGACACTTGCATTTGTTGGGCATACTTTGGAGGTGGAGCTGAACTATGACACAAGGTATGGAAGTATTGCTATAATGTTTGGTTTTGAGTTACTAATGCTTGTGTTCCAGCTGGACTATGTCATAGGGATTGGAAGAAAGCATGAAGATCTTGGCATTCCTGCCCTAGTTCATGAGGTTCTACTCTATACTTTGATAGGAGATGGCTGTTCTACTTCATGGGACATGGATTTCTTACATAACTCTTGGAGGACAGCAGTTGTTCGAGAGTTTGGAGGAAAGTTGCATCATCTCCTCATCATCGGCGAGTGGCATAAGGTTGATACTCTATCATTCTATGACCTTGGCGGTATTATTTGCATCCACATAGGTCTGATTTTCAGTCTTGAAGTTGTTGTTTTGTTCCATATCAGCAACTTAGGAGGAGTTGTTATACATTTCCTTGCAGCTATGTTGGGTATTCTTCACATCCATGGGAGATCTACAGGAGTTGGAGAGTGGTTTTGTGTTGCTAGCACTTTGAGAAGCTTCCATCTCCTCATGTTTGACGGATGTAAGGATATGGGGATTTGGGATCGAGGTGGTGACATGCTTGGCACATCATTTCATTTGGATCTAGATGAGTTGCTTTACAAGGTAATGCAGGGAGATAGACTTGCTGATTTCTGTTGTATCAGAATGGAAGAGTGAATTCGCAGTGGAGCATTCATGAGATTGATATGAGATCTGAGTGATTGGTTTTGGCATACAGATGTGGGTTGCTTGAGGACAAGCAACATTTGGGAGGGGATGACTGTCATGTCCCCAATTTGATTTGAAATTCAAATTTTGCAAAGGCGGGAAAAAAGTGTTTTTGAACACTAGTTTTCATATTTTAATTAAATATAGTAATAATATTTTAAATAAATAAATAAATTAAATAAAATAAGAATTATTTTTGGTGTCGGCCCTCTAGAGGAATAAAAAACAATAAAAATATAGAAAATAAACCTAGATCAGCTAACTTGTGGGGAGGAGGAAAAACAAGTATAAATACAAGGGGTCTTTGAGGCATTTCAAATCATCATTCAAACAATTCATTTTTTCAGCAAACTTCTTCTCCTTAGGAGCAGATTTAGCATATGCTTTAGGACAAAAACCCTATTGCATAAAAGGGAGTTGGACAAAAACCTAACTCACCTTGTGGGAGGACTTCATAACGGAGGTCTACTTACACTTCATTGGAGGATTTCGAGTTTTGTAGCAGAATTTGCATAACATTTTTGGAGCAAAATTAGATCATAATTTGGAGCAGATTTCATATCATTTTGGAGTAGAATTTTGAATCAGATTTGAGCATCATTCTTGAAGAGTCATAATTCAGATTTATAAATCAGTTTGGAGCGCCATTTTGAAGTTGTTTTCATGCATGTTGGAGCGCCACCATAGAAGGACAAATTCAGATTTGTAGATCAGATTTGGAGCAGCATTATTGTGGCAATTTTGTGGGCATATTGGATTAGGGTTTTTCCCTAATTTGGAGCGCCACTTTGGAGCAGATCTGAGTGCCCACCTTTGGAGGGCAATTTTGCATATTTGGAGCAGCAAACCCTAAGCGCTTTCCAAGGAGGAATATGCCCATCTAGGGTTTGACATTTGAAGACTATTTTGCATATATTTGGTATGTACAATCATAGATTTAGATCTGATTTGTAGAGCAGAAATCTGGACATATATTTGGCATGTTTGAGCCCATGAATTCATTGTAAAATCAGTCCAGATTATTCAGTTTTGTAGCAGCAGACTTCTTTAATCAGAAATCAAATTTATTGGACCTATGTTTGGCATTCGGATGGTTGATTTTCATGGTTGCTACCATAATTGATGTTATCTACATGTTTGGCATAGTTTTATGGATGTTGGGTATATGTTTGTTGGATGCCTATAAGTTTTTATTATTCTGAAAAATAAAAATCAGAATTCAATCCAAGGGTTTGAGCAGAAAACTAAATCAGAAGAGTGCAGAAATATAAATCAGAAATCTAGGGCATAAATCAGAAATTTTAGGACAGATCCCATTAGGGATATTTCAAACATCTACAAAGTATGCTTCCAAGGAGTAGAATTTGAAGCATCCTCTAGACAGTCACACTCTTTGAGACCAAGACTCATCATGTTTGCAGCTGCTGGAACACACTGAAACTGAACAAAGCAGCTGAAATAAATCACAAAAGCAACCTACCACAAGCACAGATCAGCACTCAAGTCATTGGAGCAACTAGAGTGTGACACCCTGCAACCTTTCACAAGTCTCGGATACTTCAATCACTGAAGTAAGGCACTCAAATCTTCCTACAACTCCCTATGACAGGCAGCATCATATTCCATTCACGAACTTAGAAGACCTCAGTAACAATGCTTGATACCATGTTAAAACTCAACACATGGTATGCAGAATTTGCACTTTAAGTTTTGAAAGAAACTGTCTAAGTTAAACTTGAATCAGACATAAAGATTTGAGTGTAATAACCTGCACACACAAACTTCTGAAAGTACAGAAAAAACCAATGAATAAAAATTGAGATTAGAATAAATCAATTGTCATCTAAAATATGCTTCTGTGTTACAAAAGTGAGCACCCATGGTCACTAAATAGACCTGCTGACATGCACACAAAAAATAAAGCCCTTATTGAAGTTAGCGCCTTATCATGTTTTCTATCACTTAGAATCTCTCTAAAACTAGAAAAGCTAACTGCATCCGCGCCCAAAATAAGGACCCAAAATATAAAGAAATTAAAAAAACTTAAAACTGTCAAAAAATTGACTAGACACTTGCACCTAAATTTAGAAAAGCCAACACTAAATATAATATGCTACATTTAGGAAATCTAAATAAAGTATCCTAAATTTTAGAAATGCTAAATATAATATCCTAAATGTAGGATGTTTCTGCTAATTTTCTACACCCAGGAACAACAGCTGAGTGACCCAAAAATCTAACAAACAACATACGCAAATGGCCAAATCTCTTGCTAAGCTTATGTCCTGAACCTAATCTTTTTAAAATCTCAAATTTAGTGGTATAGATTCATAGAATGATAAATAATCTCTTTTAATTAATTTGGGCTCCATTTGTATGGTGTAGTCTTTCTGCATCCTTATTATATTTTTTCTAAAATGCTGATTTGAGTGTGAGTGCTGCAACTTTCTTGGTATTCTATTAATCTGAGTTATTTGTCTTCCTCTGCTAATGGATTCTCTATATTTAGGTATTTGTTTTTCATTTTTTGCTTAATGATTCGTTTTTCAATTGTTTAATCGAGACTTTTCCAGCTGGCTTTCTCTCACTCTCCACTCTCCCTGACTTTTGTAGATAGATCTGGTTGTTTAGTTTGTCTCTCAAAGTCAACAGGATCCTGTTTCATGTTCCCTCAGGCTCATTTTCATCACTTGAGCTTTAAACTCTTTGTTAATGTTTCTTCTTGAGTGAACGAGGATGTGCCAAGCACCATTTTAATTACTCTGATTTCCTATGTGCTTTAGGGATTGCAAGGTCTTCAGACTTATCATGATCTCGCTATTTTCTTTTCCTGGAGCAATTCCTATGCAAAAGCTTTGAAGCTTTGTGATTCTCTTAATCCATGAGATTGTGAGAAGTGTCACCATCTCGTTCTTCACTTTCCCAGAATCATCCTCTCAGGTGTTTTAAGGTATATCCTTTTCATTGCACAAAATTGGAACAGTTGTCACCTTCTAGTATCACAGCTGTTTTAAGCTTTATCCCTTCCATTACACAAGATTACAACAGGCTAATGGGTTAAAAAATTCCCTTTACTAACTGTGATTCATTATTGAACGGGCCATCCAGCCAAAATTAGAAAATTTGCCACTGGTGGTTGCACAATTGAAAATTCCCTATTGGTCAATGTAATTCTTCAAATGGATTGGCTATGGAGAGCCTGTCGTGGTTGTGCAATTGAAAATCCCCTGTTGGAGGCTGTAACTCTTCACATAGATTGGTTATGTAGACCCCATGACAATTGTACATTTTCTTATTGATTATTGGTCTCAGATAGGCAAGACAACTTGTTTGTGTCTCAGATACTTCTCTCATTTTTTGAGGTCATCCAGCTTCATTCTTTGAGATGTTTCTAGTATTCAATTAGTTGATAACCTCCTTTTTCCCTGCCATCATAATAGCTCCAATTCTATCAAGGAAACAAATGTCACTAGAGATTAATGATCACTTAAAGTATCAAGGGTATGTAACTGAACAAGAAATAAGGAATATTACCAAAAAAAATAAACATTAAGACTTAAAAAAATGTGATGTACAGGAAATAAATAACCTTTCGGAGGGTGATTGAACACATGAAGCTTAGTTAATTTATCCTTACAACATGATGGATTCATGCACTTGCACCAGCTTCAACCATTTGTAGATTGAGATTTCAATGCTGACCATCAGCACAAGGAAAGGCCTTAAAGTTGTCAAGGAAGAGTAATATACTCTCTAGAAGAGACTCCAATATCACAATCCATCTCATAAGAGTGGGTATTTATCGTGTCCCATAATCCTTATTGGCATGATGCAAGGATCTGTATGATTTGCTTTAATAGTTCAAGGTTTCTAACAATTAAATTGGTAGTACGCATACCACATCACACATAGACTAGAACTTGTCATGCTACCCAAGGATAATGAATTTCAGCACAATTTATTGGTAAATTGTAGATCTACTGGAACCAATTTTGTTTTCCCATTACGAGAAACAACCATTGGCCTTGCAGATCCCTTGGGACCCAGTTTTATGGGTTCATCAGTAATATTCTTATGGTCATCAGTCAGTCAGCAGTACTTACTACAAAAACTATAATTATCCAAAATGCAAAAGCAAACAGAGCAAAAGTGACAAATTAGTTATAAGTTTATGATTATAAACAGGCTAGAAGGTGCTAGAGTAGGGTATATTTTGGGTAGGCAATTTTTTAAGCATAGCTCTGAACTGTGTCTTTGGCCAAGTGGTGACCATACTATTCTTGGACAACCCTTTTGGCCTGGGTCCATAGCCATACCTTCTCTGAAATGTTCTCTTCTTTTCTATCCACTAGCATGTCTGTTTTCAAAATACTGTGAATCTGTTTTCTTTCCAGTTTTCAGACTTATATATAGGTTCAGTTTTAGATTTTTCTGTACTATCAAATTTCAAATGCCTGCAGTTTCAGTAATATCTCAATTTAATTCTCAATTTAAGTTTTAAGCTTCCTATCTAGCATGGATTTATGTTTAAAAAATCCAAAGTTTTGAGGGTTTTAGTTTCTTTCATCTTTCGATCTACATTTTTCTTATTCTCAACTTAGGGTTACTACCTTAGGGTTGACAGGAGCCATAACTAGAAACAGTTGGACTTATAACAATTAGTATGATTGAGCATGCAATGTAAGGGTAGTTGTAATTGCAGCTAGGATGCTAATAATACCCTAGTAATAGTCTTATGGAACCAGGGGGGCCACATCTTTTCAGGTTTTCCAGTTAATATATGATAATTCCAACTATGCGAAGTTCTCAAAACCAATAAAGTGATTCATATTCATAGTTTCTAAAAATGAAATATGACATTTAAGACTGAGTACAATTGCAGCGAAAAACGCAAGATTTGTTTAGTAAGCAGGAAAATTGTTCTCTGAGAATGGAAAAGAATGCAAAGGGAATGAACTGTCACTTTCTTAGGCATGCTGTTTCAAGTGTCGAGGACTGTTGTCCTCACACGCTCCTCAGCTACTGGAATCAAGAAACTTATTCGTTTCTAGAGTTCTACGTATGTGACGCCTTGTTTGTTCACAGGTGGAAAGGTAGAGCTTTTCCAACAATCTCGTCAGCCATATTTCCAAACTGTCTAGACTTGATTGCACTCACTTCCACTGGAAAAATGCATTCGGTTTCTAGTATAGTGTATTAGCCCCATAGGTTTCTATTGCATGAATGAAAAGATTGTTTTTGTTATCCACGGCATTGTCTTTAGACGATACTGTTTCATATAATACCTAACACAACAATAATTCTCCTCACAAAAGTGTCCCTTTAACTAGTAAGCCTAAACTATCTCAAAACAACAAAAAATCAAGCCAATGATGTACAGAATTAGAAAGAACGGTAGGGGGATTTTAAATTTGATCCGCAATAGCATTCTGCAGACACAGCCTTGAAATGTCCAGTTTACAGCTAAAATATAAGTGAGGGATTGAATTCTAGCAGCAGAAGAATTAAATTTTACTTCGCCTGGTTCAAAAGAACTCGTGCCAATAACCTGACTCATACCTGATCACTCTGGAAACGGCAAATGCGGTCGGAAGGCTGCCAGTTGGGAAAGACAGCGTCGGGAATGGAGGAGCCTCGGGCATCCGAGTGCGGCCTATGAGAATAGCCACTGCCATTGCCATTGCCGACTTCGCGGAGATTTGAACCCGAACTTCCTCCTCGTCTGTTGGAATTACCATAGTAATCTTTACTGTGGCCAAAGCTTTTTTCCGAAGCAAGATAATGTCCGTCGAGAGTTTTGGGCAAGCCACCATTCGCATTGGCATTGGAAAGAGAAGGCGAAGCTGCTCCGCTTCTTTGGTGAGGTGGAACGTAAGGCATGACGACCACTGTAAATTCTTAGCAAGAATAGCTACAGACAAAACAAAACCCTTGAACCGGAAGGTAATGCATGCACAAGGAATGAAACAACGGTGATGAATGTGAGTTTGATGGTTTAGATAGGTAGACGAGCGGTGATGATGGGTAGAGAACAGTCATGAATGCGTCATGCATGATTTATAAATTTGCCGAGGTGATTAAATATTTCGGCTATGGGTCCATGGAAGGGGTGTGTTTTATTTAAAATATTTGAACTCTTTCTTGAGAAAATTTCACTCCTAGCGAATTTTTTAGGAGGTGTTAATCTTCAAAAATATTTCCGCTGTGGGTCCATGCAAGGGGTGTGTTTTATTTGAAATATTTGAACTCCTCTTCGAGAAAATTTCACTCTTTTAACGAATCTTTGAGCTGTTAATCTTCAAAATTTTCACTCTTTTAACGAATCTTTGAGCTGCTAATCTTCAAAAATTTAGTTGATTATTGTTTTTAGGATAAATGAGATTAACAAAAAGTGTTTTTTTTTACAATTATTTAATATTGATTTTATAAAGTTAAATTTTGATGCGAGTCTTGAAAAGCAATCATGTGAGTACAATGATAAGACCTCTCGATGATTTTTTTCTAAAAGACAAACTTTTCTATATTGGTATCAAATCTAACAATGAGGCGAAAGGTGGTGCTTCTAAAAGGTCTTAATTTAGCTACCTCTTTGAAATGTGAATTTCTTGAAGCTAGGGGAGACTCTCAAGTGATTATCAATAGATGCTTAAAAATCATGTTGAAAGATTAGAAATTTAAAAGCATTATAGACAAAAATTTAGAGGTTAGTTGCTATTCTAAAAAAATAGCTTTATCCCATTGAATCAAGTAAAGTAATAGAGTTGTAGATATGCTAGTTAATAAAGGAATTTATCAATTTTCTTTTGTTGGCATTCTAAATGCATTACCTTATATTCTTAAATGATTGCAATAGGTTTACTCTCAGGATGTGAGTTCGCCAAATTTGTTAAGATAATCGTCAAAAAATGAGTGGGTTTTGGCCCTTGACAAAAGAGGTTCATTTTCTCTTCACTTTGTGTTGTATAAAGCCTAATGGGTATCCCTAAGGTTCTACAAATAACACCTTTCACAATTTACAAAAATATACAAGTAAATCAAACCTTGTGTGCAAGAATAATATTGTTTACTATCGCTAACCATTCTCAGCACTAATTCACCTATAAAGTGCATACCAAAACTTGGGATAAGCAAAAGAAAGTAGATCTTATAAAGTTCCACTATGATGATAACTCTTATTATGTCCAAAGGGTGAATTCCAAAATATGACTTTCTTGAAACACATGCAATTCTACAATGACTTCAAGTTAAATAAGAAATAAAGAATTCATCAAATTTTGTTCATTAATTTCCTTCCAAGGATCGATGCCTACTCCAATTGGGATATAACATAATGCAAAAGTGTAAGAGAGTTACAAAGATCTTTGTGAATTCCATTGTACTTACTAAATCTTTAATGTAATTGAATAGATATTCAAATAAAATGTATAAATAAATCATTCCATATGTCACACCCGTTGTGCGTTTACCTATTTACTATTACAATGATAGGTTAAAATATTGAATAAATGAATGTGTTTGTATTTTTGATTGAGAAACATGTGTGTTTGCACTTTGGTTACATGCATTATTTGAAAAATGAAGAAAAGAAGTTCAAATTGATTTAATGATTATGATTAAATGTTATGAACATGGAATTGATTTGATATTTTGCTTATGAAAAGAATATATATGCAAATGATCGTTTTGATGAATAGTTAACTACCATTGTAATGTTCTAAGTTGGATGCAGATACAGGGATCAAGCCTCCCAAAGGAGGGGAAGTATCACTCAGGAGAAGTGATTGGTTAGTTAACCCTTAAACAAAGCCTAACTAAGCTTTTCACACACACACACATATAAATTGGTCCATTGAGTCATAGTTTGGGAAATCGGTAAGTCATTCCTTAGTGATTATTGTGCTCGAATTGCGATTCTCTGAGAATGTTCTTGTTTGTGATGTCATTGAGTTCCTTTGGTACAGTGAGTTATGTCTTATATGTTCTAAGTTTAAATCGATACGATATATATACATGGTATGTATATATATGTATACATATACATGGTGATGGTAAACACATACACATGAGTTAATACGCACATGAGTACATGTACGTAGGCATACCTACGTATGCTCGTGGATGGATTGCTCATGGGAATGAGAATATCGAGTGGATAATACGACATATATATATATATTCGATGAGTTATAATTATATACTATTATTTGTATAAGTGAATGTATATACAGATATATGTATATATACATATATACACACATATTGATCATATCGATATATGTATGTATGTACATATATATTTGTAAAATGATAACATAGAAATATGCATTCGAAATACCGAATGATACATATTTACATATTGTGAAAGTTGATAGATATATTTATAATATATATATATATATGAATGGATATATATAAATATATATATAGATCTATATTGATAAAGCGTAATGTTTAAACACAAAGTACGTGTTTTAAACCAAGCTCTATTTATATTGTGAATAAAGTGCATACAATATATAGTGCACTATGAATAGATGTTATTGTAGCATGTAATATACGCTATCTGCAGCGCTAGAGGTCGCCAATAGTGAGTCAACCAACCTGTTATTATAATGCATTATGTATAACAATTTAGTCAAAAGTTTAAAAAGATATTTGAATGGATTTAAGTCACTAACTTAGTCTTAGTAGCAGCAACACCAAAATGCATGATGAAAGAAATAGGTGGTGCCAAATATGAATTTTCTTTATGAATAGAAGTCTAAAATTATTATGTATTCTCCAACAAAGATAGACCAAGTAAAAGGTAGAAAAAGTCATGTTTTGCTAGAAAAATGGAAGTCGACCTATTTTCCTTTCACCTTGCATTTCTCAGATGAACTCTTGGTGTCTTTGATTTAGTTGATTTGTTGTTATAATCTTATGAGTATTGTTTTAGAATGCTGACACCAATTGAAGTTAAATGCTAAGAAGTGTTAATAAACTTAGCTTGAGTATAAGCAGATAAGTCTCATAAATCTATATAAATAGGGGTGTAGATCACTTCATTTGGGATACACTATCCAATTTCATTCTGCTATTTTTATTCTAAGATATTCTTGAGTGAGCAATGAGTCATTTGAAAGGTGAGTTTAGTGAGAGTTTGTGAGTGTTTTTTGTGTGGTTTGGGTGAAATGCTAAGGATTCTTGGAGTGGATTAAGCTTGCAAGTCAATTTTATACTTTTGGGATTAAGCGTTTAACAAGCACGATATTCTTCACTCTTACATTTTATATGTCTTGAAAGGTTGAAAGTTGTTGATGTATTGTGTGGAAAGAGCATTTATCTTCTAGTTAGGAAAGAGTATGTTATTAAAAGGGACATTTTATATATTTTACTTCTTATGTACTTCCTGGAGTGTTTGTACATACTCCATAATAAGGAGTGATTGTATTCTTAGTTTTATATATTGGGGAAAGATGAAGCTAATGTAACTTTTGTTGTTATTCAAATTAAGTTATCGTGTATGTCAAACCATAGAGAGTTCAATGGATACCTTAGAACTAGAAATGAAAGTAGCTTATGTGTTACATTTATTATGTAGGAATAATATAAATGTAGGTTGTTCCTAGGGTTAAAGATTACCTTAAGAAGGGAATTATCTATGTATAGTATATTGTTAAAAGATAGGTTGTTCTTGGGGTTAAATATTACCTTAAGAATGGAATTGCTTATGCATAGTACATGAATGGTAATTAACCAAATCGAGCTAGATAGTGGGTGAAGAGATGACTTTTTATATGAAACTTTGGCCAAAGTAGTGTAAGTAGCCATTGTTTGCATTATCAAGGTTCATTGTGTCCAGTATAGACATTATAGTTTAGGATTTTCATACTTGTAGGTGTAGCTACAATATGATTAGGTTCTGGATTGTAGGGCACAACACTAGGCTCAATAAGGCTATTTTGTTATGGGGTTTTACCAACCAATCTCTTCATCAAAGGGTAGGGTCATCTCGCCATATATGGCAAATGTGTTGGGGACCGCATTTGAGTCTATGGTTGGCGGAAAAGTGCTTGAGTGATGCTTCTCCTCATCAATTGGCGATTGAGATTTGTAAGGGATTTCCTGGAACATTTCTTACCAATGCTTATAAAGCTTGTGAAGCTATGTATGTTATCATATATCCATTTCTATCGAAGTTGTAATGCAAGAAATGCTATCTTGAGATTTGAAATGTATTGGAAAGATTGTAATTATAATGCAAATGGAAATTCTTGGAATATGTTCTATTTCAAATGTGCATTTAGTCTTTGAAATAGAAGAAAAAAAATTATTGCTATGAGTTTGAACATAGTTAATTACTTGAAGTTAAAACTTGGTGAATTTACTTTCATTGAACAATCTATATGTTACACCATGTTGTTGCAACTTACGTCCATGCATATTCATAGATTCAAAGACATCGATAGAAACAAGAAACTTAAATCCAAAAATGGTCCAAAATATGTAGTATGAATTTAAAAATATTTAATATTTCATGCCTTTCTATTTATCCACCAAGAGAGTCACATTATAATGAAAAACTTGTGCAATAAAAGAATGTAATAGGAAATATTTTGAAAATACTTGATAATAATATTCCACTTCAAGGGGGAAACCTTCTAATCCAATTTAATAAGGATACCTTCAATAGTCTTCAATAAGAAACAATACTCAATATGATGATAATAACTAGCCACTAGATCTATATATACCTAAGTATGCCTTGACTACCACCCAAGCTAACTTAGATAGTTAATTACAATCCCTAGGATAACCTAGCTACCTATATATTATTATTATAATAATATAACTTATTTAAGAGTTAAGTTGGCCGCATGTTGAAAAATCATAACCCAATACACATTATAGGATTGGGGGTGTAGCATTCCCTCCTTTTTACAAAAGCATTATCCTCATATTCAACTATAGCTTAATAAGTCTTAGATTGTACTTCCCAAAAAAATCTCCAAGAATTTCATTAGTTTATAACCTCGAGTGATAATTTAGTGGAATGCTTCTACCTAAAATCTTCATCTTTGTCATCTTTTTTCTCTTCTTATTCTTCTACTTCTTCATCTCATTTTTCTACTTATGCTTCCTCTTATTTTTCTTCCCACAACTTGTGAAGATCACACTTCCCAAAAAAATCCAAGAATTTCATTGATATGTAGTATTGGAGGTGAATTTGATGTAAAACCTTAATTTTATAATAAATCACACAAAATAGGTCCAATCAATCTAAAAAAACAACTATAGCTTAATAAGTCTTAGATTGTGCTTCCCAAAAAAATCTCCAAGAATTTCATTAGTTTATAACCTTGAGTGATAATTTTGTGGAATCCCTAATTCTTCTATAACTTCCTTAGATGTGCTCTAACTTCCTTCAAATTAGGACTATAGGTTTATAAATGTGCCCTTTTTCAACCCTCCCAAAATCAAGAAAATATTCATTAAGTTGCAACTTGGGGAGTGAAATCTGTGGAAACCATAATTCTACAATAACTCATTGAGTTCTACTCCAATTTCCTTCAAATTTATAATGTAGTAGATTCAATATGATATTCAATAACCCTTTAAAAATAAATGAATTTTTACCTAAATCATAGACATATGTACTTCCTAAAATGACCTAAATAAAAAATTGCCTTGACTTTATGGTGCCAAGGTCATGCTCTACTACCACTTATAATGAAACAAATTACAAAATAAAAGAACATAGTAGAAATATTTTGAAACTGCTTGACAATAAGATTCCACCCAGAGCGGACAACCTCATAACCCACTTCAAGGGGGATACCTCCAATCATCTTTGATAAGAAACGACACTTTATATATATATATATATATATATATATATATATATGTCTTGTCTACCACCCAAGTTGACTTAGATACTCAACTATAAGCCCTAGGATGACCTAGCTACCTATATATGATTATAATAATGATGGCTTATTTAAGAGTTAAGGTAGCCACAAGCCAACTACTCATGACCCAACACACTATAGAATTAGGGGTATAGCACACACCATAAACTAAATGACTAACCAAAATCTAACATATAGCTAGAGCATTGACTTAGGGATGAGGACTATTATTCCTCTGCACTTTTTAGTGTCTCCAACTTGATCTCACATGTTGGCAACAAGAGCAAACTAAGCTAAGAAAATATTTATCATTATAGATTGGAGACTCCCATTGAACAATATAATATGGAATAATAGTTTAATATTTGTGGAGGGGAAATAAATAATTGGGAGAGTTGAAAAGTAATAATGTGAGTATAAGGGTCTTGCAACTATATAACATGTGTCATGTGCACTGTCAAGTTAGTTTGTCATGGTAATTTTTCCCAATATCATCATAGGGTTTGAGGAGACCATTAGGTGACTAGCATCAATGTTGAGAGGATTAAGTTACTTCCTTGCCTTGAGCAAGGGTGACCATGTGTGTATACTTGTAGCATATTGTGATGTGATAAGAAAAACTTCTTGTTTTGTGATGATCATGGTGTTGATGAATCTCTTATTGCACATGTAATGTTTACATTTTTCTATATGTGTGTGATCTTCATGGTAGAACAAGCATTGGGTTTTTCAATCCTTGTACACTTAGGTTGAGCCAACCCTTTAAGGTTTGGTATTATAGGTAGGTTAGAGCACAAGTCATAACTATGTTGGCCAATGAGGTTCAAACGTGTGTAGGAGGAAATCAACTAGTTACATTTTGCGATCAAGACGTAATTAAGATTTATGTCATGGAGATCCATGTCTAGTTTTAGAATTGTTGGATTTGCATGCAAAAAATTTGGATGTAAGATTTACAATCTTTTAATGAGCTTGTATATCTTTATAATGTCATATTTTTGGCTATCTCAATAAGTACAAATTTGTAAATGAAGAGTGCAATAATTTAGTTGATTATGTTAGGGTTTTAAATTACCCTTTCTTTGGGTTTTTTTAATGATCGTGTCATGAATAGAATATATTTTCACTATTATTAGAGAATATTTTTTTCTATGGATGGTGGGGTTGTGAAGGTGCATTGTGCACCTCGTATTAGGATCTCTTTGATTGATTGTATATGAGATGTGCTTCATTTAGTTGGAACCTCATTGGAAATATTTGGGGTAGGTATGAGAACTATTGTTTAAGACAAAGATGCTTCAACTATGTGAGTTTGCATAATTGTTTTGGCAGGTATATATTTGGATTGGTGTGAGGAAATGAGACCATGCCATGAAATTTTCTATAAGAGGGAGTGTGTGGGATAATTTCATGACATTTTTTTTGTGAGTGGTGTATTTTTTCCTTATTCATGCACCTAATCCCTATCTCTTATTTGTTCAAAATCTATTTTTTTAATTTTTTGGGTTGCTTTTGCCACTTTTTTTTTGTTTACAAAGTTGTTAAATCAAAATAATTAGGAATTAAAGAGAAATTACATAATTATTTATTGTTTATTTTTATCTTGGGTTATTATTATTCACCATTCTTCTAAGGTGGAGTATGTGGTGAAGGTTTGGTGTTTTGAAGATGGACATTACATCCACTTTAATAGGATGTAGAATTTATTTTGGTCATGAAATTTAGTTCTAAGCTTGTATATTGCAAAAAATTATTTATTTGTATATTTTTGATGTTGCAACCAAACACTATTAACTAAGTATAGTGTGAAAGAAACATTATATGCAAGGATTTAATGTGGAGAATAATGATTTGAACATAGGCCTAGAAAGGATGGCATATGGTCTATTCATGAGGTGCAACACATAAATATTTATACACATGAATAATGTAAATCAAATATCATATAAGTGAAGCAATATGTGCTCATCCTCATAGGTCACACACAAGTTTTACATATAGAAAATAGGCATATATTATTTTTGCACACATATACTAGGGAGTTAATACACACATAAGCCACACTTAATGATGTGCAACAAGCTACATAGGGGAAAGTGCTTGTATGATAGCATGCAAATATTTTTTTAAGATTGGGTGTTTTATTCACCTTGTCAATCTTAAGGTGTGTCATAACTTAATTGTTCATAAATTGTTATCTATTGTTCATATATGGTTGCAGGAGGGAAAATAAGCATAAGGAAACAACAATGAAATCAAATGAAAGAGATCAAAGCAAAGACAAATCCCAACCTACTCATGAAATGAAATTATAAAGCAATGAATCAAGCAATGCAATCATGAAAGAGAACATAAATTGAATTCATGAATTACAATATTACCATCCCATGTTGAAGTGTAATTTGTATTGATTTTGGATCGCTTGGATCAATACAAAGCCTCCATTGTTGTACAAAAGCTTCAAAAGGTATGTTAATGGTGATCAAAGATGTAAGTGTTTGCTCTTAAGAATTTGATAGTCAATTCAACATGACCTCTCCACACAAATTCTCTAGATTCTCTGATCGTTTTTTAGAAGGAAGAAGGTTGTTTTATAGATTTTCAGGTTTCAGATGAATGAATGAGATTCAGTAGTGAAAGATCATGATCAATGGTTGAGAACCATTGAGAGGAAATAGATTGGTCAGTTAACTCCTCCAATTGACCCAATTAACAATTTTGATTGGATAATCAGTGGGATTATATTAGAATGAATGGGAGGATTGAAGAAATTAGATTGATTGTTTAGTGGGATTGAGAAAGTCGAGTTGAGTTAAGAAATAGATGGGTTAGTTAACCAATTAGAGTGAGAAATCAGTGGTCACGATTTAGTCAATCAAAAAGGGGCAAGGATAATTAATTAATTGAATAATTAATTAATATTAGAGATGAGTGTGCAAGTTGCTTTTGACATTAATAAATAAAGTATATTTATTTATTTGATCATGTTGAGTGATTTTGGGGAAAATGAATAATTGATTTAATTATTCGAATTTGGAGAAGGGAAAGTAGCTTAATTAAATAATTAATGATAACTATTTAATTAACTTCGATGAACAAGGTATGTTAGTGACATGATTAAATAATTAATGTTTATTATTTAATTAATCAGGAGGAAGATTTAAAGATATAATTAAATAAATATAATTTATTTATTTAATCAAGAAGATTAATTGAAATGAATTAATTAACATAAAGTCATTTAATTAATAGTGGAAATATGATTTCAGACAATAATTAAATAATTGAACATTATTTAATCATTAGGAAAAGACGAATATTAGTGTTAAAATGTTAGTTTGCAAGCTAGGACAATTTTAGGTATCTACATTTTGCCCCCTTTGATACAATGCGATTTTGAACTTTGTGTCAAAGAAAATTCAAAAAAAAATCCTCGAGAGTTGCTCCGATATTACCCTAGTGATGACGGGATAGCATGGTGCCCTCTTGAGAAATTTGGTGAAAATTTTGGATAATGAGCCACATTTTTGGACAAGTTGATGTGATGTGTTTAAGTGCACTTGGATTGATAGAAGAAATGTTGACTAGAAGAAAATGTTAGTAAGATTTAGAAGATAGAAGAAATTGGATGATTGATGATTTGCATTTTATATCACCATTATTACTACCTTTTTGCTTTCATGGAGGACTAAGTAGTTTTTTAGCAATCGTTATTAATGTAGCAAATAGATACGATGCACCAGGGTATTAATGACCAAGGCAGCTTTGTGTCTATTGCATGGACTTTTCTTTCGCAAACAAGGAGTATTTTCGTTCATACTAGACATACATAAACCTTGATAGAGTGTATGGGTTAGAAGTTCAAAGCATTTTGGATCAGTGCACAAAGAGGTATGAGGAACCCAACATGCAAGGCTGCTTGAGTTGCTTGAAATGACTTCCACACACACAAGGAAAGTATTTGCCATGGTAGTATTGCAAAAATATCCAACAATCAGAGCATACAAAGTCGACAATCAATGCCCCATTCCTTCCTCTCTAAATCCTTATGGACATCCTCAAGAGATCCTAGGAATGTGATAATAAGATAAATCAAAACGATAAGATCAAAAAAAGATAAACAATGTTATTGTATCACTTGCCATATATGTTTTGATGTTTCAGGATTATCCATCAATGATGTCTATTGTAGGAATGATTTATCTGTTAAGACATATGTCAGGATGTTGATGATGATTTTCAAAAGGCAATGTAGTTAACACTCAGGCATTGTTTTAATCTGATGATGATCCAATAATTTTGTTTCTTTGCTTGGAAGTTTTGGATTTTGTTATTTTCTTTGCTTATTGATAGATTTGTCAAAGAGTGAGGATGATGTTTTGTTTATTATGGATGGAGAGTTAATTGCGGATAGGTGATAACGAAGATAGGATATTTGAGATTTTTTGAAATGTTTTTGTGCTTTTGAGGTTATTTTATGTTGTTTTTGGTATTTTTCGATTGAGTTAAAGACCAAGAGGGACACCTAAAGGGACTGACCTAGTGCCTTAGGGTATGATCAAAGATTATCCTTGCCTACGTGATGAACATAAAGACATCGTAGTTCGATTGTATTGAGTGACACTACTTTTGGAGTTTTTTTGACTTTTTATAGATGTTTTTTGGATTTTGACAAGATATTTGAATATTTTTGTTTTAGGGTTGGATTTTGATAAGATATTTGAATGTTTTTGTTTTGGGGGACTAACTTAGGGCCTCGGGGGCTCATCAATGGTGGCCTTGCCTACATTATACATGCAGAGGCTCATAGATTGCTTATTTTAACTCAATGCGGCTCATCTAGGAATGAACTACAATGTTTTTGGGATTTTGATGTTTTGAACTTTGTTTTGGATTTTGTTTGTTTTCTAGATATTTTTTATTATGATAGTTTTTGATAGTGATGGGATGAACAAGGATCCAATCTACTACCAGTTTTAGGAAGTTTCCCCCAGTTCAGAACAAGATTACATTTATTAGGGTGGATGGATTTTGATGGTGCAGCAAGGTTTAACACTTGATTAGTTATAGAGTTATAGTTGGATACACATTTTATTATGGGACAGATGGGGTGGATGTGACAGAAAGTGTTGATAGATAAAGATGCAAGACCTATTCAAACATAGCGCTTGTTTACTAGGTTTTCACTACGATACCGGTCTGAGAAGTGCCATAAGGTGGTTTTCACTAAAAGGACATTTTATTTCTCTTTACTATTTTTCTTGATTTTAGATTTGTTTTTGCTTTTTTAGCTTTTTTGCTTGGGATATTCTGATGCTCTCAAGTGTAAAACCTTTTGAGATGGTTGTTATTCAAAGGTTCGACTAAAGCTTCTCCTTCGAGAGTAGCCAACTGATATGCTCTAGAGCCATAACTTGTTATGATAAAAGGACCTAGTAAATTTGGTTCAAACTTACCCTTCCCATCCTGATTTAGCTGGATCTTCTGATTTTCTTTCAGTACCAAGTCACCAACTTGAAATCTTCTATTCTTTATCTTCTTGTTATAGCTTTGCTTGAGTTGATTCTGATAAACCTAGAGATGGTTTAACACACTCAAACGTCTTTCATCTAGGATCTCTAGCTCATTAAGTCTAGATACCTGATATTCCTCATTGCTGACCATGTCCTTTAGGGATACTTGTAGTGATGGGATCTCAACTTTGATAGGTAGGATTGCTTTAGATCTATAGACCAATGAAAAAGGTGTGGCACTATGGGTGTACAAATGTTGGTTTGATTAGCCCATAAGGTGGGATTTAGCTACAAATGCCAATCACGGTTGGCATCATTAATTGTTTTTTCAATATTTTAAGAATGGTTTTATTGGATTCTTTAGCCTAACTATTTCCTTTGGGATAGTATGGGATTGAGAATCAATGTTGGATGGAGAACCTTGAGTAAAGGTCACAGACATCTTGGTTTATAAATGGAGCTCCATTATTTATTATGATAGTTTACAGAATTCCATATCGACAAATCAAATAATTCAAGTTAAACTTGGATATGTGTTTCCCTGTGATGTAGGTTAGAGGAATAGCCTCTATGCACTTTGTAAAGTACTATGTAGCAGTGATGGTGAACTTGTGCCCACTGGATGAAGTGAGAGATATCTTTCCTATCAAGTCAAGTCTCCACTATGAGAAAGGCCACATGGTGTGGTTATAGGTTGTAGCTCCTATGTTAGTGTGTGAACAAGATCACTGTGTTGTTGACATTGGTGACACTTCCTTGAGTAATGAATGGATTCTTGCTCCATTGAGGGCCAATAATACCTTGTTCACAGCAACTTCTTTACTAGATTAGGTCCACTAGATTGAGACCCACAAACACCTTTGTGCACTTCTTGTAAGGCGGTTTGGGCTTTGGCTACGTTGAGACATTGGAGTAATGTACCATCTAGACTCCAACGATATAGGGTATCTCCTAGGATGATGAATCGGGAGGTTCTACGAACAAAGGTTTTCTTTTGACTCGTCGTTAAGTCAAGGGGTATGATCCCATGTTGGATATATTATGTTTGTAATACATGTTTTGAATTTTGAAATGATGTTAACTAATAAAATGTATTTTTTTGGTATATTTTATGTTTGTATTTTTTTTGAAAAAATTAATAAATTATTTGAATATAGTTTTTTATAAATTGACACTATAACTTAGTTGCTGATAAAATGCTGAAAAATTAAGTTACATGAGACGTTTATTGAAAAAGTTATAGCAAATTTATGTGTGTATTGACACTATAACAAATTGAAAAATTAAGTTATATATCCATGCACTAAATATATATCTTTATATAGTAATTTTTCCATTAAAATTTGTGTGTGTATTTATAACTTGAAACTTTAGTGCATGGATATATTGTTTTCCAATTTTGATAAATATATATTTTTAAATAAAAATTAAAATGCGAGCGTATTAAAACACAATTGTTTCCATTCAACGTCAACTTTCATGTTAACTATTTATCTAGATAAGAAAAATAATTATACCATCTTGATATAGATTCCTTTATCTAGTGCATCATATTTTTTTCAATTTTTAATAAGTTTTAGTATTTTTTCTTGACATGGTAATCAACCTAATACTTTTGTGTTGATAACCTACTGTTAGTAAAAATAAAAATAAAATATAAACAATTTTTTTTAATAAAAGAGGGGTAAAAAATTTATTGATCAAGAATCATAGTACAAAGTAAACAAATTACAACAAACTTGCCAAGGGTCAAAGGCCTGACACAAAGCTAACAAGAAAGCTCCAAGATACATCTTACATCTTCCATCACAAGATCCTCCAACAACTGGGAGAGACCCACATAAAGGTCCCCCCTAATCCTCCATACTCCAAGCCCCCATATGCTTAGAAGCCCATTTAGTCAAATAGTCTACCACCTTATTCCATTCTTGGGGATATGACAAAAGGTGACAAACTCCAACATCTCGCCTAGAAAAAAGATTTGCTTGACCACCAAAGCTAATTGCCAATTCACTTCATTCCATTGTCTCTTATTTAGCAAATCAATCACAATCAGTGAGTCTAAATCACAAATGATTCTTCTCCAACCCAGGGCACAAGCACATTTTAGAGCCAAAAGAATAGACAAGGCCTCCATATAGTTATTGGGGTGCTAACCCTTATAAACCGAGAAGAAGAACACAACCATCCTCGAACAATCTCTTTTAATACCACCAATCCCAGCATGTATAGGATTTCCTTTGGAAGATCCATCTGTGTTAATTTTCAACACCCCACGAGGAGGGGGCATCCAACAATGAATTATCTAAATCTTCTCTTTAAAAATTCGCCTTTGTTTAGTTTGAAGAGCATTCCTATCACAAATAAAAAGACCTAAGGTCCTAACCACAACCACCTCCTTGAGATCCACAGGGACAGACAAATCAAACTTAGCTCCTAAAGTCTCATTAAGCACCCCTAAAATCTGAAGCCAAAGTTGGTGCACCTGAATCTTCGTGTCTTAAAAGATTCTCTGATTTTGTTCTAGCCAGATATTCTAAATGATCAAATTGGGCCAAATTCTCTAGGCCAATTGAAAAAAGGAAGTCTTAGCTAGGGAATTCCCCAACCCACCCCAAAAATTAATCAAAGAGGGAGCATGATTACATGGCAAGTTCTAGATACCCCACCAGGAGTGCCAAATCATCTTGGAAAAGGGACACTAAAAAAGAAAATGCATCACCTGCTCCTCATTGTTGTTGCACATAACACAAATGGGAGGACCTTGAAACCCTATCTTCCTTAAATTCTCCCAAGGAACTTATTTTGCACCACAAGCCAAGAGAAGAAATTACACTTAGGCCAAGAAAACTTATTCTAAACTTGTTTCCACCAAGGAACAACACTCCTATGGATCTACTTGTCGAACTCCTGATAGCCTGAAGCAACTGAGAATTTTTCCTTCGGGTCAGGACCCCAAGCAAGAACATTTGTTTCCATTAGCGAATTACAGACCCTTCTAGCTAGAATATTAGCTAGTTCACAACAATCCTCCACCAAGCCTCCTGATGGCCACTCATGAGGATCTTTCCACTTGAACACAAAATATTGATCAAGGACTTGGGAGGATTTGAATTCAACAACTTTACACCAGCCAACCTCCATAAAAAGGTTACATAACTCTCACAAACGTGGGTAAGTTGACAAGATAGGGGGATGCCCATCCCAAGAATCATACCAAAAAAAAGCATTTGAGCCACTATTGTAGATCCAAAATAATCCTTGCTTAACAAGTTTGGCCCCCCTTTTGAGGGTACCCCAAATCAAGAACCTTTACCCAGAAGGTTGAATCTAGGCACATCCACACTTTCCACCTCTCCCAGATATTTAGAAGTGAGTAGATCTAAGCCCAACTTTGATGCTAATGACAACACCATCTCCAATACAACTTAGCCACCAAAGCCTGCCCATTCAGGTCAGCACGCTGCAACCCCAATCGACCTTCTTGCTTCGGCCTACAAATAGTATCCTAGTTAACCAAACTCTATTTCCTCGAAAGAAGATTACTAGACCATAAGAATTGTCGAGAAATACTTTCAAATTCTTTAATAAAGCTGGAAGGAGTAGAAAACACAAAGAATTTGTATAGAGGGAGGTCTTGAACCACCGATTTCAAAAGAGTCACTCTACTTATAGTAGAGAGCCACCTACAAGTCCAATGATTAACCTTTTTGCAAAATTTATCTATAACCTCTTGCCAAAACTTCCTAGGCAGTGAACGCACAGCCAAGGGAATTCCAAGGTAGAAAAAGGGAAGTGAGCCAATTTGAAATCTGAGAATTTGAGCTATTCTCTTCTGAATAAGCTTCAGAGTATTAAAGAAAAAGACAGAGGACTTAATATCATTGATGCTTTTACCCAAAGTATCCAAGTAAATATAAATAATCCTTCTAAATTTAAGCGCCTCTTCAACTCTAGCCACACCTAATAGAGTAGTGTCATCCACAAACTGAAGATGAGATTGGGAAGGTAGATTATTAGCCCAACTCCAACCTTGAATTATCCTAAGTCTCACACGGGATTTAATAAATCTCCTTAAATCTTCAACCATCAAAATAAATAAGCAGGGGGAGAGAGGGTCACCTTGTAGAAGTCACTTAGATGCACCAAAAAGCTCAAAGGGCTCACCATTAATTAAAATAGAGAAGTAGAGGTCACATAGCTCATAACCTACTCAATCCATGTGCTCCTAAACCCATAAGCCCTCAGAATCTTACTAAGAAAGGCCCACTTAACACGGTTGTAAGATTTGGCCGTGTCTAGCTTGATAAACATTGCTTTCTCTTTGGAGGAAACCATAGAATGGACAACTTCAGTTGCAATAACTATCATGTCAAGAATCTATGTGCCAACAATGGAACCACCATGCTACTTAGAAATAAGTTGGTACAACCATGACTTGAGACGTTCAACAATCAACTCTGTAATGACTTTGTACACAACATTACAAAGTGTGATTGGTCTAAAGAGATCCAAAGAATTAACTCCTATTTTTTGTTATAAGAGCTAGAAAAGTAGCATTCATGGCTCTTAGCATTTGCTTGTTCCTTTGAGATTCTTGCACAACCTCAAGAAGATCAAGCTTGATAACTTCCCAAAACTTCTAAAAGAACTCAACAGGAAACCCGTCAGGACCTAGGGCTTTCCCCTTTTTCATCTAAAACACAATCTCCTTCAACTCATCCATGGTGATAGGCTTGAGCAAAGAGTCATTCATATCATTGGAGACCAAAGAAGGAATACAATCTAGAATTAAAGCTTCTTCCTCACTGGCAGGAGGGGAATTCTTAATGAACAAGGAGGAAAAAAATTGAACTATCTCTTCTAAAATCTCAACAAAGGATGAAAGTTGATTTCCTTCAGCGGACCTAAGAGAAGAAATGAGATTACCTTGTCTTTTATCCTTAACAAAATTGTGGAAAAAGGAACTATTCTTATCACCTTCCTGAAGCCAGTTAATACAAGACTTTTGCTTCTAGAAAATTTCTTCCCACAAATCCCATTCCTCCATCTCTTTCACAGTAGCAACTTCTAGTTTACAATTTTCATCAATTAGACCCTATTCTCAAATTAGCCAAGTAATGGAATCTAGGTGAGCCTCAGCCGAATTTTTAGCCTGAAAGACATTTCCAAAGTGGTGCCTATTTCATCGTTTCAACATATATTTGACATATTGAAGCCTCTTTGTGAAAGATTATATTGGAGTGCCATGATTTGGCATCCCATTTCACCACCAAACAAGAACAATATCATGAAGAGATGAATCTTGCAACCACATAAGCTAAAATTTGAAAGACTAATTTTTAGAATATCTTAAAAAGAAAGTTGAGATTTTGATCAACCAATGATCCAACCCTCTCCAATCCAAAATCTCAAAGCAAGTCGATCAATTGTCCCCAACCCAAAAACTAGACACCAAGAACTTGTCCAACCTTTTTGAGATAGCATCTTCCCCATGTCTCTTATTATTCCATGTAAACCTACCATTTCCAGGTTTAATGTCAACCAAGTTCAAAGAAGCCACATTGTCCCTCAAAATCTCAAACAAAGGATCCAAGCATTCTAAGCTATACCACTTTTCTTCTAATGAGAAGATGGCATTGAAATCCCCTACCGAAATCTAGGGAAAAAAGGAACAAGGGACTGCACAAAACAAACCTGAGACCATAGCATAGACTTATCAAGAAAATCAGTTGGAGCATAGATGTTCGATAGAAGAATAACCTCACCAGACTCCAGACAAGAGGAAACTAGAGAAATGGATTACCTCCTAGAGAGCCACCAAAATGGAGTAATTCTGCATGGATCCCATAAACAAGCAACCCCCCCCCCCAAACTGTCATATGCTCCAACACACTGATAATGACCTCTACCCTAGGTCCTAGAAGTTGTATTCAACATACTGTCAACATACAACTTAGTTTCCTATAGGAAAAAAATCAAGAGAATGAACACGAATGAATTCTCGAATAACCTTTTGTCTAGGGATGATATTCATACCCCTTACATTCCAAGATGGCACAATCATCTTTGAGACTGAGAGAAGTGAGAATCAAATTGAGTGTTTAGTGGGATTAGAGAAATTAGTGGGATTGGGAAATAGATTGAGAAATCAATGGTCATGATTTATTCAATCAAGATATGTGAGGATGCATTAATTAATTTAACAATTAATTAATGTTTGAGAGGAACATGTAATTTGTGTTTGGCTTTAATAAATAAAGGTATATTTATTAATTAACCATGTTGAGTGATTTTGGGGAAATTGAATAATTGATTTAATTATTGAAATTTGGAGAAGGGAAAGTGGCTTAATTAAATAATTAATGATAACAATTTAATTAATTTAGAAGAATAATTAATGTTAGTGACATAATTAAATAATTAGTGTTTATTTAATTAATCAGGAAGAATAAGGTTAAATTTGGTGATGACATAGTGAATTAATTAAATAATTCAAGATTATTTAATTAATAGATGAAAATAGGGTTAATGTTTCAAATGATGTTAAAAAGAGGATTTAATGATGTTAATGAACCGATATGCAATAGTGATACCGATAGTGATGTCAATAATGAAAAAATGTCATTCAAGATGTGTGATATGCGTTAAGCCATTTTTACATGTCTACAAACACCTTTGCTTGTTATACTTCTCAAATTTGGAACCGTACTTACAAATTTTAATGTAGCTTTAAACTTGGGATTTTATGTAATGAGAAAGATTTGAGAGTTAAAATATTGCTAGGAGGATGCATTCCTCCTTTACTTAGATTTTGAGAGAATTTTTTTAGTGCTCCATCTAAGGCATGATTTCATAATCTTGACTCATGACTTTAGAATATTCCTAACTTTTATCCAACAAGCTTGCATGCATGTTCTTTGCATTTCTTTAAATAAATGAAATGCATAATCCTTGTATCCATTTATTCTATGTCCTATAGTTTATTGATGTGATTATTGTAAAATCTAAGCTAATGTATTGTAAACTTGGTAGAACCTACTCAATTCAGAGGTTTAACTGGCTGAACAATCCACTTTACATTGCTTGAGACCACATTAAATTGTCAACCCAAGGATCATAAGCTTATGATGGTGCAACATTATGTATGCCTTCATGGACGATAAGCTATCTAAATTACCCTACTTATGTTGTCCTACTTGCTGGAAATTCATAGAACTGCAAAACAATAAAAGCATAAACCATAACTAGTTGCTACGAGTACCTACAACAAAGATTGTAACTAAACTACTGCTAATATATTAATACTGCATCAATTGAAGACTTAATGAAAACTAATGACTCAGTTGAACTATCCTCGAAAGTACTAATAATGACTATTACATACATATTCACAAGCATTCATTCATAACAAGCAAGAGATGAAACTCTAATTAACTTGCATATGATTCATGAACAATGATAAACTAATAACAACTATTTGAATAGAAATAAATAACTGGAAAATGAAGTGAAGAACAATACCTTGAGTGGCCTGCTCAAGTAACTATTCCCACTTTAACTGAACTCAAATCTAGCTAATAGATTCTACGCATCCCATAAGATTAACTCCATTAATTGTATATCATAAAAGATTACAAAATATCTTTCCACATATTGGACTCAATCATTCAGAATATTTTTCATGTCTTAAAACTAGAAAATAACTGATAACATAAAACTAAGGAAAACCAACTAACTACCCTATGGATTCAACACACACTATATACAAGCTAAGGGAATCTTTATTGAAAGCAACGACTAACCAAAATCATTAACTCCACTCCCATATAATAAAGCGTAGAATTAAGACTTGAATTATTCAACCTATAATTGAAAAGGAAAGAGAATCCTATTAGAACTAGAACTCTGTCAAAATAGAATTATATGAAAACATACAACCACTTGTCAAAATTCCATAAGTGAAGGAGAACTCTTCTTCAACATTTATTAAACTGGTTATAATAACGCACATCCAACCTTCATTAAGTGCCTTTGATCAACGATCACCACGTTCAACTTATCTTAGAGCTTCCCCTGTTTCAGTGTCCAATCATTCCCTTTGCTATGAGTTCATCCCGCAATTGCTGCGCCATGGTTCCTCTTCAACTACAAACAAGTTAATTCCGCAAAACATGTACACAAGGATAACTATCACAATTAACTCATAACATTCCATCAAAATTCCATACATATATTCATATAAACCATATAATACTAATATATTATAACCATAATTCCATCATCATAATTAAGGTTCAAGTCTACATAATGGATATAAAAGGATAATATAATGTAGGAACATTGTCTAGAGAATGTATCTAAAAGTGTCTTAAAACATGTATAAAAGCAACAAAATCTAAGCCATTATCTAGTCCTATCATGGAAATTAGTGATATAATATTTCACATGCATGGAATAAATGAAAAAAATGCATAAAAGTTTAAAGGAAACTAGAATAATCATTTTAGTGTACCTGAAGTACTGCCTTAGAAAAATAACCATTCATCGTGTGAGGGAACTGAAAATAATATATTTTTCTGGTGAATTGATGTGACAGATATTAATTGCAAGGTAATGAATAGTGGGTGGTGAGTGGATATGATGGGATGGAAATGGCGATATGAGCTAGTGATTTTACAACTTAAGTAATTGGAATGAGAGTGGTTAATTAAAGAATTATGTCACCTTATTTTGTATGAAATGATGGATAGTATATACAAATATATTTGAAATGAATATGCATGATCTTGTAGTAAATATGGCGCCAAGTGAGTTGAATATTCTTTTCGGCTGTCAAACATTGCTACAAGCACTGCAAGTCAGGACCCATTCTAAACGGTGACAGTATGAAGCTACAAGTCCCTTCGGCATCAGGACACTTTGTGAATATTGATAATAGGTCCCTTTGAAGATATTATAGGCATTATTATAACGTGTAGTGTGTGCTTGTGAGAAAAAAATATAAAAAGTTAGTGCCATGGAAGCTCAGGGGTTGAGCTATGTAACTCAATCGTTGGGCCACTAGAAGTGTTGGGTATGTCACGTATAACTAAAATAGGAATCAGTGTATCAGATTCTGTATCAGGTTCACTGAGAGCACCATATTGTTGGATCAGTGAAAATATGAAGTCATCCTTCTATAATGGTTTCTTGCATAACTTCAATCTATGGCCATTAACAAGAAGGGAAAACTGAACTGCATCAATGGTGTGTAATTGTACTGCCCCATTAAGGTAAACTTTGGTAATCTCATAGGGACCTAGCCATCTAGACTAAAAATTTCCCTTGAATTCTTATACCGTGAATCATATAACAGGGCCCAGTTCCCCACAATGAACTCTTTTGTTTTAATATACTGATCATGCGACTTCATCCTCTGTTGCTATACTACTTATGTATGATGTATTGCTTCCATTATTATCTCATCTAACCCATTTAAAGAGTGTAGCTTTTCCTTCTGTGCTTTTTTTAAATCCATTCCCAGTTCTACTGTTGTCCTCAGTGTTTTATATTCAAATTCAATAGGAAGGACTGCTATCTTTCCATAGACTAACTCATAGGGTGTAAATCCAGTGGTAGTTTTCCATGTAGTTTTGTATGCCCAGACTGCTTTAGGTAACCTTAAAACCCAATCTTTCCTATGCAGCTACACTATATTGGTGGGAATACTTTCAATCTCCCTATTAGTGACTTCCACCTGACCATTAGCTTGTGGGTGGTAGGGTGTTGATTTCTTATGTCTTATCTAGTATTCTTCAACCAATTTGGCAATAAGATCATAAGTAAATTGGGGTCCTTGATCAATGACTATTTCTCTAGGCACTCCATACCTAGTAAAAATATCTTCATATAGGAACTTAGCCACATTACCATCTTTGGAAAATTGCAAGACCTTGAATTCCACCCATTTTTTCAAGTAGTTAGTGGAAACAAGGATATATTCCTTGTTAGATGTTGGAAAGATTGGCCCAATGAACTCTAAACCCCATTCTTCAAAAGGTGTCAATGTCAATCGAGGTTGTAAGGGAATCTCATCACTCTTGGTTGGCCTTCCCATCCTTTGACACCTATCACAACTTCTTGTGTATTTAACATCTTTATGCAAAGTAGCCCAATAATAGCCAGTTGTGAGGATCTTAAAGGCTATTCTCTTTGCTGCAAAATGACCTCCACATGGCTCATCATGGAATGCCTTCATAATGTCAAAAATATCATATTCCCTGATGTATCTTCTCATGATGTTATTAAGCCCAATATAAAATAGATAATTAGATACCCAGGAGTATGGAAAACTTTTATGAACCAACTGCCTTTTCTCTCTTGGTGAAAAATGTAGTGGAATCTGCCTTGTGACCAAATAGTTAGCAATATCTGCATACTAGGGTATTTGTACTTGTAAGGAAAACAAGTGTACCTCTGGAAATGAATCATCCACCACTCCTTCAGTTGATTCTATTAGTAATCTTGACAGGAAATATGCCACTACATTTGCTTTACCAGGTTTATCTACTATAGTAATGTCAAATTCCTGTAAGAGAAGTAGCCATCTTACCAATCTACCTCCGACTACTGGCTTATTCATCAAATACCTGATTGTTGTGTGATCTCTATGGACAAAAGACCGAATAGCAAGTAATATAGTGCCTGAATTTATTAATAGCATATACTACAACTAGCATCTCTTTTTCTGTTACAGTATAGTTTAACTTTGCCCCTTGAAGATTTTTGCTGATATAATAAATTGCATACTCCTTGTTGCCATCCTTCTTACCCAAGACTGCTCCAATGGAAAAATTTGAAGCATCTATATGTATGTGAAATGGGAGAGTCCAATTAGGCCCTCTCAATACTGATGCTTGAGTAAGAGCTTTCTTCAAAATTTTAAATGAGTGTTGACACTCTGAGGTACATTCAAATTCAATGTCCTTACTCAACAAAACAAATAAAGGTGCAACAATCTTACTAACATCTTTAATAAACCACCTTTAGTAGCCTGCATGACCAAGGAAGCTCCTGATATCTCTTTGTTTCTAAGGAACATGTAACGTAGATATTATCTCTATTTTGTGTGGATCAACCTGAATTCCTTCACTGGATATAAAGTGTCCCAATACAATTCCCTGTGTCATCATCATAAAACACTTTTCATTGTTGAGTGACAGGTTGTGTTCTTTACACCTTTTTAACACTTTTTCAGATTAATGAGAGCTTCCTCATAACTTTCACCATAAGTAGTGAAGTCATCCATGTATATCTCCATGCAGTCATGTGCATAATCAGAAAATATGCTAACTACTACTCTTTGAAAGGTAGCTGAAGCATTACATAAGCCAAAGGGTGGGACAAAGTAAGCATAATTCCCCCAAGGACATGCAAGGACATGTAAATGTAGTCTTGTCGTGATCCTCTAGAACAATTTTAATTTGGTTATAACTACTAAAACCATCAAGAAATGAGAAGTACTTCCCAACTAGAGAATCAAGTACTTGATCTATGAAGGGCAGAGGAAAGTGATCTTTCCTAGTGGTTGTATTCAATTCCCTATAGTCTACACAGACTCTCCATTGCCCACCTTTCTTGGGAACAATTACCAAAGGTGAGACCCATTCACTATCTGATATTGGATAGATAAAAAACTTGAATCAAGGAGCTTTTGTAGCTCAACTTTCACTATCTCCTTGAGGGCAGGATTCATACGTCTTTGTGGTTGTCAAATGGGTCTATGGCCATCATTAATATAAATTTTGTGCATACATAAATCAGGGTCTACGCCTTTCATGTCATAACCCCTTTCTTGAGACTTCATTTTATCAATACTTTCAAATGTTATGTTTGGGATATAATGGTTGAAATGATATAGTTCTTGAGACATTTATTTTGTGTTATATTACCTTATGAATTCAAATAATTAATGATGAATATTTCCAAATTATTTTCTTTATAATATGAGTTAGTTGTTTAATCACTTTCCTTCTATTTTTTTTATAAGAATGAAATAAAGAAGAAACGTTATACTATCTATTGAAACTTTTCATTTCCCCAACCAAGTCGGACTTGAATACATAATAAGTAAATAAAGGAAATAAACTGAAGGATTAAAGGGCAGTTACACAAGAGAAAGCTCAACCGACATGCATATGAAGGAGGGGCACTCATTCAAGAAGGTTCCCTAGCTCTATAAAAGGGAGAAGGAAGGGAGTGAAAAGCTAGTAGGTGTGTAGCCAACGAACACGGTGTCAAATTCAGAAGTAAAGAAGGAAAACTATCAAGGTATGTTATGACACCCTTCATTGTAGTAAAGTATTTTGCTAGCTCTATGTGTGTTCATTCAATAAGATGGGGTTTTGAATTTATTAAAAAGTGCATTAAGAAAGGCTGTGGGGAATGTATATCATAAAATTAATATGTGACTCTGTTACTTCACTGAATGTTGTTTCTCTTGTCTTCTAGTTTTATGATCTGTTTACCTTTATTTGCAATTAGTTTTCCCCTCCTAAGACGTACCATAGACCAAGTTCAGTTTCACTCCATCTCTTGAATGAGTAGTTCCTCATCCTCTCAGTCGCTTAATCATCCATTGATGGTATATTACCCCTTTGAATGTACCATTAAATATAAAGGCCCTATTGTTAGAAAACATAATTCTGAAGCTCTGTAGTGGTCTGGCTGGGAAAGTAGTTGCATCTTTAATCACTACTCTGGGATGAGTCAGACTTTTCATATCATGGTATATCGGCCAATTTGTCATTCATTCTATATCAACGATTTAAGAACGATATTCTTCCTTTAATCATGTATTTGGCGTATCTAGCTCTTTCTAGCAATATGATTTCTGATGACTTTTCAGATGAATACTTGTATGGTCTCTCTTTAAGTTTACCATACTTGGAATTACTCCATAACCTTAGAGGATTTAGCTAACTGAAGTCGGTAATCCCCTGTCCCCGAATCCTCCTTTATTGTCTATTTTGGATATAATGTTTATCACATGTAATGGGTCGATTGTATCGAAGTCACTTGTATTGCTTCAACCTGTGTCTATTGTACCTATGAGTCTGAAAGTAGAGATGTCAATCCTTCCTAATTGGGGTCGGGTCTGAGAATTTCATAATTATTGTAATTTTTGTGTATCTATCCTGCAGAGATAAGTACAACACTCGATTAAATTTTAAGTCAATTTGTTGTCGGTCATGTAAAGCTTGACCTTTGTGTTACTTTACAGAGTAGCAAGGAGTTAGATTGTTGAATAATGATGTTGATTTCTCTTTACAAGTATAACTAGCCCTGTTCAAATAAGCATGTTTCTAAACCTTTTATACTTCATTAAATAAGCCTAGGAGAATTCGTTTAAAAATGTATCAAGTTCATCTTTCCGTATTGTTATCAAATCTTCCTTAGCTTAAATATTCGAGTATGTGTATTTTGAATATTCTAAGGAAAACTAGCATGTGAGAAATGTTAATATGGAAAAGTTTTTAAATGATTTTGCTTGGAAGGCATAATTAATATGTTGATGATCTATATACATAGGAGAAATTCTTTAAATAAAAGTTCAGTATTTAAATCTAGAAATACTTAGTAATAATAGTGGAATTTTGGATTAAATACTTAAGTGGTAGTTTTTTTTAATGTTGAATATGTTTCTTTTGTTTAATTCAAGTTAGTGTATTATATTGATTTGTAGTTGGTGACTTATCTTGGGAATTAAATGAATTAATTTACAAGTAAATCTCTAGTAGTGAAATTCATGTTAAAGTAAATTGATATGCTATATGAATTTCTTATGGAAAACAAATATTCAATATTTATTGAATCTTTTAATAGGGAAAAATCCTTTACTCTTCTAAAAAGCTCTAAGCATTAATTTTCCATGAAATGTAGTCTATTGATTGTACAATAGTTGTATTTCCTTAAAAAAAAAATTAATGAATAGGCTATGGGAAATAATTCTTAAGACTGATACTTCTTTAAATTCAATAACCATGTACTCTATTGTTGCTATTTATTTATGGACAGCTCGCCGCCTACTCTGTTAATTGAACATGGGCGGCTTGCCGGCTACATTGTTATTTGTTTATGGTCGGCTTGTCGCCTACAATGTTAAATATAATATGGATGGATTGTCACCTTGATTATAGTTAAATAATGTTTAATATTTAATCCCTCTACACCATATGCAATCACCTCGCCTCTATGAGGATCTTGGTGAACATAAAGTGGAGGGAGGTGATCTTTTCTTCACTGTATGCAATCACCTCGCCTTTATAAGGATCTTGGTGACCAACAAGTGTAAGATAAAGAATTCATCCATCGATCTTAGTTAGGTAAACCTAAATAAGATGTTGAAACAAAAAAAACTAGCAGCGTTCGGTATAAGCAATGCCTCTGGCTCACGTTTACGGGTAAAGCCGTCGCGCTTGAGCTACTACAATTGTGGCCTAATAAAGCTGCAACAACGGCGTTTGTGGCATCGACCCTATAAATCGCTGGGGAGCAATAAGGGACATGTCGTGTTATAAATTTCCAAGAGGAGGGAAAATCCCTCTTGGAAGCAAAAACTTAATAAGATATATATAAAATGAATTTTGTTGTTATACTAATTCAATCTTGGCAAGGGATTCTTTAAGTTTAACTTGTACTTGTTCCTAGCCGATGGCAGTCGACATGAATTGTCTGGGAGCAAGGGCCCTAGAAAGGGCTGCGACCCGCAAAGGAAATTTCATAATTAGTAAAGCTCGGGGGTTTGATAGAGTCCGTTAGACTCAATTACCAATACGGTTGGGTGGTGAGCAAAAAAAAAAGATAAATAAATTAACTAATAAAATTAACTGTAACAATTGCATACTCAAGTGGAACTTGAATGGTTCTAACTAAATCAGGACCCGTATGGTCCCGATGAGTCTAAGTCTCTGGCCAGAGCTCCAAGGTTTACCCCGGTTGGGTAAAAATCATCTATTTCGTAGAATAGACAACAAGGTCCCAGTTGGACCCAAACCAACCCGTATGGTTGGAAACCCATCCTAGTAAGGATGGTAACCTATTATGAATGAATAGGTAAATGAGTATGTGGTTGTTATGCAAAGCACTAAGTAAAGAACTTTTTTTTTTGAAAAAAGCCTTACTTGGCTTGGGGGTCATTACATGGGTATCAGAGCATGGTTCAAAAACTAGGCCTAGAGCCTACCACAGTTTGTATTAAATATATAATGTAGTAAAAATTAGAATAATGATAATGATTCAAATGTGAAAAAAAAAATTGACCAACAACTTGTGTGTGATTTTGAATAGGACACTAATGGCAAGAACAAGAGGTAGCAACATTGAGCCCAACCCAAATGAGGAATAAATTGAACATGAAACATCAGGGGGAGAAGGGACAACCTTAGAAGCTATGTTTGCTTTAATGGAAGAACAAAGGGACAAAATTAATTCCTTGGAACAAACTATACAAGATCTTAGAGCAAGGCAGAGTAACATTGAGAATATAATGGAACCTAAAAATGAAGACCTTCTTCATGGCCATCAAGGAAATAGAAGGGGTATACCTAGGAGGGGGGATAACCTCGTGGAACTATCCAAAGATTTAAAGAAAATCACACCACCTAAGTTTGATGGGAAGCAAATAGGTGAGGGAGCAGAGAATTGGTTAAATGAAATGGAGAAGTACTTCAAGTTAAGGAACTTTAACGGGTCAACTAAGGTTAAGTGGGGATGTTATCAACTAACATGAGAAGCAGCCAGTTGGTGGACCAACACTAAGGAACAAAATGAAATCAATATGGAAACAGTCACATGGGAATGGTTCATCTCCCTATTTCGCAAAAGATGGTTACCTCAGTTATCCTATGATGAGAAAATGATAGAATTTCATAATCTTCAACAAGGAACTTTGATAGTTCAACAATATTGGGACAAATTTGCAAAGTTGTTAAAATACGTACCTATGTACCAAAGGGATGAGAAAATTCAAACTAGAAAGTTCATCTTGGGGATGAATACCAATATAGGGGCTGAGGTTGACCTACTTGGTCCTGAGACCATGAATGATGTACTGGAAAAGTCCCTTAAGCAAGAAAAGAGGCTACAAGCTCTTGTGGCGTCAAAACAAAATTTCAACCACAGGAACCCATCTTTCAAAAGGAAATAGGGATTTCAAAAGGGATCTAAATATAACAAATATCCAAGGAATCATATGGAAGGTAGAGGGCCATCATATAAGCAAAACCAGAGATATGAAAACAATGAAGGTACACCCAATCAAAGGAACACTAATCAAGTCAGTGAGGCAGGGAATAACTCCACAGGTCAGACTAAGAAGGGGCCTCCAGGTGGATGCTTCATGTGTGGGGGAAATCATTATGCCAGAGAATGTTTGAAGATACAAAATCAGATTAGATCTAACCAACCCTCCCAAAAGACTCAACACAGGATTCATGCAACAATCAAGAATCAACAAGTGAAACACCAGAACATACCCATAGAAATGACAGGTAAACTCTTAAAACAAGAGGTCTCAATATTAATTGATACAGGATCCTCTAAATGCTTTATTTCTCTAGATTTAATAAGGAAAATGTCAATTAAGGTGGAATGCATGGGAACATCATGGACAGTTTAGTATGGGGATAAGGCAACTAGGGAGGTAACTAAGTACATGCCTAAGGCAAGAATACAATTTCCTAGCTTTGAAACAAGCATAGACCTTTATGTAGCCACCTTAGTGTCTAATGATATAATTCCTGGAATGAATTGGTTAGCCGCACACAAGGCTAATGTGGATTGTTATTATAAGTTGGTCGAGTTCTATGATGATGAAGGAAGAAAAGTCATAATTCAAGGCAATGCTAAACCTATAAGTATGGAAATCATATTGGCGATGCAACTAAGAAGGGAAAGGAAGAGGGGTGCACAAATCTTCATGGTTCGCCTGGATGAGAAGGAAGAAGGAAAGACCCTCACGTTCGAGAATTATACCTTCCTTCAAGAATTTAGAGATGTTTTCCCAGAAGAATTACCGGGTTTGCCTCCTAAGAGGAAATTTGATTTCTCTATCGAGATAATGCCAGGAGCTGAACTAGTATCTACGGCACCCTACCGCATGAACCAAGCTGAGTTGATAGAACTCAAGTTGCAATTAGAAGAACTTTTGGGTTAGGGATTGATAAGGCCAAGTGTATCTTCTTGGGGGGCACTAGTACTATTTGTTAAAAAGAAGGATGGAACATTAAGGCTATGCATTGATTACAAAATGCTTAATAAGGTTACCATAAAGAATAGATACCCTCTACCACGGATTGAGGATCTCTTTGACCAAATGAAGGGAGCAACGGTATTCTCTAAAATAGACTTACGATTTGGATATCATCAGTTAAGAATTAAAGAAGAAGACATACCTAGGATAGCCTTTAGAACAAGATATGGTCATTATGAATTCACAGTTGTACCATTTGGGGTAACCAATGCTCGAGCTGCCTACATGAATTTAATGAACAACATGTTTCATGAATACTTAGACAAAAAAAAATTAGTGTTCCTAGATGATATTTTAATATATTCCAAAGATGAAGATGAACACTTGAAGCATTTGCAATTAGTAATGCATAAATTAAGGGAACACAAATTATATGGTAAATTGTCAAAATGTGCCTTCTTTGAGAAGGGAATACATTATCTTGGTCACATTATATCAAAAGAGGGGATTGCAGTGGACCCTGAAAAGATAAAAGCGATAGTGGAGTGGCCAATCCCTAAGAATGTAGTAGAAGTGCGAGGTTTCATGGTTTTAGCAGGACATTATAGAAGATTTGTGGACGGATTCTCTAGAATTGCAAATCCTATTACTACCTTACAAAGAAAGAATAGGAAATTCTTGTGGAACGAACAATGTAACAAAGCATTTCAAATTCTAAAGGAAAGGTTAACCATTGTACCTATCCTGAGGGTACCTAATCCAAATGGGAAATTTGTAGTTGTGATAGATGCTTCTCTTGAAGGGCTAGGAGGAGTACTTATGCAAGATGGGGGAGTGATAACATATGAATACAGGAAATTGAAGACTCATGAAATAAATTATGCTTCACATAATTTAGAATTGGCAGCCATTGTACATGCTTTACAAAAATGGAGGCACTTCCTATTAGGAAAACCTTTCGAATTAAGGACGGATCATCAAGGGCTCAAATACATCTTCACCCAACCCCACTTGAATGCTAGACAAAGAAGATGGCTGGAATTTCTAAGTGATTATGACTTTGAAATAGCATATATCAAGGGAAAAGAGAATATGGTAGTTGATGCCTTAAGTAGGTGAAGACATCTAATGGCCATTTCCATTTTCAGAACCTCTTTTAGGGAGCAAGTCTTAAATGAACAAGGAAGGGACCCATGGTGTACACAAATCAAATTAGCTTTGAATGAAGATCCAACCAATTCTCAAATAAGGGATATACCCTTGACAAGGACAAACTAATGAGATTCAATAACAAGATATATGTTCCCAAAACAAGTAATTTGTGGGAGATAGTGTTGAATGAAGCTCATAATTCTCCTTATTCAGGTCACCCCAGAGTAAATAAACTATATTCAGATTTAAGGAAGCAATATTTTTGGCAAGGCATGAAGAAGGACATAGTGGTTTACGTGGCCAAATGCTTAGAATGTCAAAGGGTTAAAGCAGAGAATTGCCACCCAGCTGGTCTACTATACCCTCATGATATACCTCATCATAAATGGCAAGTTATCAGCATAGACTTTATTCAAGGGTTGGGGGTCATTACATTTCATATCATGGTAATCCCATGCATATGTGGCTAAATGTGCCTATAGCATTGATTGCAGGGAATTATGTTGTTCCTCTATCAAGGCATTATTGATATTTAACTTCCTTTTTGGCATGATTTCTAACTCCTTTGATGACTCTTGAACTGACATGAGAGATCAAGGCTTGGTATGATGAGCAAATTTTTTTGAGGTAGTAATGAATGAAATAGTTGTGATATCTCTCTTGTAGAATTGGTTGGTATGATAATTTTAAAGGGGTCTTGTAGGCATATGAGGCAATCTTCTTGTTGTGGGCTCTTGCCATAGTCATTTTGGATTATGTGAGCAATGAGCTCATTGTTGTGCCCTTGGCACACATGCCCCGTTCGGAACGGGGACCCTCTCTTTCCTTCGCTTTGCCGGGTTGTTTTATTGTTGCCTCATTTTGCGTGCCCCCTGTTTGGTGTCCCAAATGGTCAGCGAGCCTCAAAGTGTTATATCAAGTTGACCATGTTTCATTCCCCTCAAATTTTCTAAGTCAGGTGCCTTTGCGAAGATCCCTTGGCAGTTTGCCTCTGCTAGCGTCCTTGGTGCCCTCCGGGTCTGCCATGTCGAGTTTCTTATGCCAGATTTCCCTGTTGTGTTTGTCGTTTCTAATGGCTAAAAGGCCTCGACCTTCTGTCACTCGGGACTTGCCATCCTAATCGTCATTCCCCGTGCTTTCAATGACCAAGTGTAACCTATCGTCCATGGGGCTCATCGGGCCCGATCTTTCGGATCTCCCTTCCCGAGTTTTTGCTATGCATTTGCCCTTCCTAAACAATCGTCCTCCGTCGGAGTTCTACCTGTCGGACCCTGGGATCCTCTTTGTCGATGGTTTTCCGCTTAACATTTCAAACAGCTATCAGCTAACGACCTTCTGCCCTCCAGGTTTTGGACCCCTCACGGTCGTTTTCAAATTTCAAACTCACCAACTTTTGGCCGTCGTACACTCATTTATTGATGGAATTTAATGCCATAAAATTCTATAAATAGGCAAGTTTGACCTGTCATTTTCACATGTTAGGTTAGCCAGAGTGGATCAGAGTGATCAGAGAACAAACTTCGCACATCGCCCTTGAGCTCGTTGCCTTCCGTCGCCGATCCTTTGCGTTTGTTGGTGGTTTCGTCGTCTTCATTCACGAGGTTCTAATGGTAGGTTTACTATCTGTGCCTCATATTATGTTTTTCTTTGATTTTTGAGGAGAAATAATGGATAAAAGGGGTGAAAAATGTATGCATCGGATAGAGAAAAAGGAGGCATTTTTTAGAAAACCCTCATAATCACCCATACATTGAGCATGAAACTTCACTTCCCTGGCATCGTTCTTCCAATAGAGCGTTAATGCTCTTAGGGCCCGAGAACCCTCTTCGACACCATCAAAATGTGAAATTAGACAACTTAAAGCGGCTAAGTGTCCTTTCGGGTCCACCACTGCGGAGCGCCCCTACCTCTCTACTGTTCGAACTTAGAAAAAACTCACTAGCTCTACCCATGCTTTCCGGGCCCATCCCCCCGGAACTCTGTCTCCAGGGTGTTGCTTATGTGTCGCCATTTTCGATGGCATTTTGGGCCCTGTTGTCCGTCCTTTGGGCTCTGCTTGTCCGTTCACTGCAAGACATACAAATTGAAACTGCCACATACCAAGTGTCATCCAGATCTTGATCCCCGGACTTCCATTTGTGGGTTGCCATGGTGCCATTTCCATTTCTCACGACTTTCAAGGGGTTGCTTTTTGGCCTTCGGGATCCGATTATCCATCTCGGCTGTTGCGTAAAGGAAAATCAAACCCGTCCTCCCAGCCTCTGGGACTCGGTGCCCCGATTGCTGATGAAACCTTCTAAATAAAGAAATATGGAAGCCAAGTTCAAGACTGGGTCCGGTCCTTCGGGTTGCTCTCCGTTGGACTTCTGCCCTTTGTTCGCCATTTCAAACGACAATCATCAAATGGCTTCCCGTCCCCTCTTACTCGAACACTTAAACTTTCAGAGAGTTGTGTCAACCGCCTTCCAAACTCATGGGTCCCGGCTAACGAAACTCCATCCTCAGAATGCCACCTCGCCAGAGCTGTTCCAAACGGTTAACCTCAAACGATGAAGCTCCATCCAGGTTTCGATTGCCCAAATGATGACCCAAATGCCTCCTAATCCAAAAATGAACTTTGACCCACATATTGAAATTGGATGCTCTTCTCCATGGACTTGTCAAATTGCCTAAATCTGAAAACGGAAGAAATCATACGGATTGCCCTGCCTTGTTCGCCCTTTAAAACAACCATCCTAACGGGGAAGTCTGGCCTCTAGGGCCTAGACCTAGATCGTTCAAACTCCCTCCAGTAAACTGCTAACTGCAATTTAGTCTAAATGTTAGATTTTGAATGATGAATTATCCAATCTAACTCCGTTTGCAAGGATTTAGCTAGCATTTTATGTTTTTATGCTTGATTATGCTCACCTTGCCTTTGTTTGTAGAATATATGGAATCGGGTGCAGGACCCTCGGGGGCAATTGCGGAGAAAGACAAAGGGAAGAAAACAGGAAAATCTCCCCATGGAAAGGAAGACAAAGACCAAATGAAATATTAGTTCCAAGGGGAACCGTTGCAATCTAAAGTCACCACAAATTGGAAGGAAGTCTCTAACACCAACATAGGACATGTGCACATCGACGAATTCATACAAAGGGTCAGGATCAACCCTAAGACAAAGAACACAAGATTGATCAGAAGCAGCGAGATAGCCAAAGTTGCAAGTTTTCCTCCCGCTCTTGTCTCCCCTGAACTAGTAATGGCTTGCAGGGAGGCATACCAGCCGAAAACCAGAACAATAGTGGACAAGGATGGAAACGTGTTAGCTGACATGCCAGACCAAGCAATAACTAAGACCTTTCATATCCCTACCTTCGGGGAGATGGAATTGCCAACCATAGAGGAGTGCAAGGCAATGTGGGACGAAGACCCAATTAAATGTAAGAAGCTTATAAATCAACATTGGCTCAAGGAGAAGAGGGGCAGTGCTGCAAAGGTTTCCTAGGAGCTCTTTCGCAACAACTTCTATGAAGACTACCATAACCTGGTAACCCTGCTAAGCAAAGTAATGGGCCTTCCTAGTGCGTCCTACTTTCAAGAATGGATGGTTTACTTTGTTGAACATATTCTCTGTGGAAAAGAGGATACCACATTTTATTCGGGTGGAATAATCAGTGATTGTTTTCATGAGTAGTTCATGGTAGTTAAAAAGACCTCCAAATTCTACATGACATCCTACCTGGTCTATTCCTTGGCTGAACATAGGCAATATAGTGGCTTATTCAGAGCTCTGAATGAAGAACAAGGTAGGGAGCTGAAAGTCTATGATAGGTACCCCCAGTTGCAATACAGGAACTACAAGAAGGACTACTGTAGGGTAAATGACGATTTTATAGGTCATATCATCAAGTTGCTCGGGGGTGACTTCGAGAGGCGAGTCTCTCATAGTGCTCGTGCTTTCCTTAAACAATATGCCTTTTTGTTTATCCAGTATCCAAAATTTACATACATTCGTGCAGAAGGCTTCTCATAAAGACCAAACAAGCTGCCCCGGTATCCCAATGATCAAAAAATATTGTTGGAGCTTTCTCGATAGCTGTGACATGTGCACACCCTCTTAAGCAGCAAACATCTAGCAGGGATTTCTTATCCCCTTTCTTTCAGCCAGGGGATGTACGAGCTTCATACCTCCCAATGTGCCCAAAACTTAGAAAAGGAATTGGCCGAGTATCATTTCAGACTCCACATGGCTCGGCCATGGATGGGTCCCTATGGCCATATCAAGAAGACACTTGGACACGAATACACCCATCTTCATAGCGTTGAAGATTTCTGGGCCAATTGTAAGGATGACTATGAGGTGCGGATGAGGCATTATATGTGGATGACCACATACTTTGTGAAAAAGGTGAACTTGTTCCCAGTGCCTCATTAGGTAGAAGAAGATGAGAGCATAGTGATAGACTCCCAGTATGATGTAGTTTCCAATCTACCACTACCACTAATTGATTGGGACGAGCAAGAGGTTGATGACCTCGACATTCTGACCAAGTCCGTCGAGGCTCATACAAAAGAGTGGATTGATGGGCAGGTTACCTGATTGAAGTAACAAGGGGTTGTCCTAACTTACGAAGGGCTCAAAAGTGATCCAAGTGGAATAGATGGTGGGGTAGATACTGCATCAACAGGAGAAACTTCGAAGTCCCCTCCACTCACTCACTCAAGGAAAAGGAAGGAGGCTGACGAGCAAAAGTCCAATCCAAAAGTGTATGCTAGAAAGGCCTTGGAAGGGGAACCTTCCAAGAAACATAAGAAATCGGGCACTGTCGTTGAAATGCCCATTATTCAAGAGGATCTGCTCTGTGAGGGAGAGGATATGGAGGCTGATCAACCCAAGTCCCCATGGGATGCCTCCACTATTGCTTCTCCTCCACCTACTTCTCAAGCCATTGTGGCTACCTCCCCACCTGTGGTGGACATCTCGGTCCACCTTGCCTCTTCTTCACCAACTGGACCCATCGTGGTGGTTGATTCTTCTTCCGCCACCACCTCTCCACTTTTTTCTTCTTCCATGTCGCCAACCACGTCCATTCCGCTAGCAACAACAATAATACCTATACTGACACTCTCACTTCTAGAAGCATTCTCGAGGCATATGCAAAGTGTCCCCTCTAAAATTTATGAAGTGTTAATGAATCCAACCATCTAGGATGCCATGGCATAGGTTCTTACCAGCGTTCCTGTCTCAAATCCTCCAACTGAGCCTCCTAAAATGAAAGCCACAATGGAAATATTTGAGGAGTTGGAGAGATAGGAAAGGGAAGCCATAAAGGTGTTGGAGGAGGAAGCAGACAACTACCATGAACATCTAGAGCACCAGCATCTACAAATTCATAAGGTAGTCCATCAGGGAGAAGAAACAGAGTCCTCCGACGGTGGTGAAGAAGAGGATGCCAACACTAAATTCATTATACAAACATTTGATGCCAATTTTGAGGAACAGCTGGCTCGACAACTGAAAGATGATGGAGAAGAAATGGAAAGACCACCTTATGGGAAATGAGGGCAAGAAGATGACAAAATGGAAGATAGCACTAAACTTCCAACCGGTGAACAAGGAGGAGGCCTCGGGCACGATGAGGAGGTGCCTCTCTCAGAGGGGTAGGAAGAACAAGAAAAGAAGGAGCATGAAGATGTGCCACCTCAGCACTAGGAAGAGGAAGATAAAGAAGAGGATAAGCTTGGAGAAGAGGCTAAAACCCACAAGGATCCAAAGACTAAGTAGCCCAAGGGGTATGGGCATGAAGAAGAAAAGGGAGAAAGAGATAATGAAGGGGAAGACAACCCCAAGGAACGCATGCCCGCTAAATCCCCCATCAAACGCATGGTGTTCATCCAGGACTCCAATGAGGAAAAGGAAGATACAAGGACAAAGAAAGAAGCTCCCAAGGATAAAGAGATTGAAATCAGGAAGGATGGAGAGGAGGGTGATCGTGAATCACTCAAGGAGAAGTCCTTAATGCCCAATTGGCTGGTAAGGCAACTAGAGAAGAAAGCTCCTGCCCCGAAGGATCCAAGAACAAGATTGAAGGCCATATTGGCTCGAGCTCAGATCAACACTAAAAAGGAGAAGAAGCCTAAAATTAGATCGAAGGTGACAATGGATGCCTCTAGATCTAGAACCGTGCAAATCGCTACACCAGTGGTGGGAGAAGAAGGAATAAGCTACAACATATCCACCATCGATCTGGGAACTGCTTCAAGGGAGTAGAAGGTGGATCACCTTCAAGAGTCTATTGCCATGGTGGTGCATTTAATACAAGATAAGATCTCCAAGGATGAGCTCAAAGTGTAAGTGGTTGATTTGACAACCTACATTCAATAGTGGTCATCAACAGAAGAGCAACCTACTACATCCTCGACTCTGCCACAACTATTGTCCAAGGAGTAGGTCGACAAGCTCAAAAAAAGGAAGAACTTGGCTAAGACCACAAAATAATGGTTCCAACAGGTCCTATATGTTGGAAACATGGGCATTGGCCGTGCTATTAGGACAAAAAAACAAGTTGTTGGAGGTACAAAAGTCTCTCGAGGGCACAAGGAAATTATGTACGGACTTCCCAAGGATATATGGGTCTACTTACCCAAAAATTGAGGCCATCCTCAAGTTGCCAAAGAAAACTTTGGAAAAGGAGCTTGCATTTAAGGTGGATGATCATTGGCTCGTGGATATGTGGAAGCTAGACTTTGAGAACCGAAAGGAAAGATTAGAGTAGGTGCTCTACAAGGTGGATCCAGATATTGACTGGGCCAAGGATGTTAGGGTAGATTGCATTCAATATCTAAAGCTAATGACGAGGTTTGATATGCCTGTCATTCAAATTGATCCAGAAAAGGTAAGGCCGCACTTCCATAAGAAGATGGAAGATGGAATGTCAGGCGAGGTCACTACAGATATCTTGAGTTTTGCTGTTTGAGCCCTCACCCAATTCGAACAATTCAAGGACCACACTGCCAAGTATGACAAAGATTGGGAAAAGCTCATCGACAGGTCCAAGCAATGGAGTTACCAGGTGGTACAATCCAAGATCATGGAAGTTGAGAAGCTCCAGCCATTGATTTTGAAGTTCATGGAGTATGCCGCTTTGAAGAAGCAAGAAGGGAGCCCTATTATTAATGAAAAATTCCTTATAGAATAGCTGCAACAAAGGCATTCAATAAAAAGACAAAATACTACAGTGCTGCCACTAGAAGAGAAATAGGGAAAGGGACAAGATGTATTTTAAAATGTAATATATTTGGGGGGTAGGTGGAACCCTAGTTTGTAGTGAATCTTGGCCACACAATGAAAATCAATCTTGGCCGTTCATTCTACTTTTTGGACACTATAAATAGGGGGTCTCCTCTCATTTTCAAGAGGAGTTGAGTTGTAAAGACATGCTGCAAAATTTTTAATAGAAATACATTGACTTTGGTGGATTTCTGAGTTTCTTTGCATGTTTCATGATTCATCTCCCATAGTTAAATGATTTAGTTAGATTTGCTTGGTTGTTCTTCATAGTCTTAGATTGCTTTGATAGATTTAGTAATGCTGTTCAATGGTTATGAAGATTTCTGCTGTGTTGATGCCTTTCTTGTCCATTCTTTTTACTGTTTACTAATGGTAGATAGCTGTGCAAAGTTAGTCTGGACTTTAAATTGAAAGCTGCCCCAAATTTTTATCTTTGTTCTTGTATGTTTATGGTGAATGAATGGTAAAATATTTGCAGTCCTTAGAAGATAACATGAATTTCATGATACTATGAATTTTCTGGTTAAGTGAAATTATGTCTGAAGGAAGCAGTCCATAGTAGAACCCTCCATGATCACTGTTCATAGTTAGTTTCAAATCCAGGAACCTCTTCTCTTCCCTACTCTTTTTCTTTTTTTTTTTAACAAGTGACTTATGCTAAGGTTCATTGCATAATTTAAAGCCAAATCTTAAGACAAAATAGGAGTTTATGATTGATGTTCGAACCTGCAACAAATTGCACTTTAACTTCCATTCTAGAGACTCCACCTCATGATTCACTTCATCTCCAGCTAAGCACGTAAGTCTTCCCTGTGATTACCAACAAAATCACATCGAACATCAACTGAGGAATTCCATGCAAGTCATGACTTGACACCCGAGAGACCTTGGGGTGATTTTTAGTAACTTGTTGGAGATTTCCTTTGAAGAGAGGTAGTGCATCTATGCATTACCTGTGTTGAGAAAGTGTACAGAACACCCATCGACACTCATATTCATCCTGGTCATCCAAGAAGGGGTTACACTCTATAGTCATAAATGTTTGCAAATAATAGTTATCTTCCTAATGACCCAAATTGGGCCAAATGATTTGCTTAAGGTTTGCATATGGTTGGGTTGGTGGATAAAGAACCAAGTTATTTGTAATTGTCCCATTAGATATTATCATTTTACTAGACCTACAATCTATAAATGCATCGACTATAGCTAACCAAGGCCTACCTAGGATGAGTGGGTAACCTACAAGATTAACTTTGGGTTGTAGCACTATGAAGTCTACAAGGTATTCCCAAGAGTCCAATGTAATGACCAGGTCTTCAATAGTCCCCTCAGGCTTGACTGTGGACCTATCAGCTAACTGCAAAATAGTTTGTTTGGGCCTGAGGTTGACCAACTGAAGCAACTGCAATGTTTATTTTGTAATTACATTGATGGCTGCCCCCAAGTCTATCAAAGTATTCTTAATGAGGGTCTCATTAATCTTAACGTCCACAACTGGACTACTAGGGTTTGGATACTTAGGGACTATAATGTTCCCTAACATGATGTCCGCAAGATTTCCCAAGACATGGATTTTTTGAGGATCTTTTCTTTTCCTGCCTGGTTCTTTTTAAGACAGAGATCCCTTACAATTTTTGTGTAGATAGGGATGTCTTTGATAGCTTGGATAAGTGGAATCTTGATGCTCACATCGTTTAATTGTCCTAAAAGATCTATCTCAACCTGTGTGTGATGGTTTTTTTATAGCTAGGCATTTAGGAAAAGGTGGCTTGGGGCTTGGGGTGGTTTGGTGTACCTAATTTAGTTTAGGTTCCAAAGATGGTTTGTTAGAAGCCTCAACTGTAGGTTCCTCATCCTCCATTTCTATAATTTGGGGGGATGAAGGTCCAACAAGTTGTTTCCCTGATCTGGGGTGGACATCACTCACCTCTACCCCATCAGTGGGGTATTGCATAGCTTCGTTAGTATAAGCCTGGTGAATAGGCTTAGTGTTAGGGTTAGGTGTAGGTTGGGTAGGTATTTTTTGCTACTTGGGTGGTTGGGATGGAGGATTTGATGGTTGTGGAGGAGGAAGCATAGGCTGCTAGTAGTTCATGTTTTGCTGCTGCCATTGCTGGCCCTTCTGCCACTGAGGCTACCACTAATTCTATTGGGTTGGCCATTGTGGATTATAATTGGAACCCTAAAATTTTTATTGTGGCCAAGGGTTTGGTTGTTGGTTCCAATTGGGCTGAGCTTGTGGCCATTGTTGAGGGTTCTACCATTGGTTTTGGTTTGCTATCCAAGGCTAAGAGTTCAAAGCATAAAATTTTTGATTCCCAATAGGAAAAGATGAATTAAATCTAAGGGGGTCTTGTGGAATACCTTGTCTTTGCTGCCATGGCCTCCTTTGTGCTATATAAAAGAGCTATCCATCATCTCCTTCAATTGGTTGAAAGTCAGCCGGTATTGGCATGGTGTGATGGTTTATAGGTGGCATTGTTGTTCTTGCCACCAAGGTTCAAACCCCGTTGGGGTGTTATTGTTGAATGGTTGTATCCGGTTCATAGCTCCGGTCAAAAGCGTTTACCCCTTGAATTAAAAAAAATTGGTTGAAAGTCAGGTTTCTCAACTTTATATTGTTGAATACTTGCAACTCTTTTGCATTTACAATTTGTTTTTTTTTGTCTACAACTTGGACAATATTCAGTAAGCATAGCCTTAGCTTCCTCCTTCTTTTTCTTAATATGGAGTGTATCCAACTGATTTTCCAAATGACTGATGAAATCCTCCTTCATGTTGGATAACAAATTACTCAGCTTTATTTTTGAAACCCCTATGGATGATTTGCCAATAACAGATGTTCTATCTCCTCTTGGCCTTTTAGTAAAGGTCCTGGAGTAATTCCTGAAAACCTTACAAATTTATGAAAATGGGATATGAGAAATATCTCCCTCACCAATGAGGTTCAATGCATCCATGCAGTCTTCATTGACTCCCCTCAAAAATACTAACTTGAGAGACTCTTCTGACTTGTTTTGTGGATTTTTATTTAGAGCAAACTAAAATCTCTGTACATAATCTTCTAAGGGCTCATCATGCTTCTGTGTCATTATGAATATATCATCTTTCCTCTTATCAGGTCCTCTACAATAGTCCTGATACTTTTCTAAAAACATTGTCTTCATGGTGTCTCAATTAGGAACAACATCCTTATCTAATCCCATGAACCATCTCAAAGCTGCATCCTTCAAGGTGGTAGGGAAAAGATTTAGCCTATGTGCATCAGATGTATAGTCATAACTTCTGTATAGGACATCAAATTCAAAGAGAAATGTATCTAGGTTCTCATTCATTAACCCATAGAAGACTGGTAATGTTGAAGGATGAATGTTCTTCAGCACTATAGCCCTCTACTAGTGAGTGATGGGGAACTCAAATGTTGGTCGATCAACATCATCATTAGCTACATCACCCATGGTGCTTTATGTTCCTTCAGTATGTGTGCTAGATGTTGGTGAGAAGGAAGTTTCTTCTTTAGTGGTACCTTCACCTTGAGTACTATAGTCACCAATATTTGATATAGCTTCCTGGCATGTGGAGGGAAGGAACCTACCCAAGGAATTTCTCTGCCTCCGCATACATGAAATATAGCTTTAGATTCAACAATCCTAATGCTTGAAAAGAAAAATTAACTATGAAAACTGTAAAAACTAGTCTATGAAGATAACACCATCCCCAGAAATGACGCAAAAAATGTAGTCTAAGCTAATGTAATGTAAACTTGGTAGAACTTACTCAATTCAGAGGTTTAACTGATTGAACAGTCTACTTTACATTACTTGAGACCACATTAAATTGTTAACTCAAGGCTTGTAAGCTTATGATGGTGCAACATCATGTATGCCTTCATGGACTTTAAGCTATCTAAATTACCCTACTTAAGTTATCCTACTTGCTAGAAATTCATAGAACTGCAAAACAGTAAAAGCATAAACCGAAACTAGTTGCTACAGGTACCTATAGCAAAGACTGTAACTAAACTGCTGTGAATAAATTAATACTGCATCAATTGAAAACTTAATAAAAAAATAATCACTTAGCTGAACTAGCCTTCATAGTACTAATAATGACTCTTACATGCATATTCACAACATTCATTCATAATAAGCAAGAGATGAAACTCTAATTACCTTGCATATGATTCATGAACAATGATAAACTAATAACAACTATTTGAACATAAATAAATAATTGGAAAATAAAGTGAAGAACAATACCTTGAGTGGCTTGCTCAAGTAACTATTCCCACTTTAACTGAACTCAAATCTAGATAATAGATTCTACGCATCCCATAAGATTAACTCCACTGATTGCATATCATAAAATATTACAAAAGATCTTTCCACAGATTAGACTCAATCATTCAAAATATTTTTCATGTCTTGAAATTGGAAAATAACTGATAACATAAAACTGAGGAAAACCAACTAACTACCCTGCAGATTCAACACACAACTACTAACCAAAATCATTATCTCCACTCCTATCAGAACTAGAACTCCGTCAAAACAAAATTGAATGAAAAAATACAACCACTTGTCAAAATTCCATAAGTGAAGGAGACCTCTTCTTTATTGTTTATTAAACTGGATATAATAATGCACGTCCTACCTTCATTAAGTGCCTTTGATCAACGATCACCATGTTCAGCTTATCCTAGAGCTTCCCCTATTTTGGTGTCCATTCATTCCTTTTGCTATGGGTTCATCCTGCAATTGTTGCGCCATGGTTCCTCTTTGACTGCAAACAAGTTAATTCCGCAAAACATGTACATGAGGATAACTATCACATTTAACTCATAGCATTCCATCAACATTCCATACATATATTCATATAAACCATATAATACTAATATATTTTAACCATAATTCCATCATCATAATTAAGGTTCAAGTCTTCATAATGGATATAAAAGGATAATATAATGTACAAACATTGTCTAGAGAATGTATCTAAAATTGTCTTAAAACATGAATAAAAACAACAAAAACTAAGCCATTATCTAGACCTATCAATTATTTCCATCACATGACACAATATTTTGGTGGAAGGTCAATTATCTATGTTGACGATCTAACCTAATTACCTCTTTTTTGGGCATACTATGTTATATGTACATGTATCTTCCATTTTATTGTTTCAATATGCTTGATAATGAGTTGTCAATGTATGTGTACAGATAATGTAACTATAACAAACAATTTTTGGAATATAGTCTACATAACTTTATTATAAGTGTGTGTGTGTGTGTATACACACACTTATAATAAAGTGATGTGGACTACATACACACACACACTTATAATAAAGTGGTGTAGACTATATTCCTAACAATTCTTTGTTATAATACTAGACAGTTTTTCATCAACATGAGCATGATAAAAAAAAAAAGATTTATAGAAGGATTAACAAACTTATGGAATACACCTATAATATGTAAGGACTAGCAAGTCCTCATTGGATGAAAAATTGTGTTGATGGCCAAATTGACACAACAAACATTAAGCAAAATATTTCTACTCTACTTCTCCTAAAAGGATAACTAATAATAAAATTACCTATCTTTCAAGGTCTTAGTAGTTGGTTCACAACTATAATATATTACTCAGTGGTCAACATGACTATAATATTCAAGGGACCTTTACTAGTAAAAAGTAACAAACTGATATTTTAAATGTTTCAACAATAATTTTTTTAAATAAACAGAAAAAGATACATCACAGGTTTTAGAACAGAAAAACGTGAATAAATACTACTCCTATATTTAGACATGCAATCCTATAACAAGCTTTCCTTAAATTCAAAAATGAGAAATGAAATAATTCATAATCATTTATGCAATTATATTCATTCACAATGCAAATTTAATAAGCATACTTGTGATTTGTTTTACCAAAATTAATGAAAGATACATTCAATTAACTCATTAAAGATTTTTGCAGATCAATAAACAAAAGGAAAATACCATTCATAAATGACACAATTAATAGTTTTAAATTCAACTCCTTCTATTGATAGTAATTAGTTAAGTAGCATTTACGTCCAACAAAATTCATTGGCGTACAAAAAACCATTGTCTTTTATGTCACCACTAAACTTGAGAAATTGTTGTAAAAACTAATTGTCTAAAAGCTTTCAAAATTATCTAACTTAAGGCTACAAATTTGACTTCAATTTGTTGAACCTTTATAATGATGTCCCTTTTACAACTTATATAAAAGTATAACATAAAAATCTTCTTCAAAATCCTGATCCATAAAAACAGGGCTTCCAAACTCCAAATCCACAATTGTAGGAGGCGTTTCAGTTCAACTGGAGCATTGTTGTAATCAAAACTGCATGCATGGGATGTGGCAGTTCTTTCATTGCTGGTTGGATATGACTTTAGTTCATTGTTGCACCATCCTATTTTATAAGAACTGCTCCAAACGTTGCACATTTGACTTCAAAATATGGTCAAAATAACATATTCTTATTTCAAAATTTGAATTGCATCTTTATTCCACTTTTATTTATACTTATATTTCTCATAATTGGCCAAGATTTGTGTCAACACTTGTTCATCCAACCCATCTAACTACTCCATTCTAATTTTTTATTTTTTGTATCCATCAGTGGCCACTCTGTAATATCTTTTAGGTTACTAATGTCACCCATAGCATGATGGGTATCAAATTTAATAACTACAAACCTATTGAGGAGAGTACGCTCACTGTCAGTGTCTACCATTGTCTTCCACCTGTTATTCTAGGCCTCCTTGATGTTTTGTAGCTCTGGAAGCTTGCCACTTGATGGTAAATCCTTGGTGGTAACCAAATGTAAACAACTTCTTCAAACAAGATGGTTTGTTTCAATATTTCAAATTGTAGTCTCAACAAATACTATTATTTGTTCAATCATTAGTTCCATCTTGATTACCATGATCTTGTTGCATTTAATTAAATAATCTGGACTTTCATCCTCCATAATCCCTGCCTCATTGAGCTCATCTGCACTCAACTTATTTACCTCCTATACCTTTTCTAAGTACTCACGGTACTTTTCTTCCTCATCCCACATGGTTTTAATCAATTCTTTGATCAATATTTTTAAAGCACAAGCATCACTATATAGCTTATACCTAGTTTCAAGCAATACTTCCACTTCAATCTTCACCTGGTTAGTAAAAGTGTTAAATATACATGATTTTCTTTTCATCTATGTGAGGTATTCAACTTCTTTTCTACTTACTAACATAGGTACCTCAGAGGAAGATGGTTTTTTTGACAATGGAGAAGCAAGGTCTTTGACAAACATTTTCATCTCGTCCAAATGAGCCTTCCATTCATCTTTGGCTAACTTATCCTTCTCCATTCAGGACTTTGTTGAAGTAGCTGCCAAATCCAAAAGTGACATTTGTTGATTTCAAGTTTTCTTCCCCAAGTTATCTGTGCTTATCTGATAATTTGAAGCTTGTAATTCTCTATCATCCTTATCAACAAGAGTAGCAATTTCTTCAATAAAATATCCCTCAGTAGTTAGCTTGGTGGAATGTATAACCATGGAATTTTTCCTGGGTTTTTCCACTTTTAATTCTTTCATCATCTCATCCCAACCCATAGGTTGAGTCACCACTTACTACCTCTTCTCCAAATTAAGCTTAAGCCATATGGGAGATGTAGTAGTGGTTGTCATCTATTGTTCTTGTTGGGGCTGCTCTTCCCCTTTACTTACCTCTATGTGCAACTGTTTAGATTTCTCCTAATCCAGATTCTCTCTCTCAACTTTCTCTTGCTTGAGCTTCTTAATCCTTTCCTTCTCAAGCCTCTCCTTTTGAGCTTTTATCTCTTCAATTTTCTTTATTTCTAGCTCCTTTTTCTAAGCTTCTTCCTCATCTCTCCTTGTTTTTTCTAGCTCTTTTATCTAAGCTTCCTCTTCTACAACCTTGTCCTCAACAACTTGCTTTTTAGCACTTTCCATTATTTCCTGTTGCTTATCCTCTGTTAGGACATGTTCAATTTTTGCTTCTCTCTAGAGGTTTCCTTTTTAAACTCTACATCTTCCTCAAATTCTTCTTCATCTTCTTCCTTTTCTTCCTCTCGGAGAGGAGTCTCTTCAAAATTTGAGGAGAGAGGAGATTTTGTGACTATTATTATAGGGATATCTTCCCCTTCTTGAACTGTTGTCTTTGTTGTTGAGGGAGCAGTGGAGGGAGCTTCTTCAATTTCTATTTCCCCAGCTTATGAAGGAACAGTAGAAGGACCTTCTTAAACCGTCCCCAAATTTGGATATACTGTGGAAATAGGTTGGACACCCAACCTTGAGATTACTCCAACAACAATAGCTTGATAAGTGATTTTAGCCTTTTGGAAGGCTTCTGAGACTTTCTCCATTGTGAACTCCTCCTCTCCTGTTTGTGGGGTATGCTTCTTTATCCTCTTGTATTTTTGTGTGGATGGGAAGAAGATGCTTGTCCTTGTGCCTCTTTTCTCTTGCACTTGCTCTGTTTGTTTTCCAATCACTCAGTAATCCATCTCAAACATCTTTCCGCTACAGTTGTAGATATTTTATCAATGTCACATTCCTCTTTTTCCATCCAATTGATGGGTGTTAGAGTTTGAGAATCCACCCGTTCTCTATCATATTGAGGATCTAAGGTTAAACCATTATTTGACATATTTTTTGGTATATATTCTTTCACCTTAAATGCCCTAATCAGAGGGATGGTTAACCTCTCATATTTCCTATTTCTTACTTCAAACTCATCTTGTAAATCTCCGCAAAAATCTTCTATGTGGGGCTCTTGATGTGGGAACAAGGATGCATATAGATTATTCATTTTCCCTTTTGGTTCAAAGTCCTTCCTCCCTTGATATAGCTTGAAGTTAAAAGCTTGCAACTCCTCAGTTGCTAAGTTGACAACTCCAACAGATGGGCATTGATAGAAACCAAGGTCAATAGGGTGTTTGACCTCTCTAGCCTTATGCTTGCTACTGAACTTGAGGTTAACTCCCTGCTTTGTTAGGAGAACTCAATCAAAATCCATTTATTGTCACAACATCGGGGTAACAAAAATGGTGCTCCTTCATACCCCCACAAGTGGATGTAGGTTGACTTAGGATATTGGATAAACCGGTTCCCCCATTTCTTTACCAATTCCATGGCTTCTGTAGTCAATCTAAAGCCCACATCTCCTGACAGCTAAGTAATTATAACATACAAAAAGGCATCATTTACTCTCTTATAATTCTTTTTCGAGGTTTTGACTTCCAATTGATCATAGTATTCCAAAATCTTGCTTTGTCTAGGCCATTCACCTCTGAATCCTTTAGTGTTCAACCTTGGGAAGTTTCCCATCCTAGCTACACAATATACTACATATGATGACATGTAGAATTCTTTCAAATCCTTCACCTTTGTGAGTTGATTATGTATATGATTGGAAACAATTTTCCCCCAGTCCAAATACAATGTTATATTTAAGATCACCTCAATAAAATGAAACATCTAGTGTTCATACTTATGGGAGCTTTCCTTACCCATTTCCCTACTCAATAGTGTAATAATGTCCCCTACTTTTGAAAGGAAATCATATCTCCAAAGCTTTGTAGGCAACTTGGTAATATATATCTTACCAGTATTAAGCCAATTCTTATTCATGTGTTGTTGGTGTGTGCTTACATCATTTTCATATTGTTGCAGTGCCTTAGCTTCTGTTACCATTGTCAATTGAGGGTAGGGCAACAAATCAAACATTGTTTTGATCATGGTTGGAGATAAGTCAATTATTGCATTTCCCCATTAATCAATACATTTGTGTTGGGTGGTGTTATAGGCCTTTTCCACTATTAGGATAAGTTCAGGACATTGAAAAACATTAGGGAAGGATGCCACATGTGCAATCCCTGAAGATGCTATCTTCTTGGATCTTGGACTAGCATCATCAACAAATGTATCCTTCTTGAATGCTTCCAAATCAATATTTCTTAGCATCTTATTTCAAATTTTCATCACCCTAGAGGTGAACTTAGACACCACAAGAGCTCTTTAATATTTATACTTCATTGTGTAATGATTCTGATCCAACTTTTTCAAATTAGCCTTTTGCTCCTTTTCTACCTCCTCAACACTAGGTTGCTCCTTTGAGTTAGACATTTATGATACCTGAGCAACAACATAAAAGAGAGATTTTATCAAGAATACATTATAAATTTTACCCTCTCAAAACCCTTTAAAACATGTTCTAGTGAAATTATAAACTCTAACAAAACTCCTTCAAAACGCAGTAAAACTTGTCTGTCAAAATAAAAAATCAGAACTAAAAAATCACATGGAACATGAACCTTGGATAAAAAGTTTACCTCAGAACTCATAATTTCAATGGAACCTTGCCATTGTTAGCGGAAATCAAAAATGGAATTGCACATGGAACTTGGCTCTTAGCTCTTGAGTCCAATCGGGATTCAAAATTCTGATCGAACTTAGCTAGAATAAAGCTTTTGAGGTTTAACTCTTATCAAAATTTGGGATCAGAAAAGAACTTAGAACATGGCCTTTCGATTCATATGTCCGTTCAAAATTTAGAATTATGATCGGACCAAAGCATTAAAATGACCTTCAAAGTTATGAAAACTCAACGTTCCTATATTAGATACTAAGGCTTCAGAGATTGGGAGCAGAAAAGCATTTAGCACCTGACCCCTACTCAAAAAGTTTGTTGGCAATTTGAAATTTTGAATGGCCTCAAGAACAAGATTTAGCGAGTTTGAATACAGATTTTGGGATTGGAAATTCTCATAGGATTTGAAACATTCTATAAAATGAGGGTGCGGAAAATAAAATTTCAAAAAGCCCAAAATTTAAAACCTTCGGTTAAACCTAAAACTTGTACGAAAACCCTAGTTTAAAAAGAGCAGGAAAAACTAAACCCACAAAAAGCGTGTAACATGAACCAAGGGGAAGCAAAAACTAAGCAAAACTAAACATAAATGGAAAAATGCCAACAACCCAGATACCGAAATGTATAAACAAAGAAACCTAGAAAAGCAAAACCAAGTGAAAAAAAAAAGATGCGGGAGAAAAATGATCAAAACATCCACATGAAAACACATCAAAATGAAATGCAAAAAATGAGAAGAAAACGAATAAAAAATAAAGGAAAAAAAAGAACAAGGATGATCCTACCTCGAAGAAATGATCATTGACTCAAAAGAATGATTTGTCGAACACCCAAGCTCAAATGCTTCGCATCTCTTTTGCTTTTCTCCTAGTGAAAATGAAATACACTTATGAGAGCAATTGTGGGAGAAATCTGATTAAATATCGGCTTCGTACATATAAAGTTATTATCATTAAATGCAGTTGGTGAGCGAAGTTCATAATTGAGATTAGACTTGGAATCTAACCATTGTTGGAGAAGTTTGATCAAAAAGCACATTTCTGAATGGACAAGAGGCAAGATGACAATATACATGGGATCAGAGAAACAAATTGAACTTGCACACTTCAAGGAAAGGTGCAAGTTCAAAAAGAACTATGATTCCAACCAAAGGCACGCGATTGAAATTTCAAACCAAACTTGCACATTTTGAGAAAAGGTGCAAGTTCAAAGCAAAACTCTAATTTCGACCAAAAAAATGATGTAGAGTCAAAAAACTAAATAGAACTTGCACACTTTGAGAAAACGTGCAAGTTCAAAACAAAATATCGATTCTAACTAGAAGGAAAAAAAACAAGAAATCAAAGCTTGAAAAGGGAAATAACCCTTAGGGTAAAAACCAAGGAAGGAAAGCAAAATGAAGAAAGGGAAAAGGCCAAGAAACAAAACACAAAAACACAAGAGGGGGACCCATTTTAATCAAAAAATAAAATGGGGTGGTTATGCAAGGCATAAAAAATGGCGACTCGACTGGGAAAATGGTTTAGCCATTTTGAGGATACTGTAGAATTCAGTCACCCTAGAACCTCTGGCTTATGATTGCCTTAACTTAAGCATGACTGGTTACAACAAAAAATACCTAGTTGATATCTCAAATTGTGCATCATTATAAAAACTTCGAATTTGAGTGTGTGCTCGTGGTTTATTGTCTCCCCTAAAGACTTCAACTATTCTTAAAACGATTGTATTCCCATTCAAGCTACATGATGTGGGTCATTTTAGTTGTTGTGCAATGATATTCTGGGCATTGCTTCATTTCCAGCCAAGCATCTATAGCTCTGATAGAGATACTAATAATTCTCTCAAAGCATTTCTCTACTACCAACTAAGCGTCCATAGCCCCGGTAGAGATACTTGAATTACCCCTATAAATTGAGTTTATTCCAGATTTTCTTCTTTTCTCTTTTTCTTAGGTATTGGTTATTTTGAAGCAGTATTTTTTACATTTTCCTCAATACTCAGACATTGCATTCTGAAAATTAGTTTGAGAACTACGGTGGACATCATGACAATGTTAAGACATCAATTTTTTCTCTTGAGCTAGGAATACAACCACCTTAGGACAACTAGAATCTCAAGGAGATAAATGATTTTAACTAATAAGTGACATATTCAACCGTGTTTCACAAGATCACATAAAATGTACCCATTTGTTTTAACCTTTTAAACTTTCATTAAAATAAGCATAAAACATAAACTCCAAAACAAAAAAGAACTACAGTATATCCAAAAATACCTAAATTAATTTCTCTACCATAGTTTCCTTAGTATGATTTGGATAACTAACCACTATTCCAAAATGATGAAAAAGAAAGACCCCCACAACAAAAAGAAAACAACAAGAAGAAACAAACAAAACAAACATCAAAACACAAAAATAAGGAAAACAAGATGAAGAAAAAGTAGCTAAACTAAATATATACAAAAGAAAGATTTCTAGGCCTTCATGGGCAATGTTTGAAACACTGCCCATTTGATGGGAAATGGAATAGGTTCTCCTGTTAAGGTACTCAACCGAAAAGCATTCTCCTAGAAAATTTCAGCTAGTATGGTCCTAACCATAATCTATCAAATTTTTGGTGATCACCTTTCTTCTCTCTGGCTTTATCCCACAACAACACAATATCCAATATCCTAAAGGCTTTAATCTTGGCTCTCTTGTCAAACCAACGCTTGATTACAACCTGATGTTTAGAGAGTTGTTGTAGAGCAACATCTCTTTGTTCTTCTAAGTTCAGTAAATTAGTCAACCTAACCTCTATCTTGTCTTCATTAAAATAAAACTCTTGCATAAATCATGAAATAGGGATTTGGAGGTTTATAGGAAAGACAGGATCTTGTCCGTAGACTAACTTATATGGAGAATTTCCTAAGGCAGCCTTGATTCTTGGTCCTATCTTCCCATAAGGAAAATTTTAACTATGTATGCCAGTCTAGGATTGTGTTCTAATAACCTCTTAATAACTTCCAACAGATTTTTTTGGTAGACTCAGCTACCCCATTGCCTTGTGGGTAATAGTTGGAAGAATATTTCAAGACTATTTTATACTCAAAGTCCCATTGAATAAACTGTGCAGAAGAAAAAGCAGGGTTGTCACATACTAGAGTAAAGGGTACCCCAAACCTAGTAATAATATGATCATTCAGGAGCTTGATAACTATGTCAGTGGTGCAATTATTGTATGCCTAAGCCTTCATCCATTGTGTGTAGTAATCTATCACAGTCAAGATGAATTTACGACTTGCATAGGATTTTGGGTTAATCACTCCAATAAAATCCAATGCCCATTGGGTAAAAGGTCTTACCTCGCACATTGGCTGCAATGGCATTGTTGGGTTACGCTTTTTGGATGCCAACGCCTGACAAGTATGGCATGTTCATATGTGTTGGTGAGTGTCTCAAAATACGTGTGGTCAATAATACCTTGATCTCAGAATTTGATGTGCCATGGCATCTACTGAACCATGTTCGATACCGTGTTTTCCATGAAATTTTTTCATGACTAGTTTTGCTTGTTGTTGGTCTAAACAACGCAAGTAAACACCTTCAAAGTTATTTCTATACAGAGCTCCATTCTTGATCATGTAATGAGAACTCTTCAGCCTCAATTCTCTTCTTTGTGTTGTGTTCATTCCTTTCAGGCACTTATTATTCAACAACAAGAAGATTAGATCAATGTACCAAGGATCTCCAGTGAAAGACTATTGTATATTGTTGACATGTGATCTTTGAGTCTACCTCTACCATTACCTTAGATAAAACCTACCCTCAAACCAGTTTCATGGAGATCAAATTCTTGTAGAATTTCCATCCACTTGCCTCTTCTCTCTCCTAGTTCACTCTGCATGAGTAGGGAATTTACTGCTGGATCTGGGACGATGGTTGTGATTTTGCTGCGCAAGATATAGTCTCAAAATCCCTTGACAACTCTTACCAATGCAAAGTATTGTTATTCTAATGGTAGATATCTTATCTCAACATTTTTTAAAGGGGAGCTCATGAAAGAAATTGGTCATTCATCCCCTTCTTCCTTTCGCTATGTCAAAACAACAACACATGAATGTTCAAATGCAAAAGAGTAGATGAAGAATGGCTGCAAGTAGTTTGGACTGGTCAAGATGGGTGCTTCTAAGATAAACTACTTAATCTGTGAGAAGGCAGCCTTTTCCTCATTGTTCCATTCAATTTTGGCATCCTTCATCATCTCGTTCAATGGTTTGACGATCTCCACAAACCTAGTTATAAATTTTCTCACAAAATTTATCTTTCCAAAGAAATATCTCATCTCTTTTCTGCTGCCAGGCTTAGGTAGTTTCATAATAGACTCAACTATATCCGAATCAATAGAAATTCCTCTTTCTAAGATTATATGCCCCAAAAAATTTCCTTCTAAAACCCCCAATACACATTTCTTCAAGTTAAATGATACACCATATTTTATGCACTTTTCTAGAACCTTTGCTAAATCAACAACATGATCTTCTCCGTTTTTGGAAAAAAATGTCAAATCATCCATATAAATAATAATGCACTTTCCTACTAGATCTTTGAAAGCTACATCCATTGCATGTTGAAAAGTTGCTCTGATATTGATGAGGCCAAATGACATTCTCCGGTAGGAAAATGTTCCCCACTTTGTTGTAAAGGAAATCTTCATTCGATCTTTGTACTTCACTAGTACTTGGTTATACCCTGAATAACCATCTAAAAATGGCATCATTTGTGATCCATTTATAATTTTCAAAACTTCGTCAAGGGAAGGAAGATGATAATTATCCTTTTTGAAAGATTTGTTTGGATTTCTAAAATCTACACATAGTTTGATTTCTCCATTTTTTTGCGTACTAGAACTAGATTAGCTACCCATGTGGAGTGCCTAACTAGAAAGATTATCCCAGATGATAACAACTTTTGTACCTCTTTAAGAATAAGAGGTCCAAGTAGAGCATTGATTGGTTGTTGTTTTTGACGAAATGGTTTCACTTGAGGCTTCAAGGGAATAGTATGGGTTATCACTGAGGTATCGAATGTCTTCAAATCCTCATACCCCCAATATCTTATTTTAGTACCTTCAAAATTTTATTATGAATATCTTTCAAACAAGTTTTTCTGATGAGGATATTCTTTTTTGGGCCAGAATCACCTAGATTGTATGTTTCGTACTTACCTCCATCAACATCAGCAATCAATTTCTCCTGAGCCCTAGGATCAGAGTAAAAAATCCTCTCCAGTGGTACCATCCCTTTAGGGATACTATTGGTTTTTAGGTCTATAATGCCTTCCATTTCCAAATCCTCGGATTCCCAGTCTCCTAAATCTTTATCAGATTCATCAATAATTTGTCCTTCAAAAACATCTGAACTTGCCAAAAAGGCAAGAATATGTTGATCATCATCAAAAACTAGAAAATTATTTATATTATTTCGGATGGTTGGGGCTGAAACTAACGAGCTACTAAAAATATTCTCAATTTAGAATCTTTCATGGGATCTAGTGTGCTTGCTGCTATTGCAAATGCATTTACAATTTGATTATTCTCCCTGGGAATCAATTTTATGTCGAATGCATCAAAATATTCAATTAGATTCCACACCCTATTTTGATAAGCAACCAATCTCTTATTATGACATTTATTTTGACTGTGAACTTGTTTTACAATCACTTCTCAGTCCCCCAACACTCTAAGGCTTTGTACTTTCTTTTGGTGTACAAACATGAGTCCTCTAGCCAATGCCTCATAGTCTGCCACATTATAAGTGCATCAAAACTACAACCTGTAAGAAACAAAATATGTTTTCCCTTTCAAATTAGTTAGTTCAACTCTGTTGCCACTTCCTTGTTTAGATTTAGAACCATCAAATTTGAGGGTCCATAACTGATTTTGAGGTGAAACCTCTGTCTTAGGATCCATTTTAGGATGTTGCAAAAAGGGAGTGTATGAGTGTTTTGTCTAATTAGAAATGTTAGGGTTAGGAGATCCCTGCATATGAGGGATTTCAGATACTTCCTTTAGAACATGCAAGCATGTAGAAATAGTTTCTTGTAAATCTTCATGGTTATCAATCTCATGAATCACTTTTCCCTTGAGTAATTATTTGGAATTGGAAGGTGAGTAGGAGAAGGGGTACCCTGCATTTCCTGTAGTTTTCTAATCTTAGTTTATAGATCCTCAGTTAAGTTCAGGGGTTACTCAGTAAATGTTGGAATACTTTCCTGTGCGTTGCTGATTTTTGGTAAAATAAATATAGTATTGGTTTCAAGTGAAGAATGATTTGGGACTATTGTAAAATCTCAGCTTTGATTGTCCCCTAACTGAAAAACTTGATTTAGAATATCTAGACAAGGTTGACAAGTTAGCTCAGAATGGTTTTGATAGTGAAATCTATGCCAGTTTGGGAGCAACAAACTCCACAAATTTGCTTCTTCTCTGAGGACCAATTTATCTTGATGAAGCTTTTGGATTAACACCTCTTGGTTAATGGAATTCATGCAATCATCATTTTCTAAAGGGTGCACTCATTCATTATTTGGTGGTGAAAAGGTCATAACCTCATCCATCCTATAAACTCCTAGTTTAGTTTCAAAGTAAGCAACCTCATTGGGGTGATCATATTTTGTTATCGTGTGTTTGAGGCGAGGTTCACTCTCTATCCTAATATGACTTTCCATACCTTTCCATGATAGCCACATGTGAGAGAAGCCTAACACAAGATAGCCCCCTATAGTCTTGGCCCAATCCCTGCTCAACAACATACCATACATCTCAAGGATATCAACAATTTCGATATCCATGTATTGTTGGATCCTTGGGTTTGATCCAATATGCACAAGTACATCTTTCAACTCCCCCACAACATTTACTTCGGTTTTATCTAGTTGTATGACCTTTTTGTGGGTTTGGATGGTGGTTAGGCCTAATTTCTTACAAATAGAAAATGATATAACATTTCCTGAGGCCCCAAAATCTATCAGACAATTGTGCAAGTTCTTCCCAAATATTCTTAAACTCAACAAGAACGAAGGTACTCCCATCTTTCCCTTGTATAAGGTCGTGTTCATTTCAACAGTGGGAGTTACCTTTGCTTTTCCCTTCAACTGATCTGCCTTAGCTAAAGCTTTCAACACGAGTTCATGTTGAGCAGGACACCATTTCAGAATATCATTGAGTAGGAAATCATTTCAAAATATCAAAGAAAAATAGGGAAATCATTTGTTTCTACATTTCCTTAATCAAGTTATATTTTGTATTGTTGTTTTTGAGGGAAAATAGGATTCCTTCTATTGGGAGTTTAAGTTGGGCCTTTGGGTGGAGTAGGATTGTTGTTTGCTCTAGGATTTTGTGGTACCGTGTTATTAGTAGGAGGAGCAGATGTGGTGAATGGTCCTTTGTTTTGATTTCTCAGAAAATGACCTCCTTTAGCTTGGAAAGCTTGAGCGTTGTAAGTATCAGTTTTAGGTTCATTTTCCTCTTGGAAGGGAAACTTTAACTCATCATAAGTTTCAAAGGCCATGAAAGTATCTATAGACTTTCCACTCTTGTTAAAATTGCCTTGTGTTGGTTGAGAATCAACTTGAGCTATTTTAACTATCTTTTCCATTTCTGGGCAATTCACCTCAAAATGAGTAGCAGTACCGTGTAACCTACACCAGTTGGTCATGAAGTTTAGATTTGCTACATTAGTAGTGTGTGTCCTATCCTCATTAGCTTGGTTATTGTGTGGAACTCCTCCATTATTTGGTCTTGCATCCCATTGTCGTTTGTTGGGCCTCTAATTATACCCTCTATTTTGATTTTGGAAATTTCTCTGATTTTGATTGTTGTTTTGATTGGGATAATTGTTCTAATTTGGATAACCCCCTTGATTTTGGTATTGATTTTGCTTTTGGGGAGGATTTAATCTAAACTGGGCCATCTCGTTTGTAGCTTGGGACATAGTTTTCTTCAAAGTCTCCAACTTTGTTGAAAAATGTGCAGTTTGTTTATTTTTTGTAGTTGTTACAACTTGATTGGTCTACTGTGTAGTTGGAATATTTGCTTGAGTATTATTTCCTCCTGTGTAATTTTTAGAATGTTGTTGTTGGAAGAAATTTGGGGTTCCAGAAGCTATCATGTTGGTCTGAGGATGGTTGTTTCTGTTGGTAAACCATGGCAATTGGGGTGAAGGGTGTATTTCAACAAGTGGTCCATAAGCATAATTGGAGATGCTTGGAACTGTATTCATGAGTGGGGTTCCATTGGTCATTGTATTATTAATTTCAATCATTTGGATATGCATCCAAAGATATCCCAACGAAGGTAGTGTTCCTCCCATACCACCTAGTTGAGGGGTTATTTGTTGCTATAATTTAATGGCCAGATGACATACTTCTGCCAACAAATCAATATCCACATATGAGTAAGTTCTTTGTAAGAATAGGCCAATTAATGGGTCTATGGCTTTGAGGTATGCTTGAATTGCAATGTTCTCAACAACTGCATAGGGTGGCTACAATCGCTTGTACATCCTTTAGAACTGAGTATTGAATAAAGGCAAGGGTTCATGAGGTTCCTTGTTGATTGTGGAAAATTGGTGGTATAAGATGGTAGGGTCAAGATAAACTCCAAACAGGTTAATAAAGGCATTCTCCAAATCTGTCTAGTTGAGAATGGATCCAGTAGGAAAATTAAGGTACCAATTATATGCCATATCTCCTAGTGAGTATAGGAATAGTCTGTAGGCTACATCATGATGTTCTATCTGAGCCCTCGTGCATGCATCTTTGAATGCTTGAGTGTGTTCCACGCAACACTTCACGATTCTCCAAGGGCATATTTGGGGTAGAATCATTTTGAGTTTTTAGGCATCTCATGAATACCCACGAGAATGGTTCTCAGTGGTGACAAATTTCCTGCAAAGAATGCTATTGGTGGAAGTGGGTTAGGTTGCTGTAGTTGTGGTATATGGAAATCTTGGTGGAGTTAATGGTGGTGGGATTGGAGTTCTATGTGTTCTAGGTCAAATAGGAAATTGGAGTTCAAAAAATGGCTCTTTATTGGGAGTAGATCTTAGAACCCATTCAAACCTATCTGGTGAAAATTACCCAAGTCACTCCAGTTTGTTCTTTTAGGCCCTCCTTCTAGCACTAGTTCTATTGATAGCCAAATTGACACAACAAATGTCAAGTAGAATATTTCTACTCTACTTTTCCTAAAAAAGATAATTAATAATAAAATTACCTATCTTCCAAGGTCTCGATAGTTGGTTCACAACTATACTGTATTACTCAGTGGTCAACATGACTATAATATTTAAGGGGCATCTGCTGGTTAAAAGTAACAAACTGATATTTTTAATGTTCCAACAACAAATTTTTTAAATAAACAAAAAAAGATACATCACAGGTTTTAGAATAGAAAAACGTAAATACATATTACTCCTATATTCAGACATGCAATCCTGTAACAAGCTTTCCTTAAATTCAACACTGAGAAATGAAACAATTCATAATAGTTTATGCAATTATATTCATGCATAGTGCAGATTTAATAAGCACACTTGCAATTTGTTTTACCATAATTAATGAAAGACACATTCAATTAACTCATTACAGATTTTTGCAGATCAATAAACAAAAGGAAAATACCATTCACAAATGACACAAAATTGATAGTTTTAAATTCGACTTCTTTTATTGATAGTAATTAATTAAGTAGCATTTATGTCTAAAAAAATCACTAGTGTACAGAAAACCATTGTCTTTTATATCACCATTAAACTTGAGAAATTGCTATAAAAACTAATCGTCTAAAAGCTTTCAAAATTATCTAACTTAAGGCTGCAAATCTGACTTCAATTTTCTGACCCTTTACAATGATGTCCCTTTTACAACTTATAGAAAAGTATAACGTAAAAATCTTCTTAAAGATCCCGATCCACAAAAATAGGGTGTCCAAACTCCAGATCCACAATTGCAGGAGGTGTTTCAGTTCAACTGGAGTGTTCTTGTAATCAAAATTGCATGCATGGGAAGTGACGATTCTTTCATTGCTATCAAGAGATGACTTTAGTTCATTGTTGTGCCTTCTTATTTTATAGGAAATACTCCAAATGTTGCACCTTTGACTTCAAAAACCAATCAAAATAACATATTCTTATTTCAAAATTTGAACCGCATCTTCATTCCACTTTTATTTTTGCTTATATTTCTCATAATTGGCCAAGATTTGTGTCAACACTTCTTCATCTGACCCATCTAACCAATCCATTATGAATTTTGATTTTTCATATCCATCAATGACCACTTCTGTAATATCTTTCAGGTTACTAATGTCACCCATAGCATGATGAGTATAAAATTTAATACATGCAAACCTGTTGAGGAGAGTACCCTCACTGTCAATGTCTACCATTGTCTTCCACCTGTTGTTCCAAGCCTCCTTGATTTTTTGTAGCTCTGGAAGCTTGCCATTTGATGGTAAATCGTAGGTGGTAACCAAATGTAAACAACTTCTTCAAACAAGATGATTTGTTTCAATATTTCAGATTGTATTCTTAGCAATACTATTCTTTGTTCAATCATTACTTCCATCTTGAATACCATGATCTTGTTGCATTTAATTAAATAATCAGGACTTTCATCCTCCAGAATCCCTACCTCGTTGAGCTCATCTACTCTCAACTTATTTACCTCCTTGACCTTTGCCAAGTACTTGCAATAATTTTCTTCCTCATCCCACATGGTTTTAATCAATTCTTTGATCTATGTTTTTAAAGCACATGCATCATTGTATAGCTTATAATCAATTTCAAGCAATACTTCCACTTCAGCCTTCACCTAGTTAGTAAAAGTGTCAAATATATGTGCTTTTATTTTCATCTCTGTGAGGTCTTTAACTTCTTTTCTACTTACTAACACAAGAACCTCATAGGAAGATGGTTTTTCTGACAATGGAGAAGCAAGGTCTTTGACAAACCTTTTCATTTGTTCTATCTAAGCCTTTAATTCATCTTTGGCTAACTTATCCTTCTCCATTCTAGACTTTGCTGAAGGAGCTGCCAAATCAAGAAGTGACATTTGCTGATTTCAAATTTGCTTCCCCAAGTTAATTGTGCTTATTTGATAATCTGAAGCTTGTAATTCTCTATCATCCTTCTCAACAACTGGAGTAGCAATTTCTGCAATTAAATTTCCCTTAGCAGTTAGCTTGGTGGAATGTATAACCCTGGACTTCTTCCTAGGTTTGTCTACTTTTATTTCCTTCATCATCTCATCCCAATTCAGAGGTTGAGTCACCACCTACTGCCTCTTCTCCAGATTAAGCTTAAGCCATGTGGGAGCTTGCAGTAGTGGTTGTCATCTGTTGTTCTTGTTGGGGCTGCTCTTCTCCTCTGCTTACCTCTATCTGCACCTGTTTATATTTCTCTTGCTCCAACTTCTTTCTCTCTCTCTCAACTTGCTCATGCTTAAGCTTCTCTTTTTCAATCCTTTCCTGCTCAAGCCTCTCCTTCTAATTTTTTATCTCTTCATTTTTCTTTATTTCTAGCTCCTTTTTTTGAGCTTCTTCCTCATCTCTCCTTTTCTGTTCCAACTCTTTTATCTGAGCTTCCTATTTTGCAACCTCATCCTCAACAACTTGCTTTTTAGCACTTTCCATTAACTCCCGTTGCTCACCCTCTGTTAGGACATGTTCAGTTTCTGCTTCTTTCTAAAGGTTTCCTTCTTGAAACTCTACATCTTCCTCCTCAAAGTCTTTAGAATTTGAGGGGAGAGGAGATTAGGAGACTGTTATTATAGGGATCTCTTTCCCTTCTTTAATTGTTGTCTCTATTGTTGAGGGAGCAGTGGAGGGATCTTCTTCAGTTTCTATTTCCCCAGCTTATGAAGGAACAACAAGAGGACCTTCTTGAACCATCCCCAAATCTAGATATATTGTGGAAATAGGTTGGACACCCAACCCTGAGTTTACTCCAGCAACAACAACTTGATAAGCGATTTTAGCCTTTAGGAGGGATTCTGAGACTTCTTCCATTGTGACCTCCCCCTCTCCCGTTTGTGGGGTCTGCTTCATGATCCTCTTGTATTTTCTAGGTGGAGGGGAAGAAGATGCTTGTCCTTGTGCCTCTTTTCTCTTTCCCTTTCTTTGTCTATCTTCCAATCGCTCAGTAATCCATCTCAAACTTCCTTCCACTACAGTTGTAGATATTTTATCAATGCCACATTCCTCTTTTTCCATCCAATTGGTGGGTGCTAGAGTTTGAGTATCCACCTGTTCTCTATCGTATTGAGGATCCAAGGTTAAACCATTATCTAGCATATTTTTGGGTATATCTTCTTTCACCTTAAATTCCCTCATCAGAGGGATGGTTAACCTCTCATATTTTCTCTTTTTTGCTTCAAACTCATCTTGTAAATCTGCCCATAAATCTTCTATGTGGGTCAAAGTCCTTCCTCCCTTGATGTAGCTTGAATTTAATAGCTTGCAACTCCTCGGTTGTTGACTTGGCAGCTCCAATAGCTGGGAATTGATAGAAACCAAGGTCAATAGGGTATTTGAGCTCTCCAGCCTTATGCTTACTATTGAAATTGAGGTTAACCTCCCTCATTTGTCAAGAGAACTCAATCAAAATCCATTTTTTGCTGCAACATCGGGGTAACAAAAATGGTGCTCCTTCATATCCCCACAAGCGGATGTAGGTTGACTTAGGATACTGGATAAACCAGTTCCCCCATTGCTTTACCAATTTCATGGCTTCTGTAGTCAATCTAAAGCCCACATCTCTTGAGAGCTAAGTAATTATAACATGCAAAAGACATCATTTACTCTCTTAAAATGCTTTTTCAAGCTTTGGACTTCCAATTGATCATAGTATTCCCAAATCTTGCTTTGTCTAGGCCCTTCACCTCTGACTCCTTTATTGTTCAACCCTGGGAAGTTTCTCATCCTAGCTACACAATATACTACATATGATGACATATCAAATTATCTCGAATCATTTACCTTTGTGAGTTGATTATGTTTATGATTGGAAATAATCTGCCCCTAGTCCAAATACTTGTTCTATTTAAGATCACCTCAATAAAATGAAACATCCAATGTTCATACTTATGGGAGCTTTCCTTACCCATTTCCTTACTCAATAATGTAATAATGTCTCTTACTTCTGAAAGGAAATCAGATCTCCAAAGCTTTGTAGGCAACTTGGTAATAGATTTCTTACCAATATTAAGCCAATTCTTATTCATGTGTCACTAGCATGTGCTTACATCCTTCTCATATTGTTGCAGTGCCTCATCTTCTGTTACTATTATCAATTGAGGGTAGGGTAGAAAATCAAACACTATTTTGATCACGGCTGGAGATAAGTCAATTATTTCATTTCCCTATTGATCAATACATTTGCATTGGGTGGGGTTGTAGGCCTCTGCCACTGCTAGGATAAGTTCATGACATTGAACAACAATAGGGAAAGATGCCACATGTGCAAGCCCTGAAGCTACTATCTTCTTGGATCTTGGAATGGCATCATTAGAAAATGTATCCTTCTTGAATGCTTCCAAATCAATATGTCTAAGCATTGTATCTATAATTTTCATCATCTTAGAGGTGAACTTAGACACCACAGGAGCTCCTTGGTATTTATACTTTATTGTGTAATGAGTCTGATCCAACTTTATCAACTTAGCCTTTTGCTCCTTTTCTACCTCCTCAGCACCAGGTTGCTCCTCTGAATCAAAAATTTATGACACCTAAGCAACAACATAAAAGAGAGCTTTATCAAGAATACAATATAAATTTTACCCTCGAAAAAACCTTTAAAACATGTTCTATTGGAATTATAAACTCGAACAAAACTCCTTCAAAAATTAGTAAAACTTGTCTATCAAAATTAGAAATCGGAACTGGAAAAGCACATTGATCATGAACCTTGGATAAAAAGGTCAGCTCAGAACTCAGAATTTTGATGGAACCTTATTCATTGTTAGCGGAAATCGGAATTGGAATTGCACATGGAACTTGGCTCTTAGCTCTTGAGTCCAATCGAGATTCAAAATTCCAATCAAACTTAGCTTGAATAAAGATTTTGAGGTTTAACTCTTATCGAAAGTCGGGATCAAAAAAGCACTTAGAACATGGCCTTTCAGTTCATAGGTTCGTTCGGAATTCAGAATTCTGATAAGACCAAAGCGTTAAAATGACCTTCGAAGTTATGAAAACTTGACATTCCTATATTAGATATGAAGGCTTCGGAGATCGGGAGTACAAAAGCATTTAGCACCTGACCCCTAATCAAAAAGTTCGTTCAGAATTTGAAATTTCGAATGGCCTCAAGAACAAGATTTAGTGAGTTTGAATACGAATTTCAAGATCAAAAATTCTCATAGGATTTGAACCATTCTATAAAATGAGGGTGCGAAAAATAATTTTTTGAAAAGCCCAAAATTTAAAACCTCCGATTAAACCTAAAACTTGTACGAAAACTCTAGTTTAAAAATAGAGGGAAAACCTAAACCCATGAAAAGTGTGGCACACAAATCGAGGGGAAGCAAAAATTAAGCAAAACTAAACCTAAACGAAAAAATGCCAACAACCCAAATACCGAAATGTAAAAACAACAAAACCCTAAAAAGCAAAACCAAGCGAAACGAAAAGGTGCAAGAGAAAAATGATCAAAACATCCATGCGAAAACACACCAAAATGAAACATAAAAAACGAGAAGAAAACAAAGCAAAAATAAAGGAAAACGAAGAATAGGGACGATCCTACCTTGAAGAAACAATTGTTGACTCGAAATAACGATTCCTCGAACGCCCAAGCTTAAACGCTTCGTAGATCTTTCGCTTTGCTCCCAATGAAAACGAAATGCACTTATGAGTGTAACTGTGGTAGAAATCTAATTAAATATCAGGTTCGTACGTATGTAGTTATTATCATTAAATGCAATTGGTGAGTGAGGTTCGAAATCGGGATTAGACTTGGATCTTGACCATCGTCGAAAAAGTTCAATCGTAAAGCACATTTTCAAATGGACAAGAGGCAATATAACAATACACGTGGGATCAGAGAAACAAATTGAACTTGCACACTTCAAGGAAAGGTGCAAGTTCAAAACAAAATTCTGATTTCGAACAAAGGCATGTGATTGGAATTTCAAACCGAACTTGCACATTTTGAGAAAAGGTGCAAGTTCAAAACAAAACTCTAATTTTGACCAAAAAAATGATGCGGAGTTGGAAAACTAAATAGAACTTGCACACTTTAAGAAAAGGTGCAAGTTCAAAATAGAATCACAATTCCGACCAAAAGACAAACATAATAAGAAATCAAAACCCGAAAAAGGAAATAACCCTTAGTGTAAAAACCAAGGAAGGAAAGCAAAATGAAGAAAGGGCAAAGGCCAAAAAACAAAACACCAAAACACAAGAGGGGGACCCATTTTGTTAAAAAAATAGGGTGGTTATGTAAGGTATAACACATTGTTTTAGTGAGTGTTAGAGAGCATGCAATATTTCATGCAACCTATGCATTTATATACTACAAATAATGTGTTCATGCTCCACAATAAGAGGATGATAAAGTCATTGACCATGTATACGTTCTACATAGCATGTTTGGATATGCCGAACATATAGAATCACTTAATGTTAATGATAATCATTTGGACATAATGATTCTACTATATTCCATTATACAATTTTAATATACAATTTGTGGGTGGATGCCAAGTTAATCAATGGAACCCCTGAAACTATAAAGAAAATTATAAGATTGTCATTATATTAATACTTATTGAATCTTTGTGAATTATCTTCACAAATAATTGTCAATATTAATAAATTATAATATACCCAAATTTTTTTTTCCCTTCTTTCTTACAAAATCATAATTTTTAATCTTTTTTAAAACTATCACACTCATACCTTAAAATTCTCAGTGATTTAACAATTTTAAGTCGTGTTTCAATTCCCTCCACAATGGGGATGATATCAGTTCGAATAGATTTCTTCTTCCCCTTGTAATACAGACAATAGATTTTTTGGTTTTAATTACAGGGTAATAAGACATGTATGAAGGTGACAAGTGTATCATTTCAATTCGTTGGAAAACGTGAGGTCATAGAGGGCTATCTCCTCCATTGTCGGTTGTGTTCTCATTAAGGGTGAGGGGGTTGCTGAATTTTGTGAAAGGGAGAAGAGCACAGCAATTTGCAGTGACCAATTTCAGGAAATGGCTTCTCTGTGCTGCAACGTCACCCAAATTTCTTCATTCGTAGTCAACAAATCAGTGAGCAGCAGCACCTCCAGATCTTCATTGCGTTCTGCTGTCGGTAAGTCTTGGTTTCTTTATGGTTCTGTTCATTCTCTGTACCACTTCTATGTCACCAATTTTTTTAGGGCTTTTCTAATTCTTTCACTCGTGTGAAATCTGCATGAAAATCCATTACAGCTGTACCCACCTTTCAGAAGCATGGGATAGTGTGCAGGGCCCAGAAAAATGAGAGCCAGGAAAAGAATTGCCTGCCCAGCTTGGCTGCTCCATTAATGGCGGCTGCAGCCTTCTCAGTTTCCAACAGCAACGCATTTGCTTTGGTTGATGAAAGGATGTCTACAGAGGGCACTGGACTTGGTTTGGGTCTGAGCAACTCCCTTCTTGGATGGATTTTGCTCGGAGTCTTTGGGCTCATTTGGGCCATTTACTTCGCCACCTACCAGGGAGAGCCAGACGATGAGGACTCTGGTCTTTCTCTATAAACATCCATGTTTGGAATTATTATTATTATTTTTTGAAAAAGTGTTTAAAGAAGGAATGACCATTGATTTATAAATGACAGTTTAGTTTGATGGGAGCTTTCTTCTGTAATAGCTACAAATGATGTTGTGATTGTCATGTGCAAATAGTTCTTTGCCCTTCTTAATTTGACAAGTTCAATGTACTTTGGCATCCATAGTTCCCATTCTGTGAAGCAAATAAAAGGATTCCTTTCTCAATTAAGTGGGTTATCTAACCATTTAGCAAAAGTTGAGTTTAGAAATAGTATTGAAATTTAAAGAATTTGACAAAGAAAAATATTTGCACTTAGTTTTAGATGTGATAAGTCGATGATTTATTGTAATTTTTGTTATCAAAGTAGTGAATATTATGATTTACATTCTCTTCTAAGTTCATCTTGCACATGTGACCTTGATCTTTGCACTTGCAACTTTTAATGTCTTTCTTTGGTATTGAACTTGCTTTATAGCCTTGAACATTGCACTTTGGATCTTTAGATTTTTATTTGTCTTTGTTATATGAAAATGATGGTGCTAGAAAGCACCATTGGAACTTCTACGCTAGGAAAGGGATGTTGTCTAGCTTTCCACCTCATGCTTTAATCAAGCCCCTTGTTTGATTCAATAATTTAGAAACAACCTTGAAGATAAGTCAAGAAAAAATGTAAATGCCTAAGTTTATCCATATGATTGTAGATGATGCAATTAGTGGTCCAAATGTGCTTGTGAATGCATGGTAATTCTCTCTGATTGATAGATCCTCTAAATGAATTAGGGTTTTACGCTCTTATACAACACTTTAGTCTATGAGTTAAATATTTTTATGCTTGAGTTAGGAGACAATGATTAGTTAAAAGAAAGTCAAATTGGACTCAAGATTAAATTAAATTGAGAAAATTGGAAATCAATCCTACACATACAATTCCAAACTAAGTTTAGGTTCATACCTATAATTTTGAACCAAAACTACAAATAGTAGATGCAAGGGTTGGGTCTAGACCAATGGGGAATAAGGACTCAAAATCAAACAAAGTAAATGGTCGATAACAACTCTTGCTAAAAAATACATTGTTTGGACACTAGACTATTGCATTAGAGACAAAGGGTCAAAGTGAATCCAAAACAAATGAAGATGCAATTTTCACCCTTACATTTTCCCCTACTTTGATTTACATGTGAACAACTATGCATCATGTATATCAAAATAAATAATTTGTCATATATATATATATATATAGCCAATAATCCACACATGCTTCATGTGATTATAACTCCATCTTCAAATCTAAAAGAAAAAAATCTATGCATGATACCTAATAATAAACATGAAGTATAAGCAACTACTTAACAATGTGTAAAAATAAAAAGGGAGGTGTAAAACTGTGAACATATCACTTTAATCCAAAAGAGAGTAGTGTAGGTATGAAGGATCCATCATAATAAAAATAGTAAGTCAATACTGTGGAGAAGCTATCATGATATAGATCCCATTTGGTTTGGGGAATAATATTCTAAATGAAGATCTAGATGTGTTGTATGTGTACAAAAGTAACATGGAGATAATGATTTATTTAGAAAAAAGTATGAGACTTGAAACTAATTAGATAAAGATGTATGTGTACTCTTTCCTATCTATATGTGCTAAATCACCTTCTTATGCCTACCTTAAGTTAATGTTAATATGTACATTTAAATATTATCTATTCATTAAGACAAAAGTTGTTATGGAAGTTGAATTAGTTGGGCTTCTATGTGTGTCACTTCATCTCTTGATGATTGAAATTCTAGTTGCATGTTGTATTAATAGGTGGTATGTCATTGGATGACTACAAAAGGTTAGCTAAATTGATGTGTAGTATTGTACAATATGGTGTGATATTTTGAGTTGAGTTATGCACGGTGTGGTCTATGTACATTAACTTGCATAGGTGTAGAACTTGTTGTTTCATCAACATGCTCTAGTTTGTTGCAAACCTAGGACCTCACTTTTTAAATCTTTTGTTTGGTTTTAACTTTAAAATTGACTTCATTAGATTTTATGTTCTCATATGAAAATTGCAAACCTAGGACCTTATTTTTTTAATCTTTCTCCTTTTTAAATAACCGTCTTCCAAAATTTTTGTATACATATTTTATAAACTTTATTTCTATAAAAATAGTATTCGACTTTTTATATGTTATATATATAAATAGATTAATGAGTATTCAAATACATTAATTAACATTTATTTGTTTACTTGTTTATTTAAATGATTTAATCAAAATTCTAATTTCAAATAAATGAATGTTATGAATAAATAAAACATATTGGTTTATCCATTTATTTAGAGTTAAAAGGGACAAAATAAAAAGGAATTGTCTACATAGCATACAAAATGGTGATTTGACCGCATTTATTGATTAATTAAAAATAAAGATGCAATGCATTCTTTATTTTTAATCAATTAATAAATGTGGTCAAATTGCCGTTTTGTAGGTTGGATAGACATTGCCAAATAAAAAAGGGAAGATAAGAATCCGTAAGAGAGTAGTGTAGGTATATGAAGGATCCATCATAATAAAAATAGTAAGTTAATACTGTGGAGAAGCTATCATGATATAGATCCCATGTGGCATGGGGAATAATATTCCAAATGAAGATCTAAATGTGTTGTATGTGTACAAAAGTAACATGGAGATAATGATTTATTTAGAAAAAAGTATGAGACTTGAAACTAATTAGATAAAGATGTATGTGTACTCTTTCCTATCTATATGTGCTAAATCACCTTCTTATGCCTACCTTAAGTTAATGTTAATATGTACATTTAAATATTATCTATTCATTAAGACAAAAGTTGTTATGGAAGTTGAATTAGTTGGGCTTCCATGTGTGTCACTTCATCTCTTGATGATTGAAATTCTAGTTGCATGTTGTATTAATAGGTGGTATGTCATTGAATGACTACAAAAGGTTAGCTAAATTGATGTGTAGTATTGTACAATATGGTGTGATATTTTGAGTTGAGTTATGCACGGTGTGGTCTATGTACATTAACTTGCATAGGTGTAGAACTTGTTGTTTCATCCACATGCTCTAGTTTGTTGCAAACCTAGGACCTCACTTTTTAAATCTTTTGTTTGGTTTTAACTTTATAATTGACTTTATTAGATTCTATGTTCTCATATGAAAAATGCAAACCTAGGACCTTATTTTTTTAATCTCTCCTTTTTAAATAACCGCCTTCCAAAATTTTTGTATACATATTTTATAAACTTTATTTCTATAAAAATAGTATTCGACTTTTTATATGTTATATATATAAATAGATTAATGAGTATTCAAATACATTAATTAACATTTATTTGTTTACTTGTTTATTTAAATTATTTAATCAAAATTCTAATTTCAAATAAATGAATGTTATGAATAAATAAAACATATTGGTTTATCCATTTATTTAGAGTTAAAAGGGACAAAATAAAAAAGGGAAGATAAGAATCTGTAAGAGAGAATCTTAAGTTATTGGAAATCGAGACTTCTTAAACTATTGTGTATAGCATTGTCACGATTGTAGATATTCTTAGAAGAAATTATTAGATTTGGAAGCAATGGTCCTTTAAATTTGTGGGATATAGGGTGACTTAGGTCTTTCAATCCTTGTGAGTGACATGCTTTTAAGCATTTTGGATATGAGAATCCTTTCAAATTTGCAATGTTTATGACTCTAAAATGTATTGAAATGTTATAAGGGAAAGGGCCAATAGTGGTATAGTATTTGTGGTTCGTATATTAAATGTTAGTTTGTTTTTAATGTTCAAAAGTAATCATATACACAAATAAGTGTTATAAAAAAATTAATTCAAAGTGATCAATGTGTTTTGCTCATTTTTTTTGTGAGATTCAATTAGATCAAATGTTGTCATATTCAATATGAATCAAAGACTAAAATGTGTGAGAGTTGAAGAGCATGATAATTTCAAATGAAGGCACCAAAGGAAGTATTCTTTGACATATAAAATGCTCAAATTTATAGCCTCGTAGCAACAAATTGACCATAGTTTTGGGATGAATTTTTCATGGATAGAAAGAGGTAGTTCAATAAATTGATGAGGGATATAATGCCCCAAGTTTTTCCCAAATACATTAATAGTCAAAGAATGGATGACCACATTTGTCATGATACAAATGTGACATCGACATGACACATACACCTACTTATTCAAGATGCCATGACACATCACAATGACACCGCAACTCAATGCACTAGCATGACAACACAAACAAAAGACTTGGTCATGGGTCAAGGTATTCATGACAACACTATGAGTAGGTAGAGTTTTCTCTAACTCTAATGATCAAGCCAATGACTATGATCTCAATCACTTGCCAAGTCAAGAATAAAATGAGAGAAAAGAATCATCTCACCCCTTATAAAACTCAATTTGATGCAACGATTCATCAGAAATGTGGAATTAATATTCAAGTACAAATATCATGTACTCAAATGCTAGGATGGTAGGGAGTCTTGAGACTTCACCACTTTAAGCTAGTCATCTTGACACTAGGAATAACTATCAACAAAAAATGATTAATAAATTCTAATGTACACAAGGTTCCATACAAACTCAAGTGTTAGACAAGCAAGGAAAACCCCTTTTAGGACTAGGAAGCACTTTTTGTCCAAGGATCACCACTTTTAAGATTGGTTCATACATATTACTAGTCTAGGTCACCCATTGGCATTCCTAGGCTGTCCTTGGTAAAATAGGTGACCCATCTAGGTCACCCCTAGTAAAACATGCAAACTACATGCTAGGGAAAAGGTCTTGGATGAATGCAAGATTTCCATATGCCTTAATTTTGATCTTGAAGCTTAATGAGGGTTTTCTACAAGCCTACAAACATCCTAATCTATCAACACAATCTGACCACCCCAAATGATAAGAAATGATGTGTAATGAAATTACTTGCACAATAGAGAAGTACAACAATAAGTACTTTAAAATATAATATGAACACCCATAAATACTTGATAATAGTAAGCCACTTTGAGGGCGTGAACCTACAACATTATTCAATTAGAAAGAATTGTGAATAGGATAATGAACTACCACTCCTACCTCCTATAGATACAATATTTATGCTTTGGATGCCACCTATGTTGACTAAATTACTTGTAGAAGACTATATAACTTATTTAAGGATTATGCTAGCCTCAAGTTGGTTGCACATATCCCAATACAATCGATGGGTTAAGGGTGTGGCATGTCCCCACTCTTTAGAGAAATTTTGTCCTCAAGATAGATCAATTATGAATGTTCATTGACAAAATCTTCATTTTCCCATGTAGTATCTTTGACAAGAGAATTCTTCCACTTGATTAAATACTATGTGACTCCTCTTATTCCTAGCATCCTAGTGCATGTTTAAAGAATCCCTCGGGTTATGAAATTATTCTACCTCCTCATCAAGCTCTAGTAACTCTATTTGGGTTGACACTCTTTATCCAATAACCTTCTTCAAGAAAAAAATGGAAGATCATATATATTTTTATTGACGTAGGTAACTCCAATTTGTACATGTCATGTTTCCAATCCATTGCAAAACCTTATAAGGTCCATAAATCTTGGGTGCCAAATTGTTATCTTCCTTTTTTTAGTAAAATTCTCTTTTATGGTTGTAACCATACAAAGACATAATATCCTACTTTAAAATTTCTTCATTGGAATCTTGCTAAAATGCTACTTCATTCTCCTTTGTGCTATTGTTAAGCTCTCCTTGAGGATGAAGAATACCTCTTGCTAATATTGGATGTGTTCTTCAACTACTTTAACCTTTTGGTGTTACCACAATTATGAGGTTATTGATAGTGGATGATATCCATATAGTGCAAAAAATGGAGACATTTTGGATGAAGTATGGAAATAAGTGTTATAACAAATCATTCTACTAGTGGCAACCATTGAACATGTCTCTCTTGTTTATTTGACACAAAACATCGAGTATAACCCTCCAAGAACTTGTTGACCACCTCAATTTTTCCCTTTGATTGGGATGATATGATAATCCATGAGAAATATAAGTGCCCAAATATAAGAATAAATCAACTAAAAATTACTTGTTAATATAAGATAATGATCACTTGCTATGATTTTTGGAGTCCCAAGTAGCTTCTAAATGGTATCCATAAAGGTTTTTCTATAATACTTGCTACAAGTGGGTGTGAAAAAGCACAAAAATGTGCGTATTTGGTGAGTTGATCCACAACAACTATGATGAAATTTTTTCCTTTAGAATTGGATAAACTTGTCATAAAATCCATGGATACCTCTTCCCACCTCTAACTTGGAATAGATAGGGGTTGCATAAGATCTATAGTCTTAATTATCTCCCCTTTTTTGGCATATCAAGCATTTTGCGACAAATTTCTAGATATCTCCTCTAAGCATGTCCCAAAAGAAATATTGCTTGATTATATGAAATTTCTTCAAAAATCCTAAATGACCCCCAATTGGAGATCCATGGAAAACCTATAGAATATTTTTTTTGAGGGTGGATTTCTTGTATAAGTACAATCTCTCTTTATAGCATAATGTATCTCTCTTCCTTCCAATAAAAATTATATGAGCTACTTGGATCATTTTACAATGATTGAATGAGATTCCATGTAGTGACATCTTGTCTACATTTCAATCTCGCTTCTTCAACCAAATATACCTAATATTGAAATGGCACACAATAATGCCTCCTCCTTATCATCCTTTATGGATAGTGCATAAACCACTACATTCTCCTTCCCTTTCTCATAAACAATCTCAAAGTAATATCCCAACATAATAGTGACCCATTTTTGTTATTTTTAAAATTGTGACAAACATTGGATTGTATAATCTAGACAACACAAAATTTATCTAACAAACACCATAAATTTTATTTTTTGAAAATAATAGAATAAAAAAAATTATTACATCAACTGAACATAGAATTTCATCAAGTATTAGATCATATAAAGAATTACTTAGCAATTCAGTTTACAAGTAGATATTACAAGAATCATAATGGTGTCATGAAGTATAAATCATCAATACTACAATGTCACATGAAATAAAGATACTATCTTTGATAAACCAAGTATTCAACATTTCTCAATAGAAAGAGGGAAAGAATCACCCAAGTGCTTTTCCTCCAACCACAAACCAATGGTCCTCCACACACCTTCCATCAAGAAGTGGCCCTACCCTTCATGATAGTACTAGATCAAGTGAATCATCATGATAACCATGTCATCTAAGAATTAGTGTTGTGTTGCAAATACAAACAATTTTTCATACAACTCTAGCTTGCTTTTGATAAGATAAGCTAAATTTATAGGGTGCAGTACCCTTTACACAACGAGCCCAAGGGGCCAAAAAGAGACGAAGACCAAAGTTATATCAAAATACTAGTGACAACAAAAAACATAAGAAACATGAACATCAGATTGACAACAGAGAAAAACCAACATCCCAAAACACCGACCCACACATTACAACTCCAGCTTGTTGAGTATGACCTATCTGATGATTTGTAATAAATAAAAACTATGAACCAACAATGCAAACAGTGATTTTGCATTACTTTGGCCAAATATTTAATAATAAAATAAACACATCCCATATTGGAAATGTGCATCCTATGTTCCAAGGATGAGAGAGAGTATCATCAGAGAGAGGGTGGTAGATCCAAGGGAAAATCTATGGTTTAAACAAGTTGAGATCACAAACACACACTTGCACTAATAGTTTTCATCTAATTAATATTATGTTGATGTCATAACCATGATGAATTTAGCTAATGTTAAAATTATGAATATACATTCTTAATCGGTGTGATAGATGTGTATTTGCATCAGATGTCTTCAAATGACATTTGTTGTGTTATTGTTATATCTTCTGTTATTAAATTTTAAGATTCTAAATTATACATTATTGAATCAAAACACTCTTGATGCATGAGTGAGTATTTAAATGATTTTGAAGATACGAGTAATAATATAAACCCATATTAGTATATGAATATATTATATATATAATCATGTATATATGTATATATGTTACTTAATTCATAGATATATGTGTATACACACACACACACATATATATATGAATAGATAGATTAGAGAAATTAATTATACACACACAAAAATATATATATATATATATATATATATATGCATTAATATTTCTTGAATCCAATTTGAATTAATGCACACTCAAAGTTCGAGTGATAGCTAAGTTGGTGGAAATTAATAGCCGGTACCAAGGAGTAATGTGGGAATTGTGATGCCATTAATGTGGAAGTTAAAGTGGAGAGGATAGAGAATTCTTGCAAGAAGTGAGAAATAACAAACATAGAAAATGAAGAGGGAAGAGTGGTAGATGGAAGAAATTTGGAGGTCAAGCAGAAAAACAAGGAGGAAATGGAGGAAAAGAGAGGGAAATATAGAGGAAGGAAACAAAAAGAGAAAAATAGGAATGAGGAGAAGGAGATAACATAAGAAAGGTGAGATCGATTACAAAGTGAATAATAGTATTTTGTCTTGGGCATTCAATTATGCACTACACAATATTTTGTTAACAAAGTTTCATGAGTGTGTTTTGCTTGATATAAAATAAGCAAAGAAACTTAGTATCCTCTCTGTTTTTCTTAGTTATAATTATTGAATTCTTGGACCATATCAAATTATTTTGGGGCTTTATAATATTAGCCAATAAGGTCATAGTTAACACCATTATTAGAATTTGGCCATATGTTTATGTTAGGGTCAATTAAAATATTTATTGTTGTCAATTTGTAGACTCTTAACATGTAATATGGTCAATCTTACTTCTCTATGTAAACAAAGGTATTGCATGTATTATGGCCACTGAATTCTCTATGTAAACACAAGTATTACATGTATTATGGTTGGTCTTACATCTCTATGTAAATAGTGGTATCAAATGTACTTTCATTGGTCTCACATCTCTATGTAACATATGCATTGAATTTAAAATTTTCAACCTTCTTTGTGTAAACAGAGGTAGGGAATGCAATATTGTTGGCCTTCTTATTGCATTGAATAAGGGAAAACATCATGATAGTATCATTTTCTTACAATCTACAAAAATAAAGTTTTCATTATAAAAAAATGATCCCTACAAACTTGTGTAAATAGAGATACTAAAGTGGGAAATATCTTAGCCTGTGAATAGAGGAAATGATAAACATGTTATATGACAGTGTTAGGAAATTATTTCTTAGTCCAAACAATGGTAAACCTATGAAGGTTTTGGCCTCCAAAATATGGTGAAAATAGTTCCATCACTATTACTCTTTCCCTCATGTAAACAAAGTGTTATTGTTAGTGAATTCTAGGTATACATAAGATGCTAGAATGAAGAATGATTCGTTCTTATATTTATACCTATTCTTATGTAAAATGGATAGGATTAAAACCACTCATACCATAATATATTAGGTTGTAAAACAAATGCTATGTTTTGAATCTTTCTAAAGTAAAGAGATCACTCTCGAACTTATAAGGGGTCAAGAGTGATGGTTATATTATTAATATCAATACATTTGTAACTCGGATGAGAGAGTGTGTGATGATATTTTGAATTTGAATATGATAGTGAAGTGTGAATTTTTTTAGGTTTTTAAATTATGATAGTAGTCTTTGAGAATATATATATATATATATAATTGAAGGACTGTAAACTTAAACAATGATAAAGGTAGGTAAAATTTATATAGTGACATATGAGGTTTTTATGAATATGTAAACATGAATACTTGAATGTGGAAAGGACATGTGAAGTTATGAATTCATGATCACTTTAGTGAAGATAGAATTATTAGTACAACTTGACTATAATAGGAAAACAATATGAAAGTAAGTTATTATTGTAGAAATTTAAATTATGAGATTCTTGTGAATTTGAGACAAATAGTCAACATGCATTATTTATATTGTATTCATAATCTTTGTATAGGATGCAAATCAAGAATTGACATGTTAATTAAGATAATTGAATAAATTTGGCAATTATGACTATATATGTGCTTTTGGAATCATTGTTGATATCTAGTTTGAGATAGAGGTTTATGTGAACATATGACCATGTAAGTTTACGTGTTCATAGATATAAAATATTTGGCCAAAGTAATGTAAAATTAGTGCTTGCATTGTTGGTTCACTATGTCTAAAGCCACATTATAATAAAAAATTAATGCATGGCTAGAGGGTATCTAGAAGTTTCTTGATATATTAAATATATTAGTATATATTACTAGATCCCATATGGCTTGACGACCTCATAATTTCCTTGGATATACTACTCTCATGAAGGGTAGGGCCACTTCTAGTAGGAAGGTGTGGGGGACCTTTAGTATATGGATAGAGGAAAAAAGCTCGATGATGATCTCCCTATTGTAGTTGATTGTCGAAGACTCAGATTATCAGAGACATGATTTATGATTCCTTATGTTATTGTATTAATGCTGTAAGAAATTTTATGTCCAGATGGAATTAATTATGTAATAATGCATATGCATCGTGAAAAATATATAAAGAGATGTTAATACAATTTTGTACATTGAAATAATATTTAATAAATTTAAAAGATTGAGATGTAGAATGTTGATCAATATTGTTATTGTTATTCAATACTTATGATTACATTTTTCAGGTTACATTATGATTAATGCAATTAATTTGAAATAAAGTTATGCAACTTATGAATTTATTTATTTTTGGCATTTTTTGAATGAACTAGAATGGGTTCATTACATGTTGTATCAGAGGATAGTTTAAACACTAGGGTCTATGAGCCTACTGTGCAAAATTTAACCAAATGATAAATCCGAGTAATTTCATTTCCTTCTTCATACACTAGTTTTCAAGGAGATAACTATTTGTGTGCCTTAAATGTAGAAGTGGATGGTTCAAAGGCTTGGAGGAAGAAATGAAAGGCTAAGAAAACAAATAAAAATGAAATAGAAAATGAGAAAGTAGTGAGTTACAAAGAAGAAGCATGGATCTTTGAATCTCAAACCCTTGTTGATGCCCTTGAGCACATCAAGATAGATAAAAATAAATGAGTGGAACAACAAAATCCCACTCAAGAAACTTAAGTCAAACCTAAGAAAACATCAATGGTTCTTGATTGATCCTTTGGGTGTGGTCGCAATGTGCTAGTTGTAGACAATGGAGTTAGTGAGGAGTACTTGTGAGTACACCCCCCTTCCAAATTTTTCTTGTTAGATTCAGAAGGAGAGGAGGAACAAGAAGTACCCCTCTTTGATAGCGATATCTAATTTCACAAAAATCTTATTTAATAAGGATGTAAAATATATTATTATAAATAAAGATTTTTTTTTTTTTAAAATGTTGAACAACAAGATCCTTTGTGAATCTTAAATATAAGATTATAATCATAAGTTGGAATTATCTCAATAAGTATTTTTCACCATTTTAAATCCCAGTGAATTGATTGAGAAATTGAGCATCCTAAAAAAGTAGTCAAGAGAAGAATTATTATAGTTTGTAACACTTATTATCAATCAAGATTCATGTTTGCAATGCATCAAGTTCATATGTGAGTTTATGCATGTTTTATACTCATTTTTTTTGTGAGTACTAACACTTGCAATACTTTCAATCAAATGACCAATGATCCTTGGATGAGATGAGTGTACAATGAATTCAATCCATCAAAGAAAGAAGATATGAACTTGGTAAGTTGCAACTCTTGTTAATTTATCATTCCTTTTATCCACTTTTCCTCTGCTCGACCAAGGGTAAGAACTCTTCACATCATCATAACCATTGTGGAGGTGGAAACACCAAAATGGGGTTTGACTTAGGTAAGCCCCTATATGACACAACCCTTTCTCCCATCTCTTATGTGCAAGTGACAGATCTGAAGTGGATTTGGGAGAATATTGAAGACCTAATTTCAAGATCAAGCATTCAATATACATACTTCAACAAATTAGGGTAATTAGAATTAATCATCAACAAACAACGTTCAAAATTTGAGTTTGGAAAGGAAGCACCTACAAATTAGGACCCTCTAAGATCAGTTCACTAATTCTTGAGATCTATATTCTCAAGAATATGGTGGTAGCACCCCTGTCCAAGCAACTTGAACCCTAATTTCTATGTCAGGTTCCTCTATCTCTACACTTTGTTGCTTTGTTATTGATTTTTGCCTTTTAGTTCTATAATTTTCTATATTAGCATTAGTTTGTTGTAGCTTCATAGTTGACCTATACATACATTTTCTGAATCAAATTAGATTATTCCTTAATCAACATCAAATATCTATCTCCCCCAAAGAAAAAACCAAACCCCTATCCACCATTATGGCTCTTCCATTGAGGTTAGTAGCCAAGTAGGTGTATGTGATCAAGTTTGGCTCCTTCCAATATAATGTAGGAAAAAGTGTGATTTAGACCCTAGATCCATTTTTCCCACATCACAAAGATATATTTAGAAAATAAATAAAATATTGATTTTATTTATTTTTAGAGAAATTTAAAGATAAAAAAATTAAATTAAATAAATTAAATAATTCATTTAATTTTAGAAGAAACATTAGCTAATTATATAATTAAAATTATTTAGTCATGTTGGATGAGAAGAATGCACAAATTAATTAAATAATTCAAAATTATTTAATTAATGTAGATAGAGGAAATTAAGAATTTAATTAAAATATAAAAAAATATTTAATTTGTATGGATAAGGAAAGTTGAAGATATAATTAAATTGTTACACCCTGTTGTGTTATTGCCTATTTACTATTACCTTCTTGAGTTAAAATTGTTTAATATATAATTGTGTTAAATTGTATATGAATCTTTATGTATAATGTGGTGAATGAATGTGCAATTCAATATGATGTTTTAAATGTTTTGAAGATAAAATACATGATGCATGTGATTATATTGTTATCGACTAGCTACTGTTATGATGTACTAAGCTGGATGCAAGAATAGATTCATACCTTTGGAAGAGAGGGGGAGTATCACTCAGGAGAAGAACTTGGTCTAGTAACCATTAATGAGCCTAATTGAGCATACACACACTCACATACTAGTTGGTCTAAGTTGAGTCAAGTTAGTTCGGGGAATTGGTAAGTGATCTTCAATTTTTGTTTAGGAGTGTTTTGTATTGATTTATGGTTTAAGTCTTTGAATGTTCTTAATTGGGAAAATGTTATTAAATCTGTATGCCGAGTGAAAGTTCTTCCTTGTGTGTTCATATTTATATATTAATCGATGAAGTATATACACATAATGTATATATGTATATATGTATGTGTCTACGATAACTCATACATGTGAGTAAATACGTGCATGAGTATATGTAGGTAGATGTATCTATGCATGCCCATGAACAGATAACCCATATGCATGGGAATATCAATTGGACAAATGCGACATATATATGTACACTTCATATACATATGTTAATCGATGAATACACAAATATATGTGTTTAAGTATGGATATTAAAATAATATATATATTAATATATATGCATATACTTACATTAATGTAAATATATATATACATATATATTAATATACGTATTTGTGAATATATATATACATGATTATTTTAATATATGTGGATATATAATTGACTGGCAATTAATACATTTGATTTCATGAGGATATATATATATATATTATAAAGATTATAATATATATATTAATAATATATGTATATTATAAAGATTAGAATATATATAATAATATAATAATATAATAATATATTATAAACATTTAAATGTGCTTTGAAATAGTCAATAGCGCATAAAACAACGCTGGCATATAAAGTAGAATGGCTAAGTAGCCTGCGTGCATGAAATGCATAAAAGGGACTAAGTCTCAAAGCCTTTAAGTAGTGCATAAAGTAATATGGGTGAACCATTTGCAATGAGTTAACATGCTGACTTGGTCAATATCCCGCGTATGGACAAAGGGCGCGCTAATATGAAATGTGACACCAAGTTAAAGGAAAAATGAAGCTTTTAGAAGTTTTTTCTGTGCTTTAAACCAATGCATAAGCAATGAGGAAGCATGATAATAAGTCAATTGCCATGAGCTGAATAAGATAGTCGATTTAGATTGCAATTAGGAAACCTGTTAACTCCATTTTCTGAGTTTTAAACATTGTTGTCATCAAGTTATGGGCAACTCATTCTTAGCTAAAGAAGCTAGATTGCGTATGTGTTGCAAACCATTATTTTAACTAGCCACCTCTCATATTTTTAGCTGAGTTGATGCATTTGAAAAGGAAGGTGGCAGATTTGTTAGCTTGTTTGTAGCATTAAGATGCTCAAATTTTAGTATATATAGAGGTGCCCTCTCTATCATTTGTTACACACTTTTCATTCATATTTCTTCATTGTTATTCTGTTGTATTTTATGTGTGGGAGTGTTTTGAGAGCCTTTATGAGATAGAGAGATTTATTTTGTGATTTTGCAATTGTTGAGAGAATTAGTAAGAGGCTAGAGGTTGAAGATAGGTTGAACTTAGAAGAAGTAGCAAATGGGCTTGTGGAATTGAGCTAGGGAGGAAGTAATATTAGTTGGAGCTTTTAATATAGGCATGCTGATTTTTATTCCTTTATTATTTTATGATTGAAAGGTTATTGTTTATGGATGCCTTGCTTGGAAAGGATTGATTTAAATACATGTGAAGTTGCTTTGGAAAATCTTGTATGTTTCTTGATTGATTCTTGTTTTCGTGAAATCTTTTTATTTAGATTATTCTTATATATTCTATATTCGAATTTATATGATTGTGTATCTATTTAAACTATACTTAGTTTGTCAATACTATACGTATGTAGCATGGAATGTGAAATATGGAATGTGTCGATGCCTTGAAGTACTTTAGAGAGAAATGTTAGTTGACATAGGTGGTTAGCTTGGTTATTCTTGGGGTTAGAATAATCCATGGGAAAGAGTGTAACCTAGTTAGTCAAGTTATTATGTCATCACTTTCTTATTTTTGGGATGTATGTAAAGAGTATGAATGGTCAAAACCAAATCAAGCTAGAAGGGTGGGTGAGCATGTGACCTCCACTCTAAATTTTGGTTGATGAATACTTTGGCTAAAGTAGTGTAAGTAGCCACTGTTTACACTATCAATTCACTATGATCCAGGTTTGCATACTAGGTAGGAAATGTCATACATGTAGGTTGTAGCCACTGTATGGAATCTATAGATATGTAGGACACAACACCATTCTCTAGGAAGGCTAGTATTATGAGGTTACCAAACCAATCTCTTTGTCAAAGGGTAAGGCCATCTTACAGTTAGGTAGATGTGTGGGGGGCCACAATAAGTTTGTGGTTGGCAGAAACGCACTTGAGTGATGCTTTCCCTCATGTAGTTGGGGCCAAGATTTGAGGAAGGACATCTCAACCATTTGTATCTCTATTTTTAGTAAGCTTGTAAAGGCTATGCATGTAATCATATATCCATCTCTATGGGAATTGTAAATGTGAAATGTTATCTTGAAATTATGAAATATGAAATCATTCTTGGGTTTTGTAATGTTTCATTGTAATGCAATGGGAAATTTTGGAATAAATTTATTTCAAATGTGCAAATTGTTTTGGATAGAAAATAAATTTTTTATTGCTAAGTGTTGGCTTCTTAAACTATTCTCTTGCGGGTAAAACATAGTAAAATTATTGGGTAGAACAATGGGCATATTACATGTGGTACCAGAGCTACCAAGTTCAGCTCTAGAACCTATGTGCTCACTATGTTTCCATCCAACATTATATGAGGTTAATATTTGGAATTCTTGTGCCAGGATGGTGCATCTCAAGATGACTGCAAGGAAGTCAGTAATTGGTAATGAGTGCTACCTAAGGGCCAAGAAGGAAAAGGAAGCCATTGTTTGAACCATAGAGGGGACCAATTATGACAACACTATTTGGTTGAGTGACAATGAGACTTTTAGTCATGCCCTATCATGAATCAGTCAAGAGAGAAAATAGATGCGTGAGGCTATCAACTTTGTACCTCTTGTCTCTTTAGTTAAGTATGACTCTTTACCACTTTCCAGGGATATGTACTTGGAATGTAGTGATAGTCCTGCCATGATCTTTAGGGACCCTCATGTTCTTCCAATGTCGAAAGTTATTGTATTAGCCTCAAGTGACGAATCAAAGGAATATGTTCCTTGAGACTATGTATCCGAGGATAGGTCTGAGGGTCATTTCCCTTTTGATGACGTATGTGAGCAAAAATCTGAGGGGTATACCCCACTTAGTTATGTATCAGAGAGTGAAGCTGAGGGATATTCTCCATTAGACTATTTGAATTTTCATTTCATGTAAACACAAGGATATTGAAATCCTTTATGATCTTAATGAAAACATGTTTTGGAAAAAAACTTGTGTGTGAGCTCTTTTACTTCTTATATATGTATGTTTGTTCTTTTGGAATGTTTTTAGAATGTTAAGTAAAATTTCTTAGGATCTAATTAAAATGAAACCCTTAGGTGTAACTTTTCTTGTAAAAAATGGTTAGAACAAGAACTAACCTTGGGGGAAGTCAAGAAGTAGTCCAAGGTGCAAAAAATGTCGAAGCTAAATTGGATCGTATTTTGGCTATGGTGGATGAAACAAGAGAAATAATTGGGGAACCTCAAGTAGGAGGTAAGGGGAAAGAAAGGGAGGAATAAGAATTTCCTAAAAATGAGGAAGAAGTTCCTAACAATGAAGGAGGGGAAAAATCCCATGATCATACTCAATCAAGTGAACATGAGGATGATGAATCATAGTCTGTCAGAAGGAACCAAAAGGAAATGACTAGAAAGTGAGATATCTTGAGATATGAGAAAGATCACACCTCCAAAGTTTGAAGGTAGTACTAGTGGGGATGCGACAGAGGCATGGCTCATGTAGATGGAAAAGTATTTTAAAATTAGAAATTACTCTGAGGTTTCTAAATCCATTTGGGGAGCTTTTCAGTTGGCTTGAGAAGCATCCAACTAGTGGATGAATAAAAAGATGGACCTTGGGATTAGTTCCTTAAATATTACTTGGAGTGAATTTGTGGAGATTTTTCAAAAGCGGTGGTTACCTCAATTATTCTACGATCAGAAGTTCATTGAATTTTAGAACATGAAGCAAGGAGATTCCTAAGTGAACGAATATTGGGAGAAATCCACTTGTCTCCTGAGGTACGTACCCATGTACCAAAAGGACAAGCAGTTTCATATAAGGAAGTTCATCATGGGTCTCAATAACCAAATAGGTGGAGAGGCAGATGTACATAGTCCTACTACCATGGACCTAGTATATGAGACATCCATTAAGCAAGAGAAAAGGCTTAAGTCTATCTCAAACTACTGTGAAAAGAATCAAAGTAAGTTCAATTGGTCACAAGACAATGAAGCTTTGAAAAAGCCTAGTGAGGGGCAAGGTTTTCAAAGGAAAGGGGACAAGGGACCCCATAATAATTGGAATGAACCAAGAAGGGATCGAAAGGGGAAAAAAAAACTACAACTACAACAACAATGCTGGTGGAAATGAAAGAAATTTTGGAAGGCCTACGAAAAGGAGGGGACCATTGAAAGGATGTTTTACATGTGGTGGCCAGATCACTTTGTAAACTAGTGTCCCAAAAAACCATCAGGGTCACAACCACATGGGAACCATCTTCCTCAATGAGTTTCATTCCAGGAAAGGATTCATGCAACATTAGACAATCGACAAGTGGAGTACCAAATTACTCCAGTGGAAATTCTAGGTACTTTTTCTAGTACACCCATCTTAATTTTAATAGATATTGGTGCTATGGAAATTTTATTTCTCCTAGTGTAGCTAGTAAAATTTCTAGAAAAGCTGGCTACATGGAAAAGTCTTGGATTGTTGAATATGCAAACAAAACAAAAGCTAAGGTGGATCAATATCTATTAGAAGCAAGGGTTGAACTTTTGAGTTTCTCTATGGAAGTGAATTTGTACATAGCCCCCTTAGGTTCTTATGATGTCATCTCAGGGATGAATTGGCTATGAAAACATAGAGCCAAAGTAGATTGTCATGCAAAAATAGTAGAATGCTTAGATGATCTTGGAAACTGGGTGTCATTGCAAGGAATGCCTAAAGAAGTTAAGCTACGAAAAAATTCCATCGTACAAATGCATAGAGTGAAGAAGAAAGGTTGTCCACTCTTCGCGGTAAAATGGAGAAACTTGAGGAATGAAAAGAGTTCATTTCTCAAGATGATGTAGTATATTATGGACCTCAAGATCTCCAAGAAGCCGAAGATGACGAGGTGGTGGAATCAAGAAAGTTGGATATGGAGAAATACCCTATCCTAAGGAACTTTGCAGATGTATTTCCAAATGAATTTCCTGGATTACCTCCAAAGAGAGTGTTTTATTTCTCCATCGACATAGTTCTAGGGTTGGAGCCTATATAAAAAGTGCCATATAGGATGGCCATGACATAATTAATGGAGCTAAAAGCTCAATTGGAGGAATTATTGTCCAAGGGACTAATAATACCCAGTGTTTCACCTTGGGGAGCACCAATGATCTTCGTTAAGAAGAGAGATAGTACACTGTGCTTATGTATTGACTATCAATTGCTTAATAAAGAAATGATACATAATAAATATATGTTGCCACGTATTAATGATCTCTTTGATTAGATGTGAGGAGTGGCAGTATTTTTGAAGTTTGATCTATGATAAGGCTATCATCAATTGAGGATCAAGGACGAAGACATTTCCAAAACAACTTTCAAGACTAGGAACAGTCATTATGAGTTCACAGTCCTACCTTTTGGACTCACGAATACACCTATAACATTCATGAACCTAATGAATAATGTATTTAGGGATTGCTTGGATAGGTTTGTGTTAGTCTTCTTGGATGATGTTTTTAATCTACTCCAAGAATGAAGAGGAACATCTTTAACATTTAGAGATTGTTCTCGAACATTTAAGGGAGCATAAGTTGTATGAGAAACTATCGAAGTGTACCTTCTTTCAGAAGGAAGTGTAGTATTTTGGTCATGTGATTTCGACTGATGGGATTGTAGTTGATCCAACAAAAATAAAAGCAGTGCTTGAGTGGCCAGTGCCTAAGAATGTGATGGAAGTTAGAAGTTTTATGGGTCTGCCTGGGTATAATTGGAAGTTTGTTGCAAAATTTTTTAGAATATATTTTCCCATTATTTCATTACAGAGGAAAGGGAAGATGTTTGAATGGTCTAAAAATGTCAAGTGGCATTTGACCAACTCAAGGAGAAGTTGACCACAACTCTGATACTGAAGGTACTAGATCTAGATGGTGACTTTATTGTCATCAAATATGCTTCAGGAGAAGGTTTCGGTGGAGTATTGATGCAAGAAGGCCGAGTCATAGCCTATGAGTTAAGGAAGCTGAAGCCTTATGAGAAAAAATATGCTTCACATGATTTGGAATTAGCAGTAGTAGTCCATGCATTACAAATGTGGACTCACTATCTTTTGGGGAAACCTTTTGAATTAAAGATTGATCATCATAGTCTGAAGTATTTGTTTACTCAACCTAATTTGAATGCATGACAAAGGATATGGTTGGAATTGATATCTGATTATGATTCCAACATTAGTTATATCAAGGGAAAGGAAAATCAGGCTATCGATGCCCTAAGTCATAGGAGGCATATCTCCTCGATGATATCAATTCAAACTAGCTTTAAAGGTCAAGTGTTGCAGAAATCCAAGGGTGATGAGTATTATGATCAATTCAAGCAAGCACTCTCAGATAATGTGCAAGATCTAAGGTATGAAGGATTTCACTTTGAAACTAATGGTTTATTAAGGTTTAAGGGAAGGATCCATGTACCTAACTCTGGGGAATTAAGGAACTTTGTGTGGAAAGAAGTTCATAATACACCATATTTTGGACATCCTGGTGTAACTAAGATGTTGGTTGATGTAAAGCCATTGTATTTTTGGAAGGGAATGAAAAGGGATGCTGTAAGATTTATAACAAGTTGCTTAGAATGTCAAAGAGTGAAGGAAGAGCATCATCACCCTGCAGGTCTTTTGTATCCTCATGAAGTTCCAGAAAGTAAATGACAAGTCATTATTATGGATTTTGTGCGAGGTCTTCCAATGTTGAGAAATAAACACAATGCCATTCTGGTAGTGGTGGACAAGCGTGCAAAGGTGGCTCATTTTATTCTAGGGAATCTAACTGATGGAACTCCTATTATAGCTCAAAATTTTATTCAAGAGGTATTTAGATTGCATGGAATTCTTGAAAATATTGTTTCTGATAGGGATGCTCGTGTGACATATAAATTTTGGCAAACCTTGTTCTCTTCACTTGGGACTCAATTGAACATAAGTTCAACATATCATCTAGAAATAGATGGAAAAATTGAAAGGGTGAACCAAGTGTTAGAGGATCTACTAAGAATGTATTGCATGGATCAACAATACAAGTGGGAGGATTACCTACCTTTAGTTGAGTTTTCATATAATAACTCTTATCATTCTGCAATCAAGATGGATCTTGAAGCATTGTATGGCAGAAAGTGTCAAACTCCTATAAGCTGGGATAAGATAGAGGATAGGATAAGCCTTGGGATATAAATGTTGTAAGAAGTGGAGGAGCAAGTTGGGATTATCAAGCAGAGGCTAGCATAAGCTAATGATAGGCAGAAGAGTTATGCAGATTCCAAATAGGTACCCAAAAATTTCTCAATAGGAGAGAAGGTTTAGTTGAGAGTTAAACCTCACAAGAGTTCTATAAAGTTTGGAAAGTCATCCAAACTAGCTCCACGCTACGTAGGTCCCTTTGAGGTTCTCGAGGAAGTTAACCCTATTGCATATTGAATTGCTTTGTCACCAGCTCTTGCTAGGATGCATATTGTCCTTCATGTATCATACCTTAAGAAGTACATACTAGGGGATAACCATGTTATTGATTGGAATGCTTTACAAGTATAGAACCCAAGATTGGTAACAATTGAGCCTCTCAAAGTTCTCATAACACATAAGCTTCACTTACATAATAGAGAGGTTCTACAATGCAAGGTCTAGTGGGATCCGTATGCAAAAGATTCTACCACTTGGGAGGACTATAGTGAGATGGAGCAAAAGTTTCCTCATATTTTGATAGACATTGAAAGCTCCTGAAACAATATTGTTATGTTTATGTTTTATGAATTTATGTTGATTTTGATACTTAAAATCATCAAAGACGATGATTCACAAGGGGGGGAATATGTTACACCCTATTGTGTTATTACCTATTTATTATTACCTTGTTGAGTTAAAATAATTTAATATATAACTGTGTTTTGTATATGAATCTTGATGTATAATGTGGTGAATGAATGTGCAATTCAATATGATGTTTTAAATGTTTTGAATATAAAATATATGATGCATGTGAATGTATTTTTATCGACTAACTACTATTGTGATGTACAAAGCTAGATGCAGGAACAAATTCATACCTCTAGAAGAGAGGGGGAGTATCACTCAAGAGAAGAACTTGGTCTGGTAACCCTTAATGAGCCTAACTAAGCACACACACACACACTCACATCCTAGTTGGTCTAAGTTGAGTCAAGTTAGTTCGGGGAATTGTAAAGTGATCTTTAGTTTTGGTTTGTGAATGTTTTATATTGATTTATGGTCTCAGTATTTGAATGTTCTTAATTGGGAAAATGTTATTAAATCTGTATGTCGAGTGAAATTTCTTCGTGTGTTCATATTTATATATTAATCGATGAAGTATATACATATAATGTATATATGCATGTGTCTACGATAACTCATACATGTGAGTAAATACGTGCATGAGTAGGTAGACATATCTATGCATGCTCATGAACGGATAACCCATTTGCATGGGAATATCGATTGGACAAATGTGACATATATATATACACTTCATGTATATACGTTGATCGATGAATATACAAATATATGTGTTTAAGTATAGATATTAAAATAATGTTATATATATATAAATATATATGTATATACATACATTAATGCAAATATATATATATATATATATACATATATGTAAATATATATTAGTATATATATAGTATAAATATTATAATATATATATATATATATTATATTATAAACATTTAAATGTGCTTTAAAATAGTCAATAGCACATAAAGTAACACTAGCATATAAAGTAGAATGGCTAAGTAGCCTGCACACATGAAGCACATAAAAGAGACTAGTCTCAAAGCCTTTAAGCAACACATAAAGTAATATGGGAAAACTGTTTGCAATGAGTTAACATGCTGACTTGGTCAATATCTCGTGCATGAATAAAGGGCACACTAATATGAAATGTGGCATGAAGTAAAGGAAATCTGAAGCTTTTAGAAGTTTTTTCTGTGCTTTAAACCATAGTAACGAGACTCAGACTTGGCTCAGACTCGACTAGGGTGACTCGACTCGGAACTCAGGACTTGGTGCTCAGACTCAGCGCAGACTCGACAAAATGAAGAAACCCTAGAAATTTAGAGATTTTTAAGGATTTAAAACTTGTTTCAAGCACCCTTTATTGAATAAACCTTAAAGACACAATAACATCATTAAATAGAAGCAAATTTGATCACATACACAAGTATACATCGATCACATATGCATAAAGTACACAAATTGTAGCTGAGCTGTTGAAGAAATAACACACTTAGATATATAAATATAGTCAAATGTATAGAAAACTCATGGAATATGAAATCCATGACATCAAATGTTCCAAACAAATATGAAATATCAAAACAATAACTACAAGTCTATGGATCAAAGAAGTTTGCATCCTTCCTATGAAGGCATCTAAGGTGGGTCCTAGATGATGTAGCAAGTTCTACAACCATAGTCTCTGCTTGTGACTCCATGCCACCCTCACCAACATTAGTTGTGGATGTGTTTGCTCGTGCTTTACCCTCCTCCTCTGCCATGGCTATAGCCTCAACCTCTCTATCTTCCCGGTCAACCCAATCAAGGTCCTCGTCACTAACTAGCCCAAATTAAGACCTCCAAAACCATACAAACCTTCATGGCGTACATCATTTTGCATTCACAATAAGTAAAAAAATAATCAAGTTTTAACTTTAAATTTCATATAATTTTTTGCACTTTTCAAACCTTGCTTGTTGTCAAGTCCTGCTAACAAGACTCTCCTAGACTCGGCGAGTTTGGCGAGTCCACCAAACTCGGTGAGTCCAGCCAGGGCTCAGCTAGGGTGACTCGACTCGTGACTCGTCGAGTCTTGGTGAGTCTCGTTACACTGCTTTAAACCAACACATAAGCAATGAGGAAGCATGATAATAAGTCAATTTCCATGAGCTGGCTAAGATAGTTGACTTAGATTGCAAATAGAAAACCTATTAACTACATTTTCTAAGTTTTAAACATTGTTGTCATCAAGTTATGGGCAATTCATTCACAACTAAAGAAGTTGGACTGTGTATGTTTTGCAAACCACTATTTTAATCGGCCACCTCTCATATTTTGAGCTAAGTCCATGTAGTTGAAAAGGAAGGCGACAAATTTGTTAGCTTGTTTGTAGCATTAAGATGCTCAAATTTTAGTATATATAGAGGTTCTCTCTCTACCATTTGTTACACACTTTTCATTTAGATTTCTTCATTGTTATTCTATTGTATTTTTTGTGTGAGAGTATTCTGAGAGCCTTTGTGAGATGGAGAGAGTTATTTTGTGATTTTTCAATTGTTGAGAGAATTGGTAAGAGGCTAGAGGTTGAAGATTGGTTGAACTTAGAAGAATTAGCAAGTGGGCTTATGGAATTGAGCTAGGGAGGAAGTAATATCAATTGGAGCTTTTAATACAGGCATATTGATTTTTATTCCTTTATTATTTTATGATTGAAAGGTTATTTGCTTATGGATGCCTTGCTTGGAAAGGATTGATTTAAATACATGTTAAGTTGCTTTGGAAAATCTTGCATGTTCCTTGATTGATTCTTTTTTTGGTGAAACCTTTTTATTTGGATTATTCTTATATATTCTATATTGGAATTTATATGATTGTGTATGTATTTAAACTATACATAGTTTATCAATACTATATGTATGTAGCATGAAATGTGAAATGTGGAATATGTCGATGCCTTTATAAGTACTTTAGAAATAAATGTTAGTTGACATAGATGGTTAGCTTGGTTATTCCTAGGGTTAGAATAATCCATGGGAAAGGGTGTAACCTAGTTAGTCAAGTTATTATGTCATCAATGTCTTCTTTTTGGGATGTATATAAAGAGTATGAATGGTCAAAACCAAATCGAGCTAGAAGGTTGGGTGAGTGTGTGACCTCCACTCTAAATTCTAGGTGATGAATACTTTGGCTAAAGTAGTGGAAGTAGCCAATGTTTACACTATCAGTTCACTGTGATCTAGGTTTGCATATTAGTCAGGGAATGTCATACATGTAGGTTGTAGCCACTGTATGGAAGCTCTAGATATGTAGGACACAACACCATGCTCTAGGAAGGCTAGTATTATGAGGTTACCAAACTAATCTCTTCGTTGAAGGGTAAGGCCATCTTACATTTAGGTAGATGTGTAGGGGACAACAATAAGTTCGTGGTGGGTGGAAAAGTGCTTGAGTGATGCTTTCCCTCATGCAGTTGGCAGCCAAGGTTTGAGGAAGGACATCTCGACCATTCGTATCTCTATTTTCAATAAGCTTGTAGAAGCTATGCATGTAATCATATATCCATCTCTATGAAAATTGTAAATGTGAAATGTTATCTTGAAATTATGAAATATGAAATCATTCTTGGGTTTTGTAATGTTTTGTTGTAATGCAATGAGAAAGTTTGGAAGAAGGTTATTTTAAATGTGCAAACTATTTTGGATAGGAAAGAATATTTTTATTGCTAAGTGTTGGCTTCTTAGACTATTCTCTTGTGGGTAAAACATAGTAAAATTACTGGGTAGAACAATGGGCATGTTACATAAATAATTAAAAATTATTTAAATAATGTGAAAAAGTAGAAATGAATAATTGATTTAATAATTAAAAATTATTTAATTAGTGTGAAAAAGATAATATATAATAAAAAATATTTAATTAACGTGGAAAAAGGAGAAATGAAGAATTAATTAAATAATTAAAAGTTAATTAGTGTGGTTAAGAGAAAATGATAAATTAATAAATAATTGAAATAATTTAACTCATGTTGATGATGGAAAATGATAAAATAATTAAATAGTTAAAAATATTTAATTTAAGAGGATAATGTGTTAGCTTAATTACATAATTAAAAACTATTTAATTAATGTGATGAATTTGTTGATAAGAGATGATGACGAGAAGTGATGACGATTTAGATGAAAAGTGTTGACATTTTTAGGTGTCTATAACTTGCAATTCCTCATGTTGCAAATTTTATAAGTTCATGAATTATGTGAAGTTTTGATATGGTTCTCAAAATTGTAAAAGATGCAACATAATGAACAAAGTAAAAGTAAAGTCTAGAGAACTTAAAGAAAAAAATAAGGCAAGATTATGAATGTCGCAAAGTTCATGATTTCATGAAATTTGTGAGAATGCAAAAAAGAATTAAAGAGTTGAAGTTTTAATGAATAAAATATATTGAAGAGTTGAAGTTTTAATGAAGAAAATATATAGAATATTACAAAGTTCTCAAATTCATATATTTCACGAGTTCACAAATTTTGTGAAAGTGTGATAAGGTTTTCCATTAGCTCAAAATTATGAAAAAGAAGAATGATAAGAAAAACGAAAGAAAAAGAAGAAGAAAAGTGATAAATTTATAAATGTCACATAGTTCATGACTTCACAAACAATGTGAAAGTTAGATCTTGTTCTCACAAAGGTGAAAATTCTAACAAAGAGAAGAGACAAATATAGTGAAATTTTTTAATGTAGGGAAGGGCACTAGCAATTGTTTAAATACATCTACTCTTGTATATTGTTGCTATCCCTCTAGAAACTTTAAATTAGTAAAATACCCCTCATCTACTAATAAATGCTTGTGATTTTGGCCTTAACAAACATAAACACAAAAGATCTACACAGGAAAATTGTAGGCTCTCTAAGGAGAACATTCCCCATGCTCTACAAGTATTTTAAATAATGTTTGTTAAGACAAGAAAAGACTAAAGGTAATTGAAATAAGCTCACCAAGAAAATATTAGAATAGGGATGGGGTCCCATCGGTCATGCCAAAATGAAGACAATAAAAAATTAATGGTAAATAAAATAAAATATAATGCAATACACACACAATACCTTCCCCTAAAACCCTTCTTTCTCCTTATATAGAGCTAAAGTAGAGTGCACCCTAACTCTACTTGATTTTCTATTTTGATGTGTTGATGGGGGAATGTGGTTTATGAAACCAGCAACATGATAGTAGGATCAAATAGATAGTATAAGGCTAATATAATGGAAGATTAGCTAAGAAATAGAAGAAGTAGATAGAAAATGTAGCAACATGGAAATATGATAAAAGGATATCTTCAAATGGGATGAAAGGCCTCTCATTTATAGAATTTCCAAGAGGAAAATCAAGAGCCAAGATGGATTGGTTGATGAATGGATAGGATTGATTGAGGATTAGGGTTTGGATCAAAGTTGTAGTCACATGAAAAGTGTCACATGAGGGATAAGGGATAGGTTTAGGAGGAGCATTAGGAAATTTCCATATGTGAATGGATATGATTTAGAGATGTAGTATGAAATCGATGGATGAGATGAAAAATTAGTTTGAATTTTGACAAGTTTCTAGAAAAAATGAATTTAGACAAATTCTTAGTTATTCATGTGAGAGGGACACTTGTCACATGCTATAAGTTTAGATTATGATCCTTGTGAATGAATCTAATGTATAGGATTAAGTGGACAAGGATTGAGGGATAAAGTGGAATTAAATATTGGAGGAAAAGGTAAAAGGGATTAATTAGCCTAAATTAATTAATTAATTTAGTTGGAGGGTTTTGGGATAATGGTAATGGATAAATTAATTTAATAAATAATTAATTCGATAGGATAAGGTAGGTTAAAGGTGATGGGTAAATTAATTGTATAAAGAATACATATTTATTTCAATAATGACTAGGATAAGGTAAAAGTTAAGTGTGGTTAGGAATGGATAGATTTATTAGGTGTATATATTTTTCCCCTCTTTGAGATGATGTTGCAACTAAGAAAAGTAACATCACTTCAAGGAAGGATAAAAAATAGTGGGTAGGAAAGGGATAAGGACCAGTGACATGATTCACTACTCACTAGAAGGATGAGAGTTAGGTATGCCCCCTCAAGAGGACATGTAGGTTAAAAAAAAAAGGTGTTCTCTTGAAATGGACAGGAGAGTTAGAGGAATAAGGGTGAAAGGAGGAAATGGATAAGGATAAAAATGAGAAGATAAGGATGATGATGGATTTATTTTGGATGATGTGCTAGATTGCAAGTTAGATTGCATGTATTAGGATTAACTGAATTGGATGGATTGGTTGAAATGGTTGCATTGGAAGAATAGATAGAGGATAAATGGATTGGGTAGGATATGATGATTAGGATAGTGGCATGGATAGGATCCAATGACAAGGGAGAACCAATATTTTGAATAAGGATGAAATGATGGGAGAATATAATTGGATGGAAGACATGGGATTGGATTGAGTGGATGGATGGATTGGAAGGATAGATAAAAGATAAATGGATTAGGAAGGATAAGATTGGAGGATAGGATGATTAGGATAGTGGCATGGATGGGATCCAAAATAAGGGAGAACCAAGCTTTGGAATAAGGATGAAATAATGGAGGAATATGATTGGATTGAGTGGATGGATGGATTGGAAGGATAGGTATAGGATAAATGAATTGGATAGAATAGGATTGGATGAAAGATAGGATTATTAAGATAGTATAGAGGAATTGATGAGATTTAATAACAATGGAGAACCAAACCTTGGTAAAATATGGATGAAGGGATTGCTTAGATAGGAGATAAAGGGATTGATTGGATGGATAGGAGGATGGAGCTCCAAGGACTATATTGCAAAGGAATAAGATGAACCATACTAGAGAAATTGGAATGGAGGAATTAATATGATAAGGGATGGATGATATAAGAAGATGGTGCATAAGGGATATGGAAGGTAGAGGAAATTAGGTTTACATTATCCAAATCATGCAAGGATATTTTTCCCCTAGCACTATATCAAGATCGAGGGTGAAAATAGAGGATGAATTAGATAGGATGGTAGAAAGGAGATAGGATGAGGGATATGGGATTAAGGATAATAGAGGATATGGATAAGATGTGGATGTGTGCATGTATATTTCACCCCTATTCTCCTCATCAAGATCAAAGATGGGAAGGGTGGATGGATAGTTTGGATAGGATAGGAGGATATTGGATACATGATATGGATATGATAAGGTAGGTAGGATATACGATACTTATGAAAAACCTTAGCCTTGTCAATATCAAAGGAGGGAAGGATGGTGGACTTAGATTGGAAGATGGATAGTGGGGGATAGGATAAGATTTGGTAGGTTAGATAACATGGATGAAACTTGCCCCCAAGTGTAGAGTGCAAGAGGATGGGAGATTATACATGATTATTTTTGTCATTTTTCATCTTCATACTTGCCCAAGACAACACAAGAAGTGGTTTTCACCATTGGATGAATGATTTATCTCTACTTTTTTTAATTTTTAATTTTTAATTTTCTCTCCTTTTTTGGTTTGTTTTTAGATTTTTGGAATAGAAAGGATGGATAAGGATGAGGATAAGGATGTGGATAGGTGGATTTGGAAGATAATGGATGGATGACAAGTGATGGAGAAAGGACTCAAGCGTCTAGTTCCCTGTATGACATCCTTGGAAGATGTACTACAATTGACCATGAAAATTGGAGGTATGTTCATAGATATTGGTATAATAATGGTAATGGAGATGAAGATGCATAAGTGTCTATGCAAAGTATTGGATAAGAGATGGAATTATGGAGGGTAGATGTTGGATCAATGGATGGATTGATGGAAGACTTTCAAATGAGTGGATGCAAATGTTTTTAAGACCAACATTGGTAGTGCACACCTTGCACTACAACAAATCCTTGTGATTTGCTCCATTTTTTGCTCTGTTTTTTGCTTCCACCCACTGTTTTAATTTATTTTTTTCCATTTTTTTGAAAATGTTGACACTATTTATTGGGATGGTGCTATTTTTAGCATTTATTTGCACCGATGAGGACAAGTCGACGCTAATTTTTGCTGAAATTAGTGCCGCCTTTAGCACCGATATTAGCTCCAAGTGTGGCACTGCCATAAGTACCGCCTTTGGCTCTGAGTTTAGCTTCGAGTTTGGAGCCACTTTTAGCTCCAGTTTAGCTTCGAGTTTAGCTTCGAGTTTAGCTTCGGGTTTAGCGCCAGTTTAGACACCCCTATGTCGAAGAGACTTATTTATATGTCTCATCGACGATATAAAACAATGCAATGTCAACAAGATACGGGCACATTGAGGAGAGAATCACTTACGTCACATCAACAAGGTATATCTACAAGTGCTTGGCGAAATACAACTCTTGGATATAACGAAGTAATGTCGATGAGACATTGAGATATCGGTAAGACAAATAAGATTGTCTCATCGACACTCTTCAAGTAATGATCAAAAGAATACACTGCTATATTTCCAGGAAGGTGAGAAACATATGCGGTAGAGCAGTATACACTGCAACCCTGCAACAAGAAGCCTTGAGCAAGGTGGTAGTGCAATAAACAATAGAAGGGAAGGGAAAAACCTTGCCATACCGTAACGGGTATAATAAGAGACGGTGGTAGTATGGTAATCGTGGCATCATTACAATTTACAACACTAAATGCAGCAAAACACGTCAGTCACAATCCATTTGAATAAATCATTTAAGGAATCAAGAATATAGCCCACCAAAATACACTAAAACTCTAATAAACATACTCTAAATTTTTTGTCAAAATCTTATTTTCAGGCATAGCCTACCAGAATGGAGTTTTCATTTTAATAAACATACAATAAAACCTTTGTTCAAACCTTATTTTCAGGCGTAGCCCACCAAAATGGAGAAGTGTTTTAGTAAAGAATGACATAGAATGGTAAGGAGGCATATGATTCATTGCTGTTTATATCATTCCTACTTTGATCAACAAGGGTTACAATGTTCGCGCTACTGTTTGTAATCCAGGTATTTAATTGACATATGTTTGCATAATCTCAAATTCCTTCAGATGCTTTTGAAGTATCAATGTATCCTATATAGGGTTTAGAATGACTTCTTTTAATTTAAAAAAATAAATTAGATGCTTTTGAAGTATCAATGTGTCCTATATAGGGTTTAGAATAATTTATTTTAATTTAAAAAAATAAATAAATGATGTATTTTCTTGTGATTAGATAATGTGGAGATCTCCTAAATTTTCCCTAGCACACTGTCCTCTTTCGCACTGTGTTCATTACTCCAGCTGCTAGGGTTTTGCATTTGACATCTTTAATATCTTCATGATAGTGGCTTTTAAATATATCTCAATCTTTGCTTTAATTTTTATCATGTAACCCTTGAGTTCCATAATCCACCTTCAATCTCTTCTAAGAACATTGTCTTAAGCTAGATTGCATAATATGCATATAAAGCAAGTCCTTCATACCTGCCATTGTTCCAAACCACCACTCACCGCCTTGCTTAAAATGCTGCCTCCATAAGCACAATAGAATGTTTTAAAATCATGGTTTCCAGTGATTGACCATTAAGGTCACTACTTTCATCAAGATACAATGAGATTTTTGTCTTCAAAATTAAGGCATTATGCAGGATAACATTGTGAATTGTTTGTTGTGTACAATTTGATTTTCTTGCACATTTACTGCTTTGCTAACTGCCTTTAAGACTGGATATTGCACCATCAGCTGCAATCTCAAACAACTCACTCACTGTCACTTGAAGATTCCTTTCATGAGCATCCTTGTATAAAATCAAACTATGCCCTATAGACTGCCTACTTACTAATATAGGGGACTCATTGTTTCATGGTATTTTGAGTTTTATTTAGAAGGGGTTAATATGTGGCATTTTTATGTGCAGTAAGAATAGATTGTGATGCAACGTTCGGGTATGGACGGTTAAAAAAAAATTGGATTGCTATCGGTGTCATAACCAGGTTGGATTGTACCTTGAGCCGGTGTGAAACACTTCCGGGTTTTTTTGCTCCGAAGCAGAACTTGTGTGTAGGAATTTCCAAATATCCTACAAAGGAAGTTCCTACATTCTAAAGATAAAATCATAAATCTGCTTATCCAATTTCTAATCCAACCTTACATCTTTAATATCTGATAGAGAAGGTTTGTACATTCTAAAGATAAAATCATAAATATGCTTATCCAACTTCTGATCTAATTTGAGGTCTTGAATATCGAACAAAGAAAGTTCCTATATTCTAAAGATAAAATCATAAATTTTATTGGTCCAATTGGAGATCCAATTTAGGTCGTGAAGCTCTGACAGAGAAAGTTCCTACATTCTAAAGATAAAATCATAAATATGTTTGGTCCAATTTGAGGTCCAATTGTAAGGATTTGTCTTTTTAATTATACTTTCTGACATTTGTCTTGATACAAATTATTACTTTAGAATTATGGTATTTCTTTTCTCCTAATGTTTTCAACCCTCATTTAAGGGAAGAGCTCTGAAGATGGTTCCTTCAGATGGAGACTACACTTTTATGCTATAGGTTCCATCTAGAAACACTAGAAGCTTAGGTACTGTCATACTCAGGTACAATAGAGTTTGAGGTTACCGTGTTCTCCTTGATACAAAATGTTGTCCTTCAATCCCTCTTAAGCAACATTCACTATTATGGAATTCATCATTGTACCTTTCATGCATTCGATTTAATTTGTTATGTGGAAACATGTTGTCTCTATCTTTGCAAGTGATGACTATTGTGTGAGATTTTAATCTACATGACTGCCCCTCATGTTCAATTCTTGTGACTGTTATGATGCTTGCGGCTGCTTACTTTTAACCAAACTGTTAATGAAAACTATCTTGGAATCCTTGATGATCAGTTTTTTCAGAATCATGGCTATGCTGATAGTGGAATGTTCTTATTAATAAGGATAAATATTTATCAATAAGGAGATTACCCCTTACCAACATACTCCACTATCCTTGCAAAGATTGATCTTTAATGCTTCATGGATGGTTTACTTGTGACTATCCTTCTCAAATGAAACAATAGGGCAACAGGTTGAGCTCAACCCTTGTGGGAGCCACATTTCACCCCACATGTTGTAACCAAATAAACAAAACAACCTAATTTTATCTATACCTACACAATGAGAAAACATGTTAGATAAAACAGAGCATATGATAGATATGTTTGATAACTTTATTGTTTTCCTAGACATCTATGGTATGCAAGTTATTTGAATGCACATGATGATCAAATTATATGTTTATAGATGTATGCACATATTTTGACTGGTGATCCTTCATTTCTCTAACAAAACTCTTCTCACTCAAATGAAGGGAACCTAGGAGCAACAAGGAAGACATCAAATTGGAGGCTTAGACAAGCGGGAAGACTAAAGATGATGCAGAACAAAGAAACCGAGATTCGTCATTGTCCCCTTTCTCTTTATGTGCATTTTTCTCTTTTGTATCTATAAATGTATAGTTTTTTGATTATATGCATTCAAATAGTTAGTTCCATGACTTGTGTGGAACAACATACATTTATATTATCAATAAAGACTACATTTTTGAAAGGATTGTGCAATCTTTCCTATATTATATGCATCTGCATAAGTGCAATCTAGTAATGTAATCTTCTGATTTTGTTTATGCACACAAATGTAATGTATCAGAAATAAAAATGTACCTTACTCTTCATTTGAAAATCACAAAAGCTCTACCTGATTGAGCTATTAACTTTTGTGTCTTCAAGAACATATGTTGATACAAAATGAATGGAAGAAGCATCGAAGTAATCCTAATTTTTTCTGCCAACAATTCATACCAAAGATTGAACAATTTAAGGATATTGCAATAGGTAATTTGTATCGACAAAAATAATATTACTGAATCATTTCAAAGTTTAAGCCATAAGAATCATCCTTTTTTAAACATGGATTGTGTTGTAGCCAAAATTCCATCCTAATTATTTTTGCATACTTCCATTTTCACTCATCTCTTACATCCACCATATGCATATAATTCCTGTCATATTAACTTAAATTTAATAAAATCCCTCATGTGAGCTTCCAAATAAAATCCTTGATCACAACATCAAAGTATAATCCTCCTTTGAAATACTCCTATGATTGCTCATAGCATATCGCCAAGACAACACCATGTTGATGAGAGTCCCTCCAAAGTCTCCCTGACATTAGCACAAAGCAGAGATCAGAAATGTAGATGAGACACCCCTATGACGAAGAGACTTATTTATATGTCTCATCGATGATGTAAAATAGTGAATGTCAACAAGATACGGGCATATCGAGGAGAGAATCACTTATGTCACATCGACAAGGTATATCTACAAGTGCTCAGTGAAACACAACTCTTGGATATAATGAGGTAATTGTCAATGAGACAGTGGCATATCAGCAAGAGACATTAACTTGTCTCATCGACACCAGCATCCAACATCGAAGGAACATAAGATCTAATGTCAATGAGACATTGAGATATCTGTAAGACAAATAAGATTGTCTCATCGACACTCTTCAAGTAATGATCAAAAGCATACACTGTTATACCGCCAGGAAGGTGAGCAACATATGTGGTAGAGCGATATACACCACAACCCTGCAGCAAGAAGCCTTGAGCAAGGCAGTAGTGCGATAAACAACAAAAGGGAAGGGGAAAACACCACCATACCAACATATCGAAGAAACAACATGCATTTTAATTAAAAGTATCTTCGACAATTATGAAATGATGATTAGTCCAATTGATGTGACTAACAAAAATATCGATGAGACTACCACTATTAATGAAGAAATTGATCATAAAGGTGGTGCAAGCTCCATTTATGAACCAGGGCTGGACGAACTATCCTAAAATTTGATAAATACAGCCCCAAAGAAGTTGAAATCACTGTGAATTGTAATTGAAGGATTTGGAGAACCAAGTTGGACAGCGGTAGGCTGCTGAAAATTTGCAGCATTTATCCAAGTAAGTGGTCTAGACTCAGCTCAAAGTATTTTCTTAGTAAGTAGATGAAAGCATTGCATGAGTAGGGTTGAGATGGAAAAAACCCCAAGCAAACAAAAAGCAAAAAGATAGAAAACTGAAACTAGGCAATTGAATCAAGACTTAATCGATCAGTGTCCTGGGTCTGGGCCAAAATACAGAAGAATAACACAACTTAACCCATCATGTGTGACATTAGTAGATAAACATAAAAATATGGGAGATGTATGGACTCCGTGTAGGGGTTACGACCTCTTTATTTATCATTATAGTAAGAAATTCTGGCATAGCCCAGTGTCAAACTCGTGGAATGTGAATTTGGGTAAACTTGTAGTACCCAACGCCTTTGTGAATGTAGAGATAATGAAGGTGTTGGAAAATAATTACAATCTAAAGATGAGAGCAATTCATTTTCCTGATGGGTCACAGTTCATGGTCATAAAGATAGATTATATTTTCATGATTTTTCAGATAGACACTTCCCTGAAAATAAAATTATGAATTAGAGACTTGTTGGAGGAATACCGCACCATGGACACAAGTTACAAGAGGTGGAAATTTCCTCTACATAGGGTTAAAGGTGCATGTAACCAAACTATGAGGTTCTCTAGTGAAGATAAGACCCCATTCTCTGTGGCTTTGTTTGAAGAATACTTTCAAGACACTTATTACTCAGTTGGTCAAGTACTGGGAATTGATGTTCCTGAGAACATGACAATTTCTCCCATGGTTTTAGCCACAGACATCCAGAGCCATAATGCCCGACCCTATGTTTATGCAGGGTATTTATCAGAGGCCATCAATAATGCCCTCAATATCATCAAGAACGACAGTGAAGCCATTAATTTCAAGCACTATTCTCTTTTCATGCACATGATATTATACGAAGGGTAGGTGATGGGGATATGGGGTGAGGAATTAAGATAAAAGACTTAGATAATGATGGAAATTCAAGGCCTATACAAATGTGGACATCTGTGTGGGACAACAGGTGTGGGGGGTCCCACTACCTATATTTTGAGGAATATTTTGTCAAACCACTATACAAGATGCTAGGCCACAAATGTGACTACAACCTCTCCCCATAGATCTTAAGATTTCTCTGACCAAAAGATATGGGTCATGAAGCAGGGATAAATCACAATTGGGAGGACTGGTACATGTTTGGGGATTGTACTGTTATTAGGGTTTATGGATTTGAAGCTGCAACTTATTTGTTGCGTAAGATTGTGCTAGACAAAGTTGCTTATTTAGAGATCATAAGGCAATTGTCATTTTCAGCTTTAATGAATTTAAAGAGCTATGGGAGGCAGACTTTCATGCCTTCCACTTTATGCTTTGGTGATTTCACTATTATCTCTGATTCAGGCTATGACTTGGTTAGTGGTAAAATGGATTGTTATGGCTTGCCGATTGGCAACAAAAGGGAAAAGTTTGATCCTGAACACTTCATTTGTGATGCCAACATTTTTCAGAAATTGAAAGGGTATGAGCATAGTTTCCTTTTAGAAGATGTCATTAGAAATTGTGAAGAAAAACAAAACATGATGAGAATGAATGCCTATAGTAGGGTTATGATGGCTGAGGCTTGGAAGGTGAATAATAACCCAGGTTACGTAGGGGCTTTCCCTGAGGTACAAGATCCCATAGAAAGAATTGAACAGTTAATCCTCCATGAAGAAGAACTGATAAGAGATGTGCCACTTGTGGAATTTGAAAGAGGAAGGGGCATCGGTCCTAGGAGGTAAGTAGAAAATATCACACCACTAGATCATTTATCACCTCAACCTACTACTGAAGTGAGCTTTTCAGTTGGTTCCCCATCCATGGAAGAAGATAACATTGAGGAGGAAGAAGAAGTCTCACAGTTTAATGCTCCTATTATACCCCAATATGAGATGCCATTGGAAAGAAGTGTGATCACCTTTGAAGCCTCTGATGAGCTATCAGGTGATGTGAGGCATCGTGCAAGTTAGGAATTTTTTGCAGATGATACTTTTGTGCAGACCCCTAAATTTAAGTCCTTTATATATGAGTATAAAGGAAGACTAATAAGAGAAAGGTTAAAGGACATTGACCTAAGAAAGATGCTTATTCCTTGAAAGAGTTGCAACATGAAGTTGATAGGGAAATGAGAAACATGACTGCTGAGAGAGGAAGAGAATTATTGCAAGAAGCTGGAGTTATGCTCCTTACTGGGTGGGATATTAGTTCAGCCATTATGATTGACAACTTTTTGAAGAGAAAGAATAAAAATTTGCAAATAACGGATGAAGCAGGTGACAAGGTCTATATAGGGTCAAGGTACAATCCTGATAATACCACTTTGCAAATTTGGGCTCTTTACCCCCAGGCAAGAAGCCTTCTCTCATTGACCATGATCAGATTTTTGGACATCTCCTGGTGCAAAGAGTAGGGGAGACAGATCCCTTGGAGACTACTGACTTGAATGTGAATGTAGCCAAATTCACCAAAGCCCATATCCAAAAGCTAGTAAGAGATAACCAGTGGCTGATAGAGGAAAATGATAGGTTGAAACAAGAATTAACCAACTACAAAGATAGGCTTCCTACTTTTGCAAGGCTTTACTCTCCTTTAATTGAACATGAAAGAAAAGTGTTAGAGGCCATGTCTAAGACTGCTCAATGGAAGCATAAATTTGAAAAGGCTCAAAAGGAATAGGAAGAACTAAAAAGAAAATTGAAGAATACTACTTTTGAAGTAGCATCAGGGATAATTTGTATGAAATTCAAAGATATGTTCCAACATACAGATGGTGTCTGGCGTGCTCACAGTGAAACATACAAGGTCCTCATGGAGCATGGAAGTCTGCTTGATAGGATGAAGGAAATGGAATCCCATATCAAGGCAAAAGATGGAGATAATAATGCTTTGCTCCAAGAATGTCAGAGCCTCATGAATACACATGAAAACTTCCAGAATATCTTGACACAGGAATTGAGTGACTTTATCCAGCCACTATGTATGGCCATGCCGGATTTCTTTGAAGAAATAGATTTGAAGGATCAAGAAACTTGGAAAAATGAGATATCAAAATATTTTCCAGGCATCCTTGATGACATCAATGATGAGGATGAGGTACTCAGGAAAATGCATAAGCAACTTGGGAGGATTCTTGGATCGGAGAATGTAATGACAAACACTCTACAAAATGCAAACACTTATGCCCAGGAGAAATACATTGATCACATGTCAAAGGTTAATTTGTTCCTTGCACGAGCTGTATGAGGAGGTAGTCAGAGTTTGGTTGTTGTGGACACATTAACATGGTGCTTGAGCCTTGAATAGATCTTAGGTGGTCACGTGCACTTGCTGATGATTAACGGACTGTGGTGCATCCAACAATAAACTCTTTTTAAGTTTCTATGTTATGTTAATTATTCTTTAGTTAAGAAATGATGTAACTTTTGTGAATGGACCTGAAGCTTGTTGCTTCCCATACAAATAGGGAAACCAAGGTCCAATTTTGATCATCATATCATCATCATTTCAATCCATTAGAATAGATACTAGACCATCTCATCCACTTATTCATATCAAAAGAACTCATGTTATGTATGTTTATATTTTGAGCAATATAATGGAATAGATACATTATAACTCGTAATCCATTTTCAGTGTTCAATTGCTGTGTTAATTTTCATGCTTATTTATTGCTTTGCTGTCTCCAAAGTGGTCTTTTCAAGTTGTTTAAATTTGCAAGATTTATTAGGGCACATTTGTTGTTACTGTGTGGATGCTTTGATTAGTTTTTGGTTAGGTGTGAATTAAAGTCATTTCAAATAATTTACTTTAATTGGTTCGTATTAAGGATTAAATTCCTCTTAGAGATTGGCACCCTCTTATGGTCTAAAAACCTGCATTTTTGAGACCCAACAGATTGCAAATAACTCTAAAAATTTAGAAGTCTATGAAACAATGTATATATTCTATGAAACAGTGTATATATTCTTGTACTTGTAAATATTCTTTTACTGTCATGTCTATTAAAGAAAACAAAGTTTGAATAAAAAATGCTTCACCCTTTTTTGTAAGTGAGTATGTGAATTATTGTTTAAGGAAAAATCTTACAGTGTTTACATTTTCAGTTTACTAGTTTCAAATCTTCATTTGCTATGTATATAAAATTGTATGTGATCTTTATCTCTAATGACATAAAACAGTAATGTCATTAGAATCAAGGTTTTCAATTTTAGCACCATCATTCTCCACACTTTTCATATCTTGTTCACTTTTAAGTACAATCATCAAAATTTTATTTTTATTTCTTGTCCCAGTTAATCTTGATTCCTTTCAGAGCAACATAGTAGGTTGCATGTTAAATTTCAAACATTTTCTTTGCATGTTTTTGTATATATTATTTTCTCAGTGCATCATTATGTAACACCAATTTCACTTTTGAGAACAATAAAAATAAATGAAAGCACATGTTTGCTTTGTCAAGGGAAATGTATGGTGAATACCCTATGTCTTTCAGATAAGTGTGCAAGCGAAATAAGACATAATTGATTGAATCTAATTTTCTACTGTACAATTGTTTTTTTATGTGCTTTTTACTTTTTGCATGTGGATTACCCTCAGAAAGAGACTACTTATCTTTTCTTAAATGAAGCCTTTACATTTCCTGTCTACGAAAGGAATTTACTGCTTGACAATAGGTTCATGAACTTCATACGAATTAAGATTGGTGTAAAAGGCCATCCCTGCAAATGTTGTTTGGTCTAGAATTATAATGGAAAATAAAAAAACTTGCTAGGAGAATAAGACATGTTTTCAATTGTCCAAGTACAACATAATATTATTGAAGCATTTCAAAGTTTAGGCCATAAGAATCATCCTTTTTTAAACATGGATTGCAAATAATTATTAAAATTTAGAAGTCTTGGTCATCAACATTATTGTCTGCTACAATGTCATCTAGTGTATCATTGTCAATGTTCATATGTTCTTTCAAGTATTTAATATTATCATCATCCTCATCTTGACTTGCATCATCTTCATTATCATTGAAATTTGACTATAGACCATCTATATTGTTACCAGATGTATTTGGATCATCATTTTCTATACCATCCATATTGTTGTCTTCCATAACATCATCTAACTTTGGATTGTTGTCTTCTTGTGCCTGAACATAACCATCTTCAACATCATCATGGATGTCAATTTCTTCGATGTTCTCTAATCCCTCTCTCTCATTTTGTTGGCCATCATTGTTTTGCTTAGTATCCACTAATGCATTGTCAAATACATGCCTTAATCTTGGATCATAATGTATGACAAATATCCATTTCGGGTCCAAAATATCTTCATAGAAAAATACCTACACATGAATGACATACATATATTAGATGTATGTTATAAAAATCTCATTGATTAATAAACACATGTATATATTTGCAATAAGCTATGAATTAATAGATTAATGATCACTACCGCTTCTTGTTTGAGTTAAAGAAATACCCGCTCACAATGAATTGGTAGAACATAAGGCTCCTTATCCTCCGGTAGGAACGATGAGGAATCTATAGAAAACAATCCACTATGGGTATCATGTCTTCGTGTCCTCTCAAATGCTTCATACCATCTACACTTAAAAATACAACATTTAAAAGAGCGGTAATCTAAATCAATAATTTCTTGTATTTTCCCAACATATTGTAGATTCCCTTAATTATATTCTTATATTTTGAGCTTGATCGAATGGATTGCTCAAAGTCAACCATGATGCCACAATCAAAGGATCATCTCTTTACGTCTACACTTTCTACACGATAATTTTGACCATATTCCCACATTGCTAGATATTTCCTCACCTGTGAAAGACCATTTATTTCAGTGAAAACAAATATAATGATGGATATTAAAATAGTTAATACTGTCAAAACTATAAGGAAACAACATTTTGTAAAATTCCAATTGGACCTTTCTTTCACATCCTCTAGACATGTTGATTTCATCTTCTGTTATGTTTGAATCTGTACATGCATCTTCTATTTGATTTTGAATTTGTTCAGTAACCCATTCTAGTGTGCAATCTTTGCCCCATTCCCCAAGAAGATGAGTGGGAAATGGAGTATTCCTTAGGTTCGATCTCTTAAACTGCCTCCTTGCTTCTAACACTTCTCTCTTTTTATCATACAGATCAATCCATTTGTTCATAAAGTCCATGTGGTACAAAATGAACTTGTCAAGTATAGAACTTTCATCTACACCTATTACATGTCAACATGTTTATTTCAAACTCCAAATGTCATGCTGTTAATTTGACAAATAAATTACAGAGTAAATTAATGATTGCAAGAAAAACAACCACATTGATCGTGAATTTACTTACTAATTTGTACTTCAACACCATTAGATTGTGGTTTTTCTCCATCAATAATATCTGATGCTCATTCTTCATCCCATACGTGTGGGCCATCTTCAAAATCCTTACCAAGGAATTCACACAGGAAGAAAAATGCTTCATTCAATACATACCCTTAAGCCATGCAACCCTCTGGATGTGCCTTTTGTCGGACATATCTTTTAAGAGTTTTCATATACCTCTCAAAGAAAAACATCCACCTCATTGATACGACACCCGCCAATTCAATGTCATCGACTAAGTGTATAAGTAAATGGACATGTAGGTCCATGAAACTTGTAGGGAGCTCCTTCTCAAATACACATACAATTTCTGCAATTTCCTTCTTCCACTTTGGCACTTCAGATTCATGGATCTCCTTGGAGGTCACCCACTTAATATAAGAATAGTAAATTAGTATGAACCTTTAGTCATAAATTAAAATGCAATATAATATCTCTATGTTTCTCACACATGAACATTTCATATAACCGCATACCTTGTAAATGCCGACAATCGCCTTATGGCATTCCTTAAGTCAACTATAAGACAAGAATCCCCCCTAATTGCCAATGGCATGATATGCTATCAAACACATTTATGAAAAGGCCATTAGTAATTTTTTCTCACACAACAAAATATCAAAATAAATTTAGTGCTTAATCAATGTTACCAATAAATGTTAAATGCTGATATATAATACCTTCATTAAATTATGAAAATCATGTGTTTTAAATCCCGTGATATGTCCATCAACTATAAAAGCTTTAGCCAGTAGGTGTCCTTATTGAACGGATGAAATTTTTTAGTTGGTTTAGCTCTTTTTTTTTTTCAAAATCCATGGAGCTTCGAGATATGTTTCATTTTCCCTTTTTGGCCACAAATGTTTTCTATCAAATTTGGTACCCGTAAGAGAAATATCTCTCCTCGAAGACAAGGTGTCCTTCTCTTTTCCTGATATGTGTTGAAATATAGAATTTGGGACATTTTTGAAGATGTGCATAGGATCTAATAGGTGAGATATTAATATATCCTTCCAGTAAGGGAGCTCATAAAATATGGATTTCCTTTTCATTCCTTCTGGCATATTAACTACAACTTGTTGTGGTTCTTCAATTGAATCACCCCGATCAAAAAAATCCTCGCAAGCTTTCAATTCAGAATCTTCATACTTCTTAAGCCAATCACCTGGACCCATAATCATGGGAGGGCCTCTATTTTCAACTTTTCCATCAAATTGATTCTTCACGTGATTTCTAAACCTATGATCTAGTGGTAGAAAAACCTTGTTGTTTACGTAAATAAATTTATGTAGATCTTTAGAATACCGCCCTTGAAATTGTTTTGCACATCTTGGACATGCAAATATCCCCTTTGTTTGAAGCCCTACAATTCAATAAGTAATGTTAATAACATAAAACAAAATAGTATAAAACTAAGTATGAAAGTTGGGATGAAAATAAATTATGAATGTAAATACATAAATATTTTATCTTACCAGAACAAACACCAAGTCCTGGGAAATCATGAATAGTCCAACATAGCACAACATACAACATGAAGGACCTATTTGATGGAGGACATGATATGTCATACATTCTTATGCCTTTCCATAGCAGTTGCATCTCATCAATAAAAGGCGCAAGATAAACATCCATGTTTTTAACTTGATGTTTTCCTGGAACAATGAGAGTCAGCATAAGGTGCTCCTTTCTAACACTCATCCATGGGGGAATATTGTATACTATCAATCTGACTAGCCAAACACTATAATTTGAGCTCAAGAAAGAGAATGGGCACACTCCATCAATTGCAAGACCAAACTTGATACTACAGGGTTCATCTTTGAATTTTGTTGGCCATTTTTCCTCTGTGTTTCATTGCTTTGGATTCGGTTGGAATTCGCATGAATCCTTATTTACTCCTATTCTTTGCATGCCAGTCCATCAATTGTGCTAGTGAATTGCAACGAAACATTCGTTGAAGTCTAGGTAAAATTTATCATGTGACGTAAAACCTTCTTTGGAACTGTAGGACCTTGTACATCTGTACAATATCTCTTCTCTTTGCATACATGGCATTCTACCTTGTTTTGATATTCATCTCTATATAAAATGCAATCATTTTTACATGAATGAATTTGCTTATATTCAATCCCCAACTCAACCAACAACAAATGTGCCTCTCGGTAAGTTGATGGAAACACATTCTCTTTAGGGAATATTTTAGTTTTTAGTACCCTGTAAGATGGCTGGAGATTAAATCAATTGAATGTTTGACTTATGATGAACATGTTTGATATGTCAATCTATACTAGGACTATTTATATACAATATATGGTTTTAAAATCCCCTTAAAGAAATATAAATGAAGTTGATGAATGTTTATGAATTATGTACACCAATTGACAATGCAAAGTAAGAAATATATTTCAACTCACTTTAGTAGGGTAGTGAATCCTTTGTTTGACCAGCCAAATAGTGACTTGATTTCTAATAATATTAATGTGCATGCCAATTTTGAGGTTCTACTTGCACTCGATTTGAACACGGGTGTCTTTGCTGCTTGCTTGATGGAGTCTTTGATGTTGTTATCATCAACATTACGTTGGTGGTAATTACCCATGCTATCATCGTTACTATCAACCATATGATCATTATTGTCATAATTGTTTCCATCCCCAAAGAAACCTGTAAGAATTTCATTCAATCCTTCTTCATGCACTGCATTTTCACTATCATGATCATCATCATTAAGGCTAGGTGGCATGTCATCAGTGTATGCGACTCTCATCAGCTCTTCAAATTTCTCAGGTGGTAGTGTTCTCTTCAATCTTTCTCTTCTTGCCCTGGTATGGTTTAAAGGATGGTTTGGATCATCCCGTCCAAATCTTAATAACCCAGTTGGATCTTGGGTATTAGTATGTGTTTCATCAAAATCTTCTTCCTATCAACAAACACAAGCATTATTTAATGTTTGGCAAAAAATGGATAAATCATAAATGTATCAATTTCAAAGAAATATAATCAAATATGGCTTAAAAAATAAAAATAAAAATTGTATGAACATATATACATCAATTGAATAATGGAACATTATTTTATAGACTACCTTTTTTATACAATAATTTAAATTAAACACAATTTTGACAACACAGTTTATAAAACATCAGTCCACACTCATTTATTATTCTTTGGTTTTAATCGATTGTAGGAGGCATACTACCGACTGGAAGCTCATCATATATGTAATATCTTTGTACAATCACTCATTTGAATTGTTTCTTTCCACGACATACAAAACATCCACAAACAAATTTTTTCTCAAAGTATTCATCCCATGTACTATAGTCCTGACCTACCTCTTCTTCAGTGCAATCATTTGTTGTGTCTGTAGTATCCATTGTCATATCCTCTTCCACCCACTATCATCTATGGGATTTAACAGTTTTAGGTCCACGTCCACGTACATATCTTCTTCTTTTGCTAGTTGAACGCTCAGGCTCTGCATTTGCTCCAATCTCCATCTAAAATAATCAACAACATGCATTAATTTATGTCAGGATTGGATAATACATTATAAATTTCAATAATACTGTGAAAAACGATGGACATATCACAAAATGCCATTAGATCATTTTTTCCTAAATTAAGTCAAAATTTGAGTACCTAATGTCCTGCTTCATCTGTTGTGTCCTCATTTGATATGACACGATTTGTTGCCATGGCCTCATCTCGACCCTATAATACACAACATAGTAAATAATGTTTAGTACACCAATTATATCATTTCAACGAGTATGCTATCCAACATAAAACCTCACTTTAGTCATATATTTGACATATTGATATCTCCTCTATGTTGTAGCATTTGTGAATTCATAAATACCGTCCTCCTTTGGTTGAGGTTGCTTTCTCTTCTTACCTCTATTGTATCTACATATTTCGTTGTCTCATCTATTTCCACCCACTTTCCTTTCAGCGATTTAGTATTTCTACACTATCCACGTCCTCTCTCTATGGCCTCCTCTGTGAATAAAAATTCTACCACAAAAGCTTTCACTGCACTACCACCGAGAAGGAAGAAGCAACTTGTGGGACCGCGGTAAAAACCGCTCTATCGCATTGAGCTGATGAAGGAGTCGTGGGACAGCGATGGTCACTGCACTATTGCACGCCAATGGTAGAAGACTTGCAGGAGTCACTGCAACATCGCCAGGAACAAAAGGAAGACTCGCGTGTCGCCACAACAGCTTTCACCACACTACTGCCGAGAAGGATGAAGCACCTTACGGGACCGCGGTAAAAACCGCTCTACCCCACTGAGCTAATGAAGGAGCCACAGTGGTGGTCACAAAAACAAGGTAGGAGTTGGAATTATTTCCAACACTCTGGATCCTGTGATACACAACAATGAAAATAGTCACTAGACAACAATGATAGGCACTCAATTAGGCCCACTTGGCGCCGCCTTAGGCACCCCAAACATATTACATTAACGGCCAAAAGTCGGCGCTAAAGTTGGTGTTAACTAACATTGACTAAAGCGCCAACTACTGAATCAAAATTGAAAATTTAAAAATTTCCTACGTGAAGGAAGAAATTAGACTACAAAAAAGGGAAAAATGCTGCGTGAAGGAAGAGAGCAGGGCGCTACCAGCAACTAATGAGAAATTCGATTTAGTTTGCAACACCATAGGTAAGGTTACAATTTTTTTTTCTTCGTTGAATTCGTGATTGTTTACTGCTCTATTGTATTTGAATTCATGATTGTTTACTAGTTCGTGGCCTAAACTGTCCAGGCAACCTCTAAATTGTCCCATCATTATAAATTGTAAAACCTTTGAGAAACCAACAAAAAATTTTACCCTACCCATTTGAAAGTATGGAAAGAGCTTGTAAAAGCATATGAGAAGTCCGATGCACATAGGAAGTTCGGTGAGGAGAGTACACAGGTATTTGAATTTGCTCATAAGATTATATTAAATTTTATTTGTGCATAGTTAAATTGAATTAGTATATGCTTCAGGACAAGGCCTCCAAGGCTACGCTTGAGAAACTTCGTGCCACGCATCGCAGTGGCTAGAAAGGTTTACAGGCCTTGATTTGTACATTTGTAAGTATAATTAATATGTTAAATGATATATTTTTTTATTTCCTTGGAAAAAGTAAATGATTGCATATTAATTAGTTTAAGTAGTACATGTGCCATGTTTTGACAGGAGGAGAAATATGGCCACCATCCAAACCAATTTGAAAAGAATATGTTACAAAACAAAAAGTGGAATGATTTTGTAATTTGGATGGAGAATGGGGTATCAATAGTTGAGTTTCAATAACTTAGTTGGATATTGTTCTGTTAATATGTCAATTTGCATCTCTTGTGTTGAGTTATTTATTGATGCGTAGGATGAGTAAATAGAGCTCAAATCTTATGATTACAAGATGACCGTTTATGTGCATGAATAAATAGTAGAAGGATGTAGATGAAATGTGTAATGGCTGGTTGTCATAGAAGTCAAACTACCGAAGTAACAACACTGATCGAGTTAACATATATGCATCATTTGCATAAACATCTGAAATGCCTAACAAATGTTAATCAATACATTGAATTTTGAGATGCGTTGAAATAATTAAAAAAAACATGTTTTGGGGAAAATATTAGCAGTGTGGGGGAAGAAAGCATTAACCCTAATAAAAGCATTTTCTGTTGTTGTTGATACACCATATGTAAGTTTTCCTTGGATGACAATACTAAATTTCTATATGTTGTACCCCTTAAATGTCCTACATGTTACAAATATGGAATAAAAATGCACAACTTTGTATTGAGTCCAAAGGCCAAGGCATTCTGAATAAGGGTAGCCAAACTTGATAAGGATGCAGTCACTATAACACGTATTAACAATCCATAATAGTCATGTAAAGACAATTGCTTGTGAAAACCATAATCAATCAAATTATGCACATTCAAATCTAAGTTTGAAAGCTTGCATTTCAATCCATGCATCTAAGTCCTTTTTGAAGATTGAGGGTGTCAACAACAAAGCTAGAATAGCTATCCTTAAACCGTAGCTAGTTTTAAAGTGCAGTATTTCCAAATTCAAATCCACTTCTCAGCTAAGGAAAGGAGGTAGGATTGTCAGGTGCTACCTCAAATAGAGAAGGCCATAGAAAACATTGAAATAAAAGATCAAATAAGTGAGACAACATAGTTGTAGACCATAGATAATCAAAATTCTTGCAATGCACAAATGCTTGTGATACAAACAAAAGTTGCTTACACATTGGATGAATATATCCTCATCAAAATGACTAGAAAGAAATTTCAAATTTGTAAGTAAACTCTGACAGTTAAGAAAAACAGTCATAAAAATTGGAAGTAAACTTTGGCAGACATGTAGGTGAACTTAATTCATCTAACTTTATGCCTCTTGGAAGACACCAGGATCTCCACTCCTAAATTTTGGACAACATCCATTACCTCCACATAAAATTGGACATCCTTGGCCTTCTTGGTTCCCACGCCATGATATGGTTATGCAAATGAAAATGAAGCAAAGTAATCATCTCCTTCTCCGCTAGCTGGAAGAATGCATGCTTAATGTTTTGATACATGATATCAACTCTCTCTTCTGCTCTCATGGTTGAATACCAAAATCCATTATGGTGGGCCTCCAGAGTTCCAGTCATCTTTCATCCTCTTCCACCAAATGCTGGCCTGATCCACACGTCTACCAGTCTAACTGGCTTTGTTTTTGAAAGCTAAAGTTTCTTCTCTGACAGTAAAGAAAAACAGTCATAAAAATTGGAAGTAAACTTTGGCAAACATGTAGGTGAACTTAATTCATCTCACTTTATGCCTTTTTTTAGACATCAGGATCTCCCCTTGTAAAGTTTGGACCAAATCCATTACCTCCACATAAAATTGGACATCCTTGGTCTTCTTGGTTCCCACGCCATGATATGGTTATGTAAATGAAAATGAAGCAAAGTAATCATCTCCTTCTCCGCTGGCTGGAAGAATGCATGCTTAATGTTTTGATACATGATATCATCTCTCTCTTCTGATCTCATGGTTGAATACCAAAATCCATTATGGTGGGCCTCTAGAGTTCTAGTCATCTTTCATCCTCTTCCACCAAATGCTGGCCTAATCCACACGTCTGCCAACCTAATTGGCTTTGTTTTTGAAAGCTGAAGTTTCTTCTCTGATAGTCAAGAAAAATAGTCATAAAAATTGGAAGTAAACTTTGGTAGACATGTAGGTGAACTTAATTCATCTCACTTTATGCCTCTTGGTAGACATCAGGATCTCCACTCCTAAAGTTTGGACCACATCCATTACCTCCACATAAAACTGGACATCCTTGGTCTTCTTGGTTCCCACACCATGATATGGTTATGCAAATGAAAATGAAGCAAAGTAATCATCTCCTTCTTTGGTTTGGAAGAATGCATGCTTAATGTTTTGATACATGATATCAGCTCTCTCTTACGCTCTCATGGTTGAATACGAAATCCATTATGGTGGGCCTCTAGAGTTCAGGTCATCTTTCATCCTCTTCCACCAAATGTTGGCTGATCCACACATCGCTAGCCTAATTGGCTTTGTTTTTGAAAGAAGTTTCTCCTAAGTCACCGATTGTAGCTCTCTTTTCCTTTTCAAACTCTTTCATTGCTATAGATCGTCTCTGGGATTTAATCATTTGTACCACATGGTTGATGTGCTTTGAATCCTTGCATCTAAAGGAAATTTCCTTAACATAAATACTGCTAGGGATTTTTAATGTTGCCATTGTAGTTGGAATTAAAGCTAGTACCTGCAACATTGAAAATTATCCTTATATAAGAATTCCCTCCATCTTGTTGGCTTGTAACACTCTTGATGGTGGCTACATGAAATCTGATTCTGATTCCTCTTCTACATCAGAGGGTTCATATCCTTGATCTAACTCTTTTGAATTATCAGAATCAGAATCACTAGCTTCCATATTCAAAACTTCCCAACCACCATCTTCAATAAATTTATCTGGATCATCAGTAATACTCTTCAAAATTGGCCACCAGTTCAAGTTCATTCTACTTTCATAATACTTTACATCCATGGAGTTCAACCATTCCTTGAAGCCATCAAGTGAAGATTGAGGAATGGCATCAATGCGGAGTACATCCCGCTTGAAGTCTTTGAAAACAATAGCCATATAAAATTCCCTTTGCCCAAGTGCTACTCTCTCAAGGTTAACAATCTCAATCTCACTAATAGTGATTACTAAGAAAGGTAATTCCACCAACTCTACCAAACAGTTTACCATAGGAACAATAAAAGCAGAGGATTTGAAAGGAACTCCATGAGAACCGAGCTCTCTAAATGGTATATCAAACTCTAGTTCAAATTTTTTTAGATGAGGCTGCTCCTATAGCTCTCTTACTCGCTTGACAAATCCTTGAAACTCTGTATTGATTTTATTTTTCTTGTCCCTCTCTTGCTGTTCTTCCTCAATTTCATCAGGATCATACATTGACCTTCTTGCCCCTCCTAAAGTTTGGACCACATCCATTACCTCCACATAAAACTAAACATCCTTAGTCTTCTTGGTTCCCACGCCGTGATATGGTTATGCAAATGAAAATGAAGCAAAGTAATCATCTCCTTCTCCGCTGGCTGGAAGAATTCATGCTTAATGTTTTGATACATGATATCAGCTCTCTCTTCTGCTCTCATGGTTGAATACTAAAATCCATTATGGTGGGCTCCAGAGTTCCAGTCATCTTTCTTCCTCTTCCACCAAATGCTGGCTTGATCCACAAGTCTGCCAACCTAATTGGCTTTGTTTTTGAAAGCTGAAGTTTATCTTGACTCACTAGTATTAGATTTAAATTTTTTGAAATTTTATTATGGTATGTGCACTTTGATATGATGTAATATGATTATGGTTTCATCTCATATGTTGTAATATTAGATTTATAACAGAAAAATAAATTATTACATGAAATAAATAATAACTTTTCATTTTAAATGTTTTTTTTTTGCAGAACACGGGTCTTCCAGAAGATCAAGATGATCCTCAACATGATATAGATCCATGAAATATTGGTTCTTTTGATACATATCACATGGCAGAGTATGATGATGATGTAGATACAGAAGACACCGAGGCCAATGACAACGACGACGATGACGACGATGACGATGATGATCAGGATGGTGATGATGATGAGACAGCTGGTGATAGTAACCAGTGACATTCATGATGATATAGAATACATAATGGATCATTGCTGATATATCATTATGATGAATCTTTTCATGATTACTATCATATGTATCATTTTCACGGCCTACTTTACTATATTGTTGAGTTGTATCATATTGACATGTATCATTTTCACTATATCATTTGGACATGTATCATCCTGACTTGTATCAATTTGAGTTACATAATTTATCAATTTTATTTATATCATTTGTACATGTATCATTTTCACTTATGTCGACTGTTGGACATGTATCATTTTGACATGTTTTTGATGTATTGGCATATTTGACTTTCACTTGTTTTAGTTATATATGATGATGATCTTATCAGTATTGACTTATCAATTTATATATATTAAAAGTGGTCGATGATTTTTGGAGGGATATTTATTAAGTATGATGATTTTAATTTACTACTCAGGATGGATGTTGTCAAATTCAATTAAATTATAGATATTTGATTCACTTGTTTTAATTATAGATGATGATCATGTTACAATAATTATATTTTTATTTAATCATATGAGTTAAATAATTAAATTACTTACTCTATAATCATATGAGTTATTTAAGAGGCATGATATATTTAACTAATTAAATTGAAATAAAACATATTAAATTAATAAATGGAAGCAAAACAAGAAGCATTTTTAGAAGCAAAAGGAAGGAAGCAACAATGAAAGCCAAACTAGAGAAGCAAACTGCAAAAAAAACAAAAAAACTGGAAGCAAAACTAGAAGCAAAATTGGAAGCAAATTTGGAAGCAAAACTGGAAGCAAAACTGGAAGCAAAACTAGAAGCAAAACTGGAAAAAAACCAAAAGCAAGCCTGGAAGCAAAACCAAAAGAAAACCGAAAGAAAACTTGGAAGCAAAATCGGAAGCAAAACTGGAAGAAAACTTGGAAGCACAACCAAAAGAAAAACTAGAAGCAAAATCGGAAGCAAAATTGGAAGCAAATGTGGAAGAAAAACTAGAAGCAAAACTAGAAGAAAAACCGGAAGCAAAAGTGGAAGGAAAATCGGAAGCAAAATTGGAAGAAAAATTGGAAGCAAAATTGGAAGCAAAATTGGAGGCAAAAGTGGAGGCAAAAGTGGAAGCAAAAGTGGATGCAAAATTGGAAGCAAACTTGGAGGCAAAACTGGAAGCAAAACTAGAAGCAAAAGTGGATGCAAAATTGGAAGCAAAAATAGAAGCAAAAATGGGAGTAGACATGGAAGCAAAACTAGAAGCCAAATTGGGCGCCAATTTCGGCACCATTTCCGTCGTTACTTCTCGATGCTATTTTAGGCGCTAATGAAGGTGCCATGATTTTCCGGCGCTAAAATTGGGGCTAAATCTGGCGCTAAATATGGCAAAAAAGTCGGCGCAAAATAGGACACCGAACTGACCATGCCTGTTTGTGCCGAGTTTAATACAAACCAAATTTTCCAACTCATGTGCTCAAAATACACTAAAATCCAGCACCAAAGTTGGCACTAATTTCCTGTTGTGCTGTTGTGTTGAGGGGTGGTGGATTTGTGGATGATAAGTGGATTTTAAATTAAATGGGAGGGTGGATTTTGGGACATAGGGGCCTTAAAAAAATGAGGAGATGATGGACTTAGGATAGTGGATTTTAGGACATATGGGACCAAAATGAATTTGGACGATGAGGGATTTTTAGATGGAGGATTAGAGGAAGCTTTTGGATTAACAAGTTTGGATGCCAATTTAGATTTCTCTTTGAGGTGCATTTCTTCTATGAGTTTCCTTGGGATCCACATGGTTTTTTATTTCTTCTTCATGGGCCTTTGTGGCCCCTTAGATTTATCTTTTTTCTTTTGGATTGGATTTTGTTTTGTTTTTGCATGTATTTTTGATGGTACATGTTGATCCTTGGTCGATGTATGCAAATTTTTGGATTTATGCATTTCATGTTTAAGATCCAAATTTATTTCAAGAGAAATAGGATTGGTACATGAAGATGAATGATATGAAGATTTTATGGATGGATTGATGCATGTAGGATGTTGGAAGGATTTCAAGGATGTGTTCCTTTGTTGATCTTGATTTATAATAGGATGAAAGGATTTTTAGATAGGGAGGAAAGGGGTAGGAGATTGAGGGATGTAAGAACCTAAGATGGATGGAAGGGGTGAAGGAATTGGATTTGGGATATAGGGGCCCAGAATGGATGGAAGGGATGAAAGAATGTTCTTGGGAATATAAGGACCCAAAATAGATTTAGAAGATGGTGAATTGGGTATTTAGATTTAGATGGAAAGATCTAGGATTTTAAATAGAAGGAAGAGGTTTCAACATATTGAGATTGGTATCCAAGGCCATGATAGTTTAGATTTTATTTGATATGTAAGGGTTCTAGTATGCCTTGTTCATGGAGGCCTAACCCTTTTCCTTGATATTGCATAGTTTGAAAAATCCTTTTGATAATGAGATACTTGTTTCTTTGGAATGGGATTCCATTTTGAGGGTGAAATGAGTTTGAAGGAATTATATGTTTATTGAGGAAAATAGAATGAATGAATGCAGAAGAACCCATTTGATAAGTAGGGGGTTCATGGATCATTTGGATAGGGTTTATGAGATCTTGTAGATGTTTAGGATCATGACTTGGAGATGAAGGGATGATTTGATCTTGAATTGAGGATGGATTGTGAGGGGAAGTGAAAGGGATATTAGGAACTTGAGATGGATTAGGATCATGTGATGGAGGGGGAGGAAGGGGATCATGAGAGGGGAGATGATCATTGTATGGGATGGAAGGTGTTACACCCTGTTGTGTATTTAACTAGTTACTATTACCAAGCTAGATGAAATATTTTCATATATGAGTGTTTTTGTAAATTTTATGGAAATAAATATGATTGTACTTTATTTGTATGAATCATTGGAAATTTGATTCAAATTGATGTTATATATGTCTTAATTTAGACTATATAGTATATAATGCAAATGATTGTTTTGTGATCAGTTGACTACCATTGCAAATGTGCCAAGTTGTTTGCAAGTACATTTTCATACCTCTAGAAGGGAGGGGAAGTATCACTAAGGGAATAGTTTTGGTTTGATAACCCTTAATAAGCCCAATTGAGCTTTCACACACTCACTTTTAGATTGGTCAAGTAAGTCAGTAGTTACGAGAAAAAGGTAAGATACCTTGGTTTGGTTGTTCGTGAACTAGGAGAGGTTTTGGTTTGATTGTGAAAACATTCTTGATTTGATTGTTTGAGTTTCTTTGTATCTTTGAGTACTTCTTTATGAGTATTATCGATGAGATATATACATAGGATGTATATATACATACATGTATGCATGTCTACAATGAACTCATATACATGAGTAAATATGTACATAAGTATACATAGATAGATGTATCTATGCATGCTTATGGACAGATACCCATATGCATGGGAACATCAAATGGACAAAGCAACATGTATATATGTATATATATATATATACATATATATTTAATAGCATGTTAAGTTATATATATATATATATATGTATAATAGATATATATATATATATATATATACTATATATATATATTATAGATATAATATAATGTTTGAATAAGCGTCAATTATATATTAAGCACTCATGTTTTAATGTAAAGCACATACTATACATGATATAATGTAGTGCACATATATTAAATTGTTGTTATATGGAGCCTAATCAAACTCAGAGGTTAAATTTCCCCACTTTTATCTACATGGTTTGCCCCCAAATTATTCAATGGGGGTTTGGGGGCAGCACCCCAAGATGGGGTTCAGGGGCAACGCCCCTGGTGTGCTCCTTGTCGTGATACAGGACAGGGTTGAGGGGCAACGTCCCTGAAACCTTAAACAACTTTTATTATTTTATAAAGGCATCAGGTGTTATTTTTCTATTGGTCGACATAAAAAAACCTTATTTTGTAACCGACATAAGTCTTGATAAAATAACTAAGGGTTAGGGTTTCCGTTGATATTGTATTGTAGCATTTGTAGCAGTATTGAGTTGCAAGGATTGCTGGTTGTAAGCGACTCAATTTGCTGGATAATAGTGTTGGAATCTCTGTTGGTGGATGTAGCCCGAGTTTGGGTGAACCACGTTAAAAATTGTCTCTCACTATTATTATTTCTATGTATTTTCATTCCTCTATTTAATCTTTATTTGCATTTAATTGATATTTTCTACATGCAATTCCTAACATAAACAATGTAAAGCACAACAATAATGAGTAGCACACAAAGAGGCAGTGCTATAAACATTTCATAAATATTACCATGCTTTACAAAATGTACACAACACTATGAGAGGCACATGGAAATGGTTGCAAGACAATCAAAAGTATTGAAGGAAATTTGAAACACATTTAAAAGCTTTGACTTGGTCTTTTATCTGAAACACCAAATAGCACGTAATAAGTTTATGTGGCGCCAAATTATGAATAACTGCATACCTTTAGAAGTCTATTTTGAGAGCTTTGTCCAATGATGAAGGCCAGATTTAAATGGGAGAATAAGTCAATTGGAAGCTGGCATAGAAAGAGTCGAGCTGTGTGATTATTTACCTTGCATATTTGAATTATACTCTTATTGTCCATGATATAAGTGATTTGCTATGCAATATTGCCGAGTCTTAAGTTTGTAATTTTCCACCTTTTACTTACTTTGCTGAGTCAAACCAAATGAGATGAGATGTGTCAAATCAATTACCCTATTTTTAGCCTTTAGATGATGATTTTTGTGTATTAATAAAGGTGTTCTTTACCTTAAAGGGATGCATATTTGTATTCTTTTTTTTATTTTCTAAGAATTTCTCTGTTCTTCTAAGTTTTGTGAGAGATTTAGAGAGATGTTTTGCAAGAGTTTTAGTGAGAAGTTTTTGTGAGAGTATTTGGGAAGAGTGGAATATAGTTTCCAAGTTGCAAGCTGATTTGAGTAAGCTTGGAAACTAGTTAGATCAAATTGGAGCTTTGTATTTACAGGCATGCTGAATCTTACTCTATTATGCTTTGATTGACTTTGGATTGATTTTGTGAATTGGTTGTTTTTATTTGGAAAACAAGATAAGTTATTAGGGAAATATTATTTTCTACCTTTGTGAAATTGAAAGTCACTTGTTTATAGTTTTGGAATCTCTATTTCTTGAATGTTTGTACGCACTCCATAATAAGGAGTGGGTGTATATATATAGTACTAAATACTTCAATAGAGTTGATTCTATATAGCTAAAGCTATATTTGTGATGATAAGTTATGGAAACACTTGTTTAAACCTAATAGACAAGTCATAGTGAACTTAGAGTATATAGGTTATTCTTGGGATTAGGTTGAATCCAATGAAGGGGATAGCCTATGCATATAATATGAATGTTCATAACAAGTAAACCTAGAATGGTGGATGAGCATGTGATGTCCATTTTGAATTAGGGGTGATGAATACTTTGGCCAAAGTGGTGTAATTTTCCATTGGTTACACTATCAGTTCATTGTGTTACCTTTTAGAATGCTAGTCCGAGATTGTCATACATATAGAAAATAGACATTGTATGGTAAAGTTATAGTTATGTAGGATAAAACACCAAGCTCAGGATTGGCTAGTAGGTTGAGGTTTCTAGACCAAAGCTCCTCATCGAAGGGTAGTTCCATCTTACCATATGTGGTAGATGTGCGGGGGACCACAGTAAGTTTGTGGATGGCAGAAAAGTGCTTGAGTGATGCTTCTCCTCTCAGTTGGAAAGCCAATATTTAAAGGGGGATTCCTAGATCATTTGTATTTCTAGTTCCATTGAAGCTCAAATGAGCTATGTATGCATCTTGTATCTATTTCTCTTAAAGATGGAAAAAGTATTTTGTATCTAGATTATGAAATAATTTCTTTGGAAAGATTGTACATTTCATTGAATGGAATGAGAAAGATGAATCATTGCTATATCAAATGTGCATATTATCTTTTTTTGAAAATAATTTTTTTGTTGCTATGTGTTTGGAAATTAGTTTAAATTCACTTGTGGTAAAACATAGGAGAAATTATTGAGTTCAGCAATGGGCATGTTACAAAAGGTGTGCTTTGATCTTGATTTGGAGAGACATCATGATATGTCATGGGAGGGATACATGCCTCTTGATATGGGATGAGATATAGACATGGGTTAAGATCATGAGATGGAGGGAGATCATGAGATGAAGTGGAAGGGATTGAATAATGAGATGGAAGGGGGTCATCTTGGATGGTAGGATCTTGATAAACGGTTAGATTATTTGTATGTCCTAATAAAAAATAAAATGAATATCAAAGATTGGATTATTAAAGATATCATTGTCATCAAATATAGGATTATCATGGAAATCAAATATTTTAGATGGAGTGCATGATGGTGTTTGATCCAAGGGTCTTTTCTCATGGAAATGATCTTTATTTAGGCTAGGGTACATGTGGGAAATGCTTTGGACTAAGTTCTTGGCATGTTTGAATTTGTGTGGATGTTGTGATGGAGTGTGGGATATACTCTTCAACTTGGGTGGATGGGGAGATGGGAGATGGAGGTGGATGCATGACATGGGAATATTGTAAAACTTTATTTTTTCTTGGTGGGTTAGGCTCCTTTACTAATAGTCCTTAGATGAAATCATGATAACCCTGGGATGGAATAAATTTATAGGATTGGGTTGATGTGCATTATAAGTATGTGGGTGGGATTTGAGGGAAAATTTGGATGGTGGTATGGTTTCCCTTTTCAAAGGAAGGTGGAGGATGAGAAATAGGAGATGGATTGGAATTTTGTGGAGGTCAGGAGGATTGAAGTTTAGCACCAATCCTAAGGAGGTATCTAACCATGAAATATTTATCATTTTGAAGTAGTATGTGAGGATGAAATTAGTAGTGGTGGATGGGGATGATGTGTACAATAATTATGTGGGTGGTATTTGAGGGAAAATTTGGATAGGAGTTTTGTTTCCCTTGTAAAAGGAAGGTGGAGGATGAACAATAGGAGATGGATTGGATTTTGGTGGAGGTGGGGAGGATGGAAGTTTGACACCAATGCTAAGTAGGTATCTAATGATTAACTCTATAATTTTTGAAGTAGTAGGTGAGGATGAAATCAATAGTGGTGGATGGGGATGATGTGGATGATAAGGATGTGGGTGAGGATTGAGGGGAACTTCAGATGGAGGTTTGGTTTCCCTTGTCAAAGGAAGAGGAAGGAGAACCAATGGATATGTGAGGAGGTGTAATATGGTATTTTATGCTAGTAATTGCTTAGATAAAAGGAATTTTATTGTGAATAGGTGATTGGTGGAAGCTTTGTAGAGATTTTTCTATTGAAAATGGCTTCAAGGTGGTTCATAAGACTCTCACTATCATCATGTGGATCATGCTTAGGTTGGTCAACCAAACTATCCTCATCATCATCAATGTAATTGGAGTTGACCTTGAGTGTGATTTTCGGTTTAGTTAGGGTAGGATATGGGTTAATGATGTTGGATTAGGTTGGGATGGATGAGAGGGGATTAGAAGAAATTATATTGGATGGAGGATAGATTGGATGGATAGACATGATAGAGGATTGATTGGATGAGGAAAGTTTGGGATTGATTTTGGATGAGGATGGAAATATGGATGATTGATAAGAAATGGATTTTGGATTAGAAGAAAATGACCTAATATGGAGAATGGAATTAGATTTGGGGATCAATCTCAAGACCTTAAAATTATTTAGTTTGATGAGGGATGATTCTCCATACTTAATATAGACTAAAGTTCTTAAGTAAGAGTTGAATGGATTTGATTTCTACTTAAGATCCAAGTGAAGTTCTTAAGTAGGATTAATTGATGATATTTTGTGAATATACTTAATATATACTAACATTCTTAAAAAAAAATTGGATTAAGGATGTGATCAAATTAAGGTCTTGATTTTTGATCGAGAGGCTAAATTTGAAATGGATTATAGTGGGTTAAGGATATGATCCTTGGGTGAAGAATTTTTATGATGATGAAAGGATATGGGGTATAAAGGAGATTAATTCATTAACCAAATTTTAAAGTTCAAATGATGATTTTTTATTAAGGTCGGGGATTGGATGCTTGATTGAGATAGACATATGGATAATGGGTGAATGAATTTTAATGATGGGTAGATGGATTAGATTGGGATTTGGTTGGATTGGGATTAGGATGATAAGGGGATTGGATTAAGATGAGATGAAGGATGTGGATTAAGTATGATAAAGGGATTGCATTAAGATGAGGTGAAGGATGTGGATTAAGGATGATAATGGATAGAGAATAATGAGGATAAAGATGAATGATGAAGTTAGATTAAGGGTAGTGGATTTTGGTGTGGATTATGGAGGATAAATGGATGGAGGATGATTAGGATGTTGATTGAATTAGAAAAAATAATTAGGATCAAGGTCCTAAGTGATGGATTAGGGATGCATATGAGATAGATTAGGATAATTGGGATTAGGAGGATTGGATAATTGGGGATGATTAGGAAAATAAGAATGATTAAGATGATTAAGGGGATAGTTAGAATTATTATGGATGATTGGGATGATTAGGGATGATTAGGATAATATGATTAGGGTGATTAGGGGATAATTAGAATGAAAATGAATTATTAGGATGAGATGATTGGGATGATTGTTGGAAGAATAAGGAGATGCCACTAATGAACTTGTTGGAAACATGAGCATGTGGGATGAGCACAAAGTGAATAGTTATGCATTGTAGTGTTGTCATTGATGTCAACATTGTATCTTGGTATGAATACTATATTGTGGATCAGTTTGGGTGTCTTAAACATGCTTAAGGATGATTATGTAAGATAATTTTGCAAGAAGGTTTGATCCGGTGAAGAAAATTATTGTGGAAATTGACTAAGTATCAATTCAAGTGATTCTGTGTATAGGGGATCAAGTATTTGGGTTCACATTGGTCCACTGATGAAGATTTTGATCTATGATTCTAACATAATTTTGTTTTTTGATAGAAGATCCTAATTCAAGAGTTTAATCTCGATTTTGTTTTTGGTTTTGGAGTTATGAGTAATAGAATTTTGGCTTGGTAGTTAGAAGTGTTTTCTAGTTTATTGCAAGATGGTTCGTCCCTTGGCCTTCCTTGTGCAACACAATGCTTGGGTTCGTGACATGGCTTAACCACCTCTTGTGGATCTTGTATAAATCTCACAGTTGTATCAGGCATTAACAGGTCATCTTTTGGTGCAACGACAACCACCAATGTAACAATTGGTAGCAGAGCTAAGGTTACAGGTTCGAACCCCTCACTTGCGCTAGGGGGGATTGTTGCAAGATGGTGTGTCCCTTGGTCTTCCTTGTGCAGTGCAGAGCTTGGGTTCGAGACATGGCTTAACCGCCTCCTGTGGATCTTGTATAAATCTCACAGTTGTATTGGGCATTAACAGGTCGATCTTTTGGTGCAATGACAACCACCAATGTAACATAGTTTAGTGCATATGCTTTGGTGAATCCACACTTCTTCAAAAATTGGATTTTGGCTTTGCAGTTCTATGGAGATGTTGACAGGTGTCAGTAGATTGCATATTCCAGTTGGCATAGTTTTTGGAGGTCCATGCGTCTAAGTGTGGGTGGACAGATGGAAAATTTTGTAATTAGGTCATTACTGGTGCTAACCTAATAAGTTGGGTATGTTGTGAAGGATGAACATGTTATGATCTATTATGTGGGTGCTATTTTAGGTATGTGCCGACCTATTTCAAAATTGTTTTGAGGTTTGAATTTTTTTACGAAGTGTGTGTGCATGGATCTTGAGCCGACAAGCTATATTTTGCATGTTACATCTAATTAGGCCAACCTAATTGATGTTTTGGATGAAGCAGATATATAAGAAGTGTGATTAGGAAAATAGATTTTAAGATTATTAAGCATAGTAAATAAACCTAAAATTCCTAATCTAATAATGGCGAACAAAGAAGTATATGAAAAGAAAGAACAAAGAACAATCTCACCATAATATTCACGCCTCCATTGAATTACCTCCATTATCCTTCTCCATTTTGCTATAAATATTGTTGCCCTTAGTCGAGTATGCAACTATTAGCCTTAGTAGATGATAGCAAAATTTTGAAGATGATAGATTCAGTATAATTTTGGATTTTTTGAGATTGCTAAAATGAAAATGATATGCGTCTTTATAGAAAAGACAAGTTTAAACGAACGGTCAAGATTAAAAAGACATTAATTTGATCAATGGCCAAAATTAGATGAGACGAGATGGGATAAGATTGAAAGTGAGGGAGAATGAGGAAATTGAATGATTTTTCAAGAAAATCAATTAGTTCGAAGAGGAAAGTGCATAATTAAATAATGGAAACATTATTTAATTACAAAAGGAAAAGTCAAGTTATCTTTTTGATTAAATGGCAATTTAATTCAAAAAGGTGACTGAAAAGACAAGTCATTAATTAAATAAGATTTAATTAATTTGCATCAGAAAAGGATAAAATGAATAATTAAATAATTGACATAATTGTTTAATTATAGTAGAAAGTGGTAATAATTAAATAAATAAAGTTTATTTAATTATAGAGGAAAGAGGACATTAGTGACATAATTAAATAAATATAATTTATTTAATTAATCAAGAGTAATGGAGAAATGAATTAAATGAATTAATTAAACAATTAAGAATTATTTAATTAATAGCATAAATATGACCCTATACAATGGAAAAATGGTTTTAGCAAAGCTTAAGACATTTTTCAGTGTCTACATTTTCCCCTCTTTGATACAATGCAGTTTATCACGTTGTGTCGAAGAAAAAGATATGCCCCAGTGTAAGGAAAAATGATGAGGTAGAGGTATGCCCCCTTGAGAGGACACAGGGGTTCAAAGAACATGAGTGTGCTCTTGAAATGGATGAGAGGACTAGAAGATGAAGGACAAAAGGATAAAGGAAAATAGATAAGGATGATGAAGATGCAAAATAGAAGAAATGTTCTAGAGCAGAAAAGATGAATACGGGAAAGATGGATGTTAGCATGATGTTAATGAAATGTTAGGATGCCATTAATTGAGACAATTCAAAGATGTTTTTTTGCTATACTAGGGTTTGCACTTAATCATCATTGGGTGGTAAAATGTGACAAATGGACATAAAAAACTATGGTATGACATAGACCAAGGTGTGCAAGGTCATCTATCTATAAAACAAACAATCACAGATAAGGAATGTCCTAACTCATACTAAGGGTCATGTTGCCCCAGTCCTTTTGTCAAGAAAAACCATAGACAACAATCAAATAAAAGATGAGTAATGAGACATCATCGCTCTTCTAAATCCGTCATGGGACATCCTCGAGGTGGCTAGTAACATGACTGAAGCAAATCCAAAAGATAAGACAAAATATACCAATAAGGTCAACAACCATTCAAATTATTTGCCAATAAGTGTTTGCCAATGTGTTAAGGGACGAAGTGAGTGATGGGTGGACTGTTTTGACAAGGCCTGGTTTCAAGAGAAGAAACATGTCGTATAAGATGTCAAGTCTGGTTTCGATCATGTAACTACCTGTTTAAGGAAAATGACAAAGTTTGATAGTGATAGGTCTAGTTTCAGGAAGGACACATCCTGTATAAGACCATTGGTTTTGACCGATTTAATTGGTTTGATTGATTTGAAAAATGTCTGATTTGACTTGGAAACTTGTTGGCTTGCTTGTCTTGTTGATTCAGGATTTGTGTTTGAAGTTCAGATGATTATTTCATGTCTGAGTTGACAGTGTCCCATTTATTTTGACTGACCCGACGAACCCTAAAAGACTGACCTAGGGGGCCTCAGGGGCTCATCGACAGATGACCTTGCCTACGTACCAATGCACATAGACCTCATAGTTTGACATGACCCTTGACTTTGTTTCAATGAAAAATGACCGAATCATGATTTTATTTGACAACACCTAAAGGACTTACCTAATGCCTCAGGGGCACATTGATAGATGGCCTTGCCTACATCTAGTTGCAGAGGCAATGTAGTTCAAAAATGACAAAGATTGACATGATTGACTTTGACTTTATTTTTGGGATTTTTTGAAAGTTATCTAATTTTTTTGGGTTTTGACATGTTTTGATTTGTTTGGATTTTTAAGGTATTATGATTTTCTTTTTTCTTTTTTGTGAATATGTGATATTTTTTGTCTTTTTTGAATGTTTTGATTTTTTTTGTCTTTTTGAATGTTTTGATTTTTTTGTGTCTTTTTTGAATGTTTTGATGTTTTTATCTTTTTCGAATGTTTTGACTTCCAATGAAAAGTGTAGAATCCAATAAAGCTAGGTGTTAGGAAATTGCCCCAGTCAGGTATAAGACTAATCAATAGGGATGGGATGGGATGATTTTTGGAACCAACACTTTTATATGCCTTGTGTGATGACCATTTAGAAGGAGGTGGACATTTATTATATGTGGGAGACCTCTTTTCTTGTGGCTCCACATTTTGATTGAATTTTGGATTTGGAATATTTTCTTTGCTTGATCCATTTTTCTTTGGGATCCATTTTAACTTCATTTTCCACTCGGATTTTTGATCAATTCAATGGCCTTTGAAATTTGATTTTGAACTTTGGATTTGTAAGAATTCTCTTTTTGTTTGTTTCAAATGGTAGGCTTAAAGAATTGGGAATGATGGTTTATGGTGTGGATGGAAGAAGTGTTGGCAACAACCTTATGAAAAGGACTACTCATGGCCTCCATTTTGATATTTATATTGGATAAAGTTTCCCCTAATGTCATGGAGGTATCACTAACATCGTTTGATTTTCTGCTTGAAGAATAACCAGGACCCTGATGTCTAGGATTTTCATGAAAGTATATTGGTTCTAGAATGCCTTGCTCATGTATGCCTAGTCCTCTTCCATGATACTGCATGCTTTGACATATTCTATTTGCGATGGGGTATTTTTGTTTTGAAAACAAGATGCTAACCCATCATTGTGTATGTGGACACTGTTACTTGGAATCTTCTCCTCTACAAGAAAGCCTGATTTGATAAAAGTGGATGATCCTAGTTGATAGGATGTCTTATCTTCATTGACATGTGGGATAAATTTTAGATTAACATCTTTGGTCTGATTTTGTGACACATCAGATTCAGATGATTCTACTAGTGCTTCCAAGTCGATGTCAAAACCATCTTTATGGTCATTTTCATAGAGTCCTATGAATTCAACTATAGCTTGATCATTTGTGAATATGTCTAGAATACGAGACTCTTGTTCTGGAGGAAGATCATCTATGTATCCCGTGGGAGAAATTGTCTCATCTGCAATGGTGGAGGTGGTTGAAATGTGGATGCCATGAAAAGGATTAAGATTTTGATATATGATTGGGTTATCATGGATATCTTGATCTTAATTTGTTTTGAGGTTCATTTCGTCATGCTTGGGATCATGCTCTTGACATATGTCTAATGATTTAGGAAATGGAATGATATGATTTTCTTTAATGGACTCAATATTTGGACATAGAAATGATGGAGTTTCAATGGTGAGATCCTTTTTGGGAAATGGTGGACATGATTGTAAAATATGGCTAGATGGTGTATGAGTATAAATTTGACTAGATTGTCTAACTTTCTTTTCATTTTGGAGTTGAACAAGTTTCCTTGCTAGTCGTCCTTGGAGAGCATTAATAACCATGGTCTTATTAGATGGTATAGTAGATTGGGATGTAGTGGATTGGAATGGACTAGTGGATGACGAGTTAAGATAGGATGTAGGGGCTTGGAATGGATTAGTGGAAGGTTGACTAGGATAGGAGGTAGAGGCTTGAAATGGATTAGTGGAAGGTTGATTAGGATGGGATGTGGAGTCCTGGAACAAATTTGTGGAAGGTTGGTTTCCCTTGTCAAGGTTAAGATAAAGATGACTAATGGATGTGCCAAATGACTCTTGATAGTGAGGGTATATGGATGGATGACTAGGGCTTATGGATTGTTGGTAAGAAGGGTATGTGGGTAGTTGACCATGGGTTGAGGTTGATTGGTATTTGGATTTGATGAATTGTCTTTTGAAGTTTATGGCTTGTTGGGATTGACCATTTGGGATTAATTGGTATTCAACATGACTAGCAAGCATATCAAGGTGAATTGAAGACATGGTGGTGAGGTTATGATGAAAGGTGGAGTATGACTAAGGTATGTGATATGATGCTTAAGGTATGACAATGCAAAGGTATGACCTAAGCCTAAGGTATGCAACATAAGCTATGTTTTTGGATTTTTTTTAAGGTATAAGGATGCCTAATAATGATGCCAAGATTAAGAATCAAGGTGGCAATAGTCAAGGTGTGAATAAGGTAATGTCACAATGATCAAAATCAGAAGTATGTCTATGACTAGGGTATGCAATATGTGAGACGAAGGGATGGAGTACTATGATCTAGTATGAAGACTAAAACCTCTGGAAAACCTAAGATATGGTTGCTAATCAAACTAAGATAGGTATAACAACTAATCTAATTATCAATGACCTTGGGTATAATAAATACTGATCGGATATGTTGACAAGGTGGTCTCAAACTAGAATGATGAGTTGAGGAACCAACCTAAATGATGAAGGACTAGGATGATAGTTTTCTAAAAGATAAGGTCAAGAAAATACAGATTTGAAGCTATGGTCTAGTCTAAGTTTGATGAACTTCCTAATCAAGAGGTTTATGCAAGATAAAAAGATGACCTAGAAATTTGACCTATGGGGAATGTCTAATGTAAAAGGATGAGGTGATGGATAAATGGATAATGGTAAAAATGAGGTGAGAAAGTCCTTGGTCTAAACAAATTTAAAGGTGAAGCTTGTTTTGGATATGTAGGCCTAGTTCATTTCAAGGTTAAAATTTTGTAAGTTTTAGGTGCGGTGTTTGATTTGTATTGACAATGCTTGTTTGAACACACATGCAAAACACAATAGACAAAAAGTTTTTGAGTGACTTTGATATAAAACCATATAACGTCTGAGTAGGGGCTTATGTTATTCCCAAAATTGTTTCATTGGTATTGAAATTTTTTGAGAACACTTGTAAGCAAGCACAACCTAGGCTGGAAAGTGGATACTACCTGTTGAGTCCCTACTTGGATTTCTCCAAACACTTAAACAAAGCGAAAAACTAGAGATCTTGGTGACACTGGCTCCCCCTTACATGGAACGGGCACACCAAGTTCTCTTACCCCCTAAGATCCAAAGATCTTGAGGGATTTTCTATCTCTACAATGAATAGTGGAACATAGGGCGGCTTCAAAATGACTGTTCCCGCGTTAGCAAGTAAAAGGGTTTTTGGCCTCTAAAACAAGTGGTTCTTAGTCAATACTCAGGGACATGGCACCTTGCGATACCAATTAGTTCGAAGAGGAAAGTTCATAATTAAATAATGGACATTATTTAATTACAAAAGAAAAACTCAAATTATCTTTTTGATTAAATGACAATTTAATTCAAAAAGGTGAGCAAAAAGGCAAGTCATTAATTAAATAATTAATAATTATTTAATTAATAACAGAAATATGACCCTAGACAATGAAAAAATGGTGTTATCAAGCCTAGGACATTTTTTAGTGTCTACAAGGATCCTTTTTGGGTATTTTATGTGGTGTGATGTGTGGTATGAGTTTGTGAATGTGAATTGTGTGAATATAGAGCGAATGTAGAGTAGAGCAGAGTACTGATTTATATTAGTATGAAGAGTTTTGAGTTTGTATTTTGAGCTTCATTGGAACTGTATTTCATGCATATGATAGATGCAATTGTAATGGTTCAAATCTGGCTATGAGCCATAATCTCTTCTATCTCTTTTATTTCTCAGTGGGTAGTGAGTCCACTTGCAATGAGTACTTCTATAATATACTATAACCGGTTATAATATATTATGAGCTAATCCTCACCGTGGTTTTTCCCATTTTGGGTTTTCCACAAAAATCTTGGTGTTCATGTGTTATGTGATGTTGTTGGATATTTTCATTCTTTCCTTCATTATTGCAATTGAATATGCTATGAGTATTGGATGTTTAAATGATTTAGTGGTTTAAAAGAATACTGATTCACCCCCTCCCCCTCTTAGTATTCCAGGTGTTCAACAATGATTAGGGGGATAAGTAAATGAAAATGAATGATTAGGATGCAAAGGGATGATTAGAATGAGGTGATTGGGATGAAAAATTTGACTTGGAGATGATGTGGAAAGCTTGACTTGTAGGACACCTAGACATAAGCAAGCAAAAAAAAATACTTGTTTGGTTTTTTGAATATTTTAATTTTTTTGGTTTGTTTTTTAATTTTTTAATTTATTTTGGATTTTATGATTAAGGATGAAAGAACACAAGGAAATAATTCAAAAGAAAAAATCCTATGGCTCAATTTGGATAAGTGTCCTCTTTTGGTTCCAAATAGGGAAGGTGATCTAAACATTCAAGCACATAAGACACACTACAAAGATTAACTCAAGTGGGATTATCAATACTTGTAGGCACAAGGCACCAAAAGGAATGATAGCCAAAAAGTCTCAACTATGCTTTACAAGATCAACTAGGGGTATCCTCTATATACCACAAGGGTACATGAGGTCTAATTTATAGAAGAATGGGAATAATACCAAACAACTAGGATCTAAGAGGGTAACCCACTCTCCACCTTCACTTCTCTAAGATATAAAGTTCTTAGAGGCTTAGCCAAAATTAACAACATTCCACTTCCAAGAGAGGTGTCTTTTGATTCATCTTCTGCTCTTTATACTCCATTAGAACATTGGTGTTGAGGTCGTTCCCTAGGGTGATCAAATGCCTAGGTAGGCCCCTTCAAAAGAAAACAAGATCACTTATTTTTTATCCTCAAGATCACTCTAAGGTGCAAGAGGAGAGCATACATAAGTAGACCTTGGGGATTAAAAGGAACTACTTTATTTTAGATCCCAAATCCAAGTGTGAATTAAATTTTAAGCCCAATTTCAAGTGTGAGTAAAACATACCAAATAGGATAGTATAAAGAAAACACTAATTGTACTAATTGATTCCTTATGATTTTTTGATATATTTTTTTAATTTTCTAAAAACTGATTTCATATAAAGAAGTTATGAACACTTGAAGATTGCAAAGAAAGGTTGAATTTAAATGAGTGTACCTAATTTTTGGAGAAGAATCTAAAAAAATAAATTGCACCAAATAAAATATCTCTCAACCATCTTTCCTATGCCTTTTGAATTTTGAAAATTTGATTTGTGAGGCAAAAGTTATGCTCATTTTTGTAGAATTGCTCTTTTAGGGCTTGCATAGGATTATGTGCCACCTTGAGCAACACAAGCACCACTTTGAGCAACACATACACCTCTCTAAGAAATGCATGCATCATTCTAAGAAATATAGGCACCATTTCAGGAAACGTAGGTGTCACTTTAGGAAACATAGGTGCCAATTCAATAAATGTCAGTGCCACTCTAGGAAACGTAGGCACTATTTTATCAGACATAAAAAAAATCTATAGAATAGAGACAATAATTAAATAAGAGCATATGAAAATTAAAACCATGGATTAAAAAATAATCATATAAGATCACTAAGAACTTGCAAACAACATATTAGAGGAAAAACACTTAGAGAATACTAAAAGAAAAATCCTAGAGAACAAAGCTTGCAAAATCTAAAAACCCTAGGAGAAACCCTAATATCTATAAAAATATTAAAGATCCTACAAAATAAAGTGTTAGGAAGAAAAAAATTCACAACCATAAATAAAAGTTTAGAAATAAAGGCCCAAATCTAAAGTGAAATTGTATGAAACACATGCACCACAATAGTAGAAAAAGAAACCAGACTATAAGACACAGGTGTCACTCTAAGCAACATATGCACTATTATGAGCAACACAGACAACACTATGTGAAAATAGATGCCACTATGTGAAATGCAGGCTCCAATATCTATAACGTAGACACTCATCTAGAAGATGTAGGTGCTAAACCATAGTCATAGGTGCCATTCTAAAGACTCGTGATGGAAAAATAAAAAAAACTTGATGAAAATGTTATAAAAGCCTTCACTTGCAATATCAAACTCACCAAAAAATATAAGGAAAAGTTTTATGTGTAAATATTAATGTCAAGTTCACCAAAATTTATTGTATACAAATGAAATTAATGAAATATGCATTAAATCTAGCCTGTTCAAACCTTAGAAAGATCAAATATGATATGTTGATGAGTTGATAATTTGGATGTGGTTGCTCATGATTTCAACAACATGATGGTATGATCAAGATGATTCAATAGAAAACTGGACAAAATAATATTATGATAATTAAATATTCCCCAAATGGTATGAGATGCCTCTAATTTATAGAATTTCCAATAATAAAATCAAGGGCCAAGATAGATTGGTTGATGGATGGTTAGGTTTGATTAAGGATTAGGGTTTGGATCAAAGTTCTAGTGATGCAGGAGCATCGCGATCCACCTCCCCTTTGTCTGGTGTTTCTCCCTCATCGACATAACTTTGGCTTATCGACAAGAGATTTCCACCCATTCCAGTGACAAAATGATGGTATTGGCAATGATAGAAAATGGAGTTCATCGGTGTGAGACTAAGTTATCGGCAGGATGACATTTGATGTCCCAGTGACAACCTGCCATGCCATAAATCATATCAATGAACGACATCAGAGAGACTTGGGATTATCAGTAGGACGAGGAAGCAAGTCCCTTTGATGGGGCGATATTGACATGACTGAAGCGTTTCGATAAGAATTTGGGAGGAGTCCCTTTGATGGGCCGACAAGACGAAGGACATGAATGAATGTGACAATGAAGATGACCATAGTGGGACCGACAGGAAGGTGACAAAGATGGAATTCAATGATGTGTATGGACAGTTGACAATAGTGATAAGATGATCAGTAATTTGCATCCTTGTTGCGGATTATGAATGGTGACGAGGATATCATCGACATGACTCTTGTGTATCGGCATGAGTCAAGTCAGAGTCTCCTTGATAGACCGATACCTCTTTGAGTTTGGCAGTATGCATATCTATCGACATGACTTCTTCGTATTGGTGGGAGGTGATTAGGGGTCTCACCAACATGGCAATGGTGGAATTGGTAGTGTGAGCAATATGATTGGTGCGTTGGTCATCGATGGTGGGTGGCAAGTTCGGTCATGACACTTGGAGAACTGATATTCGATGTATCCCACATTGTTGTTGTGGAATACATATTCATTGGTCAATTTGGTGGAGTTGTTGATAACGATATAACGACATGGTGGTTTTGAAAGCTTATTGGATGACAATGGATACTACAATAAAGAAGGAAGAATTCCAAGGCTGACATGATGAAGGAACTCAATATATAGGGATAGTGAGAGTAGTGTAGTGGGACAAAGTACAAATTGTGGTGTGATGTAAAATAGAATATTTCTTTGTAATTGGGGACCTCTGCATGTATTCAAAATATGTTTCAAATAAATAAAAGAAGAGTTGTTTTGTCAATCTATGTTGTGTCATAGTTTATGTTGGCTGTGAGATTGTGATAGCCTGATAAGGCCCTCTGGTCTCGACTGCACCAATTGGTATTAGAGCTGGTCGTTCAGAGTCTGTAACAGAGCACTAAATGTGAGGTAGTTGTAGCAGGACCTATGAGTTTGGGTTGAAGCCAGAAGACCTGTGGGTGATGAGCTAAGAAGAGTTGTAGAAAGGAATGTTTGTTGCAAGCATGAAAGAGGGTCTGTAACTGCTATCCTCTAGCAGAGATAAAGTTGGGTAGAAGGTGTAGAGTTCCTCCACTGAGAGAAGGTGGGTAGAGGAAGAATCTTCCAGAATCTTTGTTGGGTAGAGGATAGTTGCATGAGTGAGGTATTGTGACAAGGAGTACCTTTAACTGTAGAAGATTTGAGTTCTAAAAGAGATTGTTGTAGGTGAGAAGAGACTTGCAACTGTAGAGGGCTTGAATCCTAAAGAGATTTTTTGTAGGAAGGACCTGTGACTACAGATGGTTGATACCCTAATAGAGAGGGATAGATTGTTGCAAGGAGGACTTGTAACTACAGAAGGACTTGCGAGTTCTTGAATATGTCTTCAAATAAGAGGACAAGATGGGTCATGACAAGACCAGTGATAATCCCATTTTGGGAAGAGTATTGGGAAAAGATGAGAGGAAAGAAGTTGATTGCAGAGCTGAAAAATATTGAAGTGAAATTAGATTCCCTTGAGGAAAGCTTGGGAATGAAGGAACATGTTATAGAAGAGGAAGAGAAAGTGTCCATAAAGGAGGCACCCGTAATTGGAGATGAAGGTGAGAAACAGTGGAGACAAATGGCAATAGTATTCCAAGAAGGAAGCATGCAATGTGGAGAAGACGAGATACATTGTAAAGTACCTACAAATGAAGAAAAAATTGAAGATGAGGCCAAAAGAAGATTAGTTGCAGAAGTATGTAAAGAAAAGATTGTTCTAGCTATGAAGAATGAAAAAAAGAGAGGAGATTGCAGCTGAGGTTGCAAGGGTTGAAAATATTTGCAGCCCTTTGATGGAAGGGGTGTGGAAGGAAGAAAACATGGGGGAAGCGCACACAAGTGGAGAAGATGTGAAGCTGAAGGAGGTAGAGATGGCAAGTGAGTGGAGTAATTTGTGTGAAAGGGAAGAGGGGCGTTCACAAGCTGAAATAGTGAACACAAATGGTCCCAATTTTGATGATGGGATTGAGGAAGAAAAAGATGAAAAGCTATGGAAAGAAGAGATGAGGATAATCCAAAGTTATTTGGATGCTAAAGGTGAAAAGTTGATGAAGTAGAAGAAATTTGTTGCACCAGAAGAAGATGGTGATGAGGAGTCTTTCAAGGCTTGTGATTTTTATAATCCTTTTTATAGTGTTGTGTTTGCAGGAAACAAAGAGGTTGTAGTAGGATGTCAAGTCTGTGGCATCGAAGAAGAAATACCTATACAAGAGGATAAGGAAGGAAAATCAAGAGAGAAGCTTGCAATGGAGTTATGTCTTTTTGAATGCATAATGGAAATGTCAATGGAAGATTGTGAAGAGGAGACAACATGGTGGGGATCTGAATTTTGCAAAGAAATCCAAAGGAGAAGGTATATATATAAAGAGAAAAGCCAACAAGTGTAGATAGTGAAATTTCAAAGGCAACAGTCGAGGAGACTGAGCAACTGGAAAGTGAGGAAAAAGAAATCAAAATTGAAGGATGGCATGATAGACGCCATGTGCTAGAGCACATGATTCTTAATCACTTGGGGAGTTTGATGTAGGAGCATTGCGCTCCACCTCCCCTTTGGCCAGTGTTGCTCCCTTGTCAGAAGAACTTTGGCTTATCGGTAGGAGATTTCTACTCGTTCCAGTGACAAAACGATGGTGTTGGTAGTGATAGAAAATGGAGTTCATTGACATGAGACTAAGTTATCGGCAGGACGACATTTGATGTCCCAGCGATAACCCAACATGCAATAAATCATATTAGTGAATGACATCAGAGAGACTTGGGATTATCGGTAGGATGAGGAAGGAAGTACCTCCAACAGGGTGATATCAATGTGACTGGAGTGTTTCGATAAGACTTTGGGAGGAGTCCCTTCGATGGGCTGACAAGGCGAAGGACATGAATGAATACGATAATGAAGATCACCATGGTGGGACTGACAAGAAGGTGACAAAGATGGAATTCAATGATGTGTATGGATAGTTGGCAATGGTGATAAGATGACCGGTAATTCACATCCTTGTTGTGGATTATGAATGGTGATGATGATATCATCGACGGTACGCTTGTGTATCGGCAAGAGTCAAGTCAGAGTCTCCCCGAAAAATTGAATCTTCTTTGAGTTTGGTGGTATGCATATCTATCGACATGACTTCTTCATATCAGTGGGAGGTGATTGGGGGTCTCACCGACATGGCGATGGTGGAATCGGTAGTGTGAGCGGTACGATTGGTGCGTTGGTCATTGGTGATGGATGGAAAGTTCAGTCACAACACCTGGCAAACTAATATTTGATGTATCCCACATTGTTGTTGTCGAATACATATTCATTGGTCAATTTGGTGGAGTTGCTGATAACAATATAACAGAATGGCGGGTTTAAAAGCTTATTGGACGATAATGGATACTGTGACAACAGAGAAGGAAGAACGCCATGGCCGACATGATGAAGGAACTCGGTAGATAGGGATAGTGAGAGTAGTGTAGTGGGACAAAGTACAAAGTGAAGTGTGATGTAAAACAAAATATTGCTCTGTAATTGAGGACCTCTACATGTATTCAAAATATGTTTCAAATAAATGAAAGAAGAGTTGTTTTGTCAATCTGTGTTGTGTCATAGTTTGTGTTGGCTGTGAGATTGTGAGAGCCTGATAAGACTCTTATCTCGACTGCACCATGTAGTCATGTTACAAGTGTCACATGATAAATGAGGGCTAGGTTTTAGAGGCACATTAGGTAATATCCTTATGTGAATGCATAGGATTTGGAGATGTATGAAATTGATGGATGAGCTAAAAAAAGTTAGTTTGACTTTTGGCAAGTGTCTAAGATTTAATGAATCTAGAAAAGTCTTAGTTAGTCATGTGAGAGGTACACTTGTAACATGATAAGTTTCTATTGTGATCCATGTGAATGAGTCTAATGGATAAGATTAAATGGACAATGATTGCTCACATGAGATTAAATATTGGAGGAAAAGGTAATGGGGATTAATTAGCCTTTTTTTTTTTTTAGATTGCAGGAATCGGTCGGGTATCTGTCCCCCTATAAACTGCAGTGTTCTTGGTAAATTTTTTTCATGTGATCGGTGGTGCTGGCATGACATGCCCTCCGGTACCACGGGTTTGGTGGGAAACTAGACCTCGTGACCACTTTCTTGTAATAGGATGCTTTATCCAATTGAGCTAGGCCCCCTGCCCTAGCCTAAATCAATCAATTAATTAAGAATCAATCAATTAATTAAGAATCAATTAATTAATTAGGAATAAATTAATTAATTTAGATGAAGGGTTTTGGGATAAGGGTAATAGATAAATTAATTAAATAAATAATGAATATTTATTTAATTTATTGGCTAGGACAATATGGGATAAACATGATGAGTAAATTAATTAAATAAATAATGAATATTTATTTAATTAATGACTAGGTTAAGGTAAAAGTCAAGAGTGGTCAAGAATGGACATATTTAGATTTCTACAATTTGGAATAGGATTTGAGGCATAAATCACAGGAAAGCACCCCCAAAAGGTGTGGTTGGTTATTGTAAAGTATAAATATAAGGATTTTAGAGTTAATGTTGATTTGCATGTCCCCTCCTTGGTGGTGATTTTGGCAACCTATAGGAACTATAAGAGTTGTAAAATTTATTGTATAAATTTATTTGTTGTTACAATTTTAGGAAAGCTTTGAGTTGTGAAGAATCTTCCGAGTCATATTATAGACCATCTATAATCCATTTTTTGTAAATATAATTTAAATTTTATTTTTTTAAATAAATTTTAATATTTTATGAAATTGATTTAGTAAGTCAATATAAAACATCTTCTATGCCATTTATCCATACTATCTCCATACTTGTCTAAATATTTTATGGAATTCAAGGAGTTTTTAAGTTCACATTTTTTGTTCTTTATATTAGTTAGATGTTAGTTTTCATTTGAGGGGTGTGATGAGTACAATCATCAGATAGTTTTCTTATGTTTTTATGCAAGCTCATAGACATTCTCAAAAACTTGTCTTATACATATTCCTACACTATGCTATCTTTTATGCTTATTATGCAACCTTGAACCTGATTTAAAGTATATGGAAATATGGTTATGATGTGATGGTTATTGCATAATTAATGTGTGAATATGTATGAATTGTAATGGATATATGTGATTAGCTATGGTTGTTAGTATTGTGTATATGTTTTATGAACTAATTCTTTGCACCCTAGAGGAGATAGACTATAGCCTGCAACAATTGCGAGGTGCAACCCACATCCAAAGGAGTTTCTAGACATCAGAGCAAAGGAGGTTCCAAAATAAATTAAGTGCAACAACTACAACATGGAGGCACTTAGTGAAGATGATTGTGCATCATTATGACATTTAATAAAGATGTTGAAGGAGAAGAACCCTGTTGTAGTTAGAGTCTAATGTGACTGATTCAAATAATCCACGTTCTAGTTCTCTTATAGCAGAGTCTCAGTTCTACTTGGACTCTTCTTCCTTTTTTAGTTATGGATTGCTTAGTCTTTATCATGCTCTGATATATAGGGAGTGGTGATTTATGATTTCATTTTAGAGTCCTTGTTCTAATAAACTCCACCATGCCTATATGTATGGTTCAATGGTTGAGGCATTAGGAGTTAGTTAATTTGTTTAATAGAAGATATAGTTACCAGATACTTTTCAGTTAGTTTTTGTTCTTATACAGACAATGTTTATCATTCAATCATGATTTCATGAATAAGATATCCCAACAAAATCTTATGTGATATTTTGAGGTTGTGCAATGAATGGTTTTTGAGTTATTATGATTGTGTTAATATAAGAAGCTATATTTGAGTTAGATCAGTGGAGACAATCACTTGAGCAAGGGCCACTCAAGGTAATTGTCCCTCACTTTATTTTCTGTACAATTACTTCCATTGTAGCAGTTATTTCATAAATTCATGTTAATTAGATTCCTTGTGTTATTCATGAGAAATTCTTGTTTCACATTTACCCCTTAGTTTGCTTAAGTTTTTTGTACTCCAGAGTGTAGGATTAGTTATCAATATTAGTTAAATTCCAATATTCATTTCTTGATGGTAATTAGTTACAATCTTATACTTTAGGTACTTGTAGCAATAGTGCCAACATTACTTCCTTTACTATTATGATTTTTTATGATTTGTCAGCAAGTGTAACACCTATGCTAGGATGAATTAGGTAGTATTAATTTTTTGAAAGCACATACAGTGCCAGTGCCATCATAAGCTTACTAGCCCCGGTTGATAATTCAATGAAGGTATTTCCAAAGGTTCAAGTGGACTGTTCAGTTAGGTTTTCCCTCTAAATTGTGTGATTGCCACCAAGATTACTAGACATTAGTAGGGAATCTATAGGGTGTTCTAAAATTATCTTACATTGTGTATTATATGCCAAGGTAGGAAATATTTCTAGACTAATATGTGAATTAGTTGAAAGGTTTGTGGATTATTAAGTAGAGATGTATCTTTCGGGTAGAAGGGAGTTTGAGAGTTTATGATCTATGAGATAGATCCAAGTAAATTAGGCTCATTTGAATGCTAGTTTTTTCTTAGTCATTGGGGTTTTATCCAATTTTGTCTCTTTTGCTACAAGAGTAGGAACCAATACAACAGTTGAAGACTAGCCATACACAATCCATAAATGATTAAAAATTAATAAATAAAAAAAATTATTTCCTTCTTGTTAATTCTTAAAAATTAAGGGTACAAGGAGAGTATATAAATGTGTCATATTTCAAGAATCCTTTCCTTATGTGTATTGATAATTTATCTACTAGCCACTTTGTTAGATACCTCTACCATATCTATAATCTAGTGAATGTTTGTAGGGCTACCCCCTTGGTCTTGTAGAGCCAAATTATAGGAGAGATCTAGATATCTCTCATTCATTAGGTCATCCTCTCAGTGGCTCTTATCATAGGAATTCATAACTCCTTAGGAAATATTCAAATTGGTTTGAAAAACCAACAACTTCATCATGTCATTACTTGCCATGTAGTTAAAATTAGTTTGAGGGATTAAATTAAGTTTACATTCAATTTTAATTAACATAATCACACCTTAAGTTATTGCACTTTATATTTATTATGGTATGAACAATTGGCAACCAATCATATTGTTAGTTCAAGATAATATGATTTTCTATGTTTTCCACTCTATTTGAAAACAAAAACAACGTTATTAGATATAATTACAGCTATTTGCTTATCTATAAACATCACAATTTTAAATTGATAATATTATAAGAGAAATTCTTAGTGAAGCACATCTCACTATTGTGCATGGTCCACACTTTTTTGAGTGAACACACCTTGGGATTCTAATCTATATATTATTCTAATAATATTAAGGATAGATTTCCTTTATGTATTCATGAGTTTCAACCTATAAGTAGTTTAATGGACTCTTAAATAAGGTTTTAAGTTTAGTAAAAAATATACATGAATTTTCCTACAATAAGTACATTTGGAAGTTGATGTATAAGATTATATTAGGTATTTGTTATTTATAGTTTTTAATATTATTTTTTAGTCTATTATTTTTTCCTTCTAAATCATGGATATAGTCAAACTTACAAGCACAATGGATCAACATCAAAACCTATGGGCTTGTACATAATGTGAAGATACCTCATCAAAAAAATCATATGTTGAATGCACAAGACAACTGAGAGGGGGGGTGAATTAGCTATACCTTAAAACTTCAAAACCATCATACACATTTAGATCCACATTCATTCATTAAACCCTTAAATATGTTACGATGAATTATCATGAAAAGAAAATGTAACAAAAACTGAAACAACTTAACACCATACACAAGAGAACACCAGTTTTACGTGGAAAACCCAAGAAGGGATAAACCATGATGATGATTAGCTTACAATATAAGTAATATCAACACTGAATACAATAGGGTTCTCTACCCAAAGAAGAAAGGCTCACTACCAGAATAGAAAAGAATATAGAGAAGGAATGCTACACAGATAAAGGCATCTCAATGCAATAGGGAATCCAACAAAATGACATCAACACCTTTGCAGTTTGATTGAAGAATTATAGCGACCTTCTGCTCATTGCATCCAATCAACTAACACATGAAATATCACACTACATTACTCAAATTTTCACTCTAACACATTGCATTTCACATTATTCACATCTCTCAAATCTATCTTCACATCCTTCATCAACACAACTCATACTCATACCATCTTCAACCTTGAAACCCTTCTCCAAGGTAATCTATGCACCTAAAACATGCAAATTCAAATTAGGTTTGTGCCAAAAACTTATATGGTGGATATAAGTGAAAGTAGACCACATTACACCTCAGCTAGGACCCAAATCAATAACACCACACTAAAATACACTTCTATAAGAAACAAACATTCATCGCAAGTAGTGTAAAGACCAGGTCGACTGATACCTGTGTAAACACCATTAAAATTTTAAGTACACACTTCCTTTGATCTTACCATAAATCATGGACAACAAATATCACTTGAAAAAACTCTATAATATTCCAAAAACACCCTGAAATCTAACAAAATATTTTGCAACAACATGCACCTGAAGAATGTACACACCCAGTACATCTAGACAACTTTGCCATACACTGTAACTTAGAAAACCATCTTTCAAAGCACAAAACCTCAAACTGTCTTGAATGAACAAAGATACCAGTACCAACAACACTCCTTGAAATTTGCAAGACTTGAAACACAACTACGGAGAAACGTAGAGCAAAAACATTTCTCCTAGACACCTTTGCAATACACAGTCACACACTGGTGAACACAAATTATTCTGTACATCGATCCAACACACCAATTCTTGAATAAAACACCTTTGAACACCTCTCACCAACATATCTGAATTTCATAGGAAAATCTTCAACCTAGAAGAAATGCAGAGCAAAACCATAACACAACTCTGTTACCTAGAACACTATTACAACACACTATTTCCTCTTTTTATTAAATTTTCTCAAAAGCACTTGGAAACCAAGCACCAGAAACACATCGTTATCATCTTCACCACTTCCCCAACTATAGACAAAATCTTATCAAAGAAATACTAGAGTAATTGATAGCAGTAGCTTTACTAATGACAACATAATGCAACTATCAAAGCATGGATAATATCAACTTCTCATATTCTTGCAACAATTTTACTCAACTATCAACATCAATGACATCATAGACTTGTTGACATCAAGGACAACACTAACTTTTCATACTTGCAATAATCTCCCCCTTTGTCATTGATGGAAACACATGATGTGAAAAACCATCAAAGACACAACAACTCAAATTACCAACACATTCCAACTCTTCATATTACTTCTCCCCCTTTGAAGCTTATCTTCTTTAGTTGTTTCTCTCCCTTAATGACTTGTTCTTTTTCACATGACTCTCTCCCCCCCTTAATACTTATTCTATTTCACATATTTCTCTCTCCCCCTTTCACATCAAACAACCTGCTTACTATTGCTTTGCAACACCTTTCCTTTACTACTCTAAATACTCCCCCTTAAGAGCACACACAAAATTGTACCAAATCAGCTACCATTGTATAATGAAAACACACACTTTTCTGACTGCAACAATCAGAAATGCTACTACCTGCTCCACCTAAGAGGTAGCCACCAACATCAGTCCAAAAAAAAGGATGAATCTTGAGATCCATTAGAGTGATGCATCTCCTTATGCATCTAGTTCAAGAAAGAGGGGTAATAACCCCCAAATCTCTCAGAGATACTCAAAAGTATCCTTAGGAAGAGCCTTAGTCAATATATATCAACAATCCGATCCTTTATAGGCACATATTCAAGCTTCACTTCATTCTCCACAACCTTCTCTCTCAGAAAGTGATACCAAATTGAAATATGTTTTGTCCTTGAATGCATCACTGGATTCTCTGAGATATTTATTGCACTCGTATTATCACAAAAGATAGAAATAGGCTCATCATACACCACTCTGATATCCTTTAATGTTTGCCTCATCCATAACACTTGTGTGCAACAAGATGTTACTGAAATGTACTCAACCTTTGCAGTAGAAAAATATACCAAATCTTGTTTCTTACATAGCCATGATACCAATCTACATCCAAGAAAAAATGTACCACCACTTGTACTTTTTCTATCATCAACACAACCAGCCAAATTTGCATCTGTATAAGTACTTAGAGTAAAATCAGTATCCTTTGGATACCACATACTATAATACAAAGTGCCCTTCAAGTATCTGAATACTCTTTTCATAGCTACAACATGTGACTCTTTAGGATCTTAAAATCTAGCCACAAGAAAAATTGCTTGCATGATATCTGGTCTAGTAGCAGTTAGATATAGCAATCCAACAATCATTGATTTGTACTTTCTCTGATCAACCTTAGGAGATTCATCATTCTTGCTCAGTTTGCAACTAGTAACCATAGGAGTACATACCGGTTTGGAGTCTTCTATTCCAAACTTTTTCAACATCTCTTTGACATACTTTGATTGTGAAATGAACATTCCTTTGTTTTTTTGATTGATTTGTAGCCCAAGGAAGAAATTCATCTCCCCAAACATAGACATCTCAAACTCTTTCTTCATCTCTTCTGTAAACTTCTTACACATAGCTTCATTGCCTCCAAAAATTATTTCATCAACATACACAACTACAATCAAGATTTGATATTTCTCAACTTTAAAGTAAATATTACTATCAATGTGGTACCTTTCTTGAATCCTTGCTATATCAAATACTTATCCAACCTTGCATACCAAGCTCTAGGAGCTTGCTTCAATCCATATAATGCCTTTTTCAATCTGCATACCATATTTGGTTTATCTAACAATTGAAATCCTTTTGGTTGTTCCATGTATACTTCTTCTTCTAATTCTCCATTTGAGAAAGTAGATTTCAAATGCATTTGATAAACTTTAAAGGCCTTATACACTGCGAAAGCTAAAAACATCCTAATAGCTTCCATTCTTGCCACCGAAGCAAATGTCTCCACAAAATCTATTCCTTCAACTTATGAATAACCCTTACACACAAGTATTGCCTTGTTTCTTACCATTTCTCCATTCTCAAACTTAGTTTATTTCTGAATACCCATTTTGTTCCAATTATGTTCCAATTATGTTCTTGTTTTTAGGTCTTGGGACAAGTTCCCAAGTCTGATTTTTCTCAATCTGCAATTGTTCTTCTTCGATAGCCTTCATCCAATGTTCATCTTTGCATGCCTCAATCACTGTTTTAGGTTCAACTTTAGAAAGTAAACACAAATTTACCTCTTCTTCAGTAGCTTTCCTTCTTGTCAATACACCTTTGCTTTTGTCTCCAATGATTTATTCTTTAGAATGATTCCTATGTACATACTTAGGGGTTCTAGGGGTATTTTCCAGAGCTTTATTCCTCTTCAAATTGTACTTCCTTTTCCTTTTCCTTTTCCTTTTCCTTTTCCTTTTCCTTTTCCTTTTCCTTTTTATTTTTAATCAGGCTCATTTGATTCATATCCATCTCACCGCTAAGTTCTGAAAAATCTTCATCAACCTTGACACTTGCACTCTCAACAATCTTTCTTAATCTTTTGTTGTAGCACCGATAGGATTTTCTTTTAGTAGAATATCCAAGGAACATTCCTTCATCATACCTTGCATCAAAATTTCCCAAGTTTTCTTCATCTCTTCTGATATAACATTTGCTTCCAAGCACTCTGAAGTATTTGATAGTAGGTATCCTTCCATACCACAACTCATTGGGAGTCTTTGTGATGTTTCCTTTTGCTTGAACTCTGTTAAGTATATAAAAAATAGTATGAATTGCTTCTCTCTAGTAGAATTTCGCTAGATTTTCTTCTTTCATCATAGTCCTTGAAACTTCTTGAACATTTTTGTTTTTCCTTTCAACCACTCCATTTTGCTGAGGATTCCTAGGGGCAGACAAGTTCCTCTTTATGCCATGATTCTGAAAAAACATGTTAAATTCATTGGAGGTGAACTATCCACCTCTTCCATACCTTAAACACTTGGTCTTCATATCCATGTCATTCTCAACCATAACTTTAAATGTTTTGAACCTATCTAGGGCTTCAAAATTTTCATTGAGAAAAATAACCCATGTCATTCTAGAATGATAATCAATAAAAAGCATGAAATACCTATCACCTTGAAGAATTTTTATTCTTGTGAGACCGCAAAGATCTATATGAACCAACTCCAACAATCTGATAGTAGATTGTTCTTTTCCTTTGAAACTTCTTCTTGTTTGCTTTCCAATTTGTTAATTCTTGCAGACAACATTGATGGGCTTTGTAATCTTTGGAAAATCTCACTGCTTGAATTGAACCGATTCTTACTAGATTATCAAAATTAATGTGACACATCCTCCTGTGCCATAGCCAACTTTAATTAAGCCGAGTAATAAAATAGTGACGATCAACACCCTTGAGCTAATAAACATTTCCATATGTCATTCTTCTAGCAACAATCATAGTTCCCGACCCTTTTTTGATCTCATAGCCATCATCCTGAAACATACGATTGTATCCTTTGCTACACATTTTTCCAACACTCAAGAGGTTATGACTTAAGCCTTTAACATAGTAAACACCTTCAGTATTATGCTTGCCATCAAAACTGATTGAACCCATTCCACATATCTTAGCACCTGAATCATCACCAAATCTAACAAGTCCTCCATCATATTTTTCAATTTTAACAAACTTACTCTTATCTCCGGTCATATGATTAGAAAATACACTGTCAATGATTCAATAGTTCTTATCCTATCTAGCACAAAAAGTAGATACCAAGGTACCTTTAGTTCTTTCCTTTCTCTCTGAGGGCATTCCTTCACACATCTTTCAAAGTTAGCAGAAATAGATTAATCTTTTAAAGCAATGAACAAGCGTTCATCATCATCATCTCCATAATCAGATTCATCATAAAAAATACTTGCATCTTCTCTAACATAGAAGCTTTTCTTAATCAAATTACCTTTGTTCTCTTTGTTTTTGTCATTCACAACTTTGTTTGGATATCTTGAAGTATAGTGACCTATCTTTCAACAACTGAAGCATTTGAAAGGAAACTTACCTTTGTACTTACTAGTACCCCTTCTCATCTTTCTTACAAAGTTATCTTCCACATCATCAAGATCTTCCTGATCTGGTTCTTTAGTTTTCTCTCTTTTTGTAGCCTTAAAAGCAGTCTCAACTTTTGCACCAATATTTGTACCAAATTCTCTCATTTCAAATGCAATTAAAGAACCATACAATTGATCTCTAGAATACAGATCTAGATTTGCAAATTCCTCAATAGTAGAAATGTTATGATTGTAAGCTTTAGGTAGGGTTATACAAATTTTATTACCATTTTTGATTCATTGAATTTTCCACCAAGACCTCTGATGGAGCTGGCCACTTCATCTACCCTTTGCATGTAGCATGTAATGTTTTCATCTTCGAACATCTGTAAGTTCTCAAATGTGATCTTTAAATTCTATATCTTAGCTTGTTTGACCATGTCATTTCCTTCATAAATACTTTCCAACTTTTCCCAAATTTCTTTACCAATTTTTAGATTCATAACTTTCACTAATTTATAATTTGCAAGACTACTCAAGAGAGCATACCTTGCTTTACTATTGCTTTCATAGGCTTTGAGTTTAGCTTTAGTGTTGAGACCACTTTCAGGCATAGTATATCCATTCTGAACTAATTTCTAGACATCATATCTTAGATAATCTAGAAATCCTTCCATCCTTGTTTTCCAAAATACATAATTTGTTCCATCAAAAATAGGGATCTCCTTCTTGTGTGCCATCTCGGATCTACCTTAAGCATTTAAGCTTCTCTCCAAGGAACCTTTCTTTGATACCAATTGTTGAATGCACAAGAAAACTGAGAGGGGGGTGAATCAGTTGTACCTTAAAAATTCAAAACCCTCATATGGATTGAGATCCACGTTCATTCATCAAACCCTTAAATCTGTTATGATGAACTAGCATGAAAAGAAAATAACAAAAACTAAAAAAACTTAACACCATACACAAGAGAACCCCATATTTATGTGGAAAACCCAAGAAGGGAAAAACCACAGCGAGAATCAACTCACAATATAAGTAATATCAACACCAAATACAATAAGGCTCACTGTCGAAGGGTTCACTGCCCAAAGAAGAAAGACTCACTGCCAGAATAGAAAAGAAGATAGAGAAGGAATGTTACATAGAGAAAATCATCTCAATGTAACATGGAATCCACCACAATGACATCAACACCTTCACAGTTTGATTGAAGAATTGTAGCCACCTTCTACTCACTGCATCTAGTAAACTAACAAATGAAAGCTTGCACTACATTACTCAATTTCACACTCTAACACTATGAACTTCGTATCATTCACATCTCTCACATATAACTTCACATCCTTCATCAACACAACTCATACTTATACCATCTTCAACCTTTAAACCCTTCTCCAAGGTCAACTTGCACCTGAAATGTGCAAATTTAAATTAGGCCAATGCCAAAACACTTCTATGGAAAATAGAAGTGAAATTGGACCACATCACACCTTAGCTAGGACCCAAATCAACAACACCATGCTACAACACACTTCTATAAACAACAAACATTCATCACAAGTAGTGTAAACACCAGGTTGATCGATACCCATGTAAACACCATTAAAATTTTAAGTACACACTTCTTTTGGTCTTACAATAACTCATAGACAACAAATTTCACCTGAACACACTCTAGAAAATTCCAAAAACACCCTAAAATCCAACAAACTCCTTCGCAACAACTTTCACCTGAAGAATGTACACACCCAGTACATCCAGACAACTTTTCCATACACTATAACTTAGAAAACCATCTTCTGAAGCACCAAACCTCAAACCATCTTGAATGAAAAAAGATACTAACACCAACAACATTCCTTTAGATTCACAAGACTTGAAACACAACTGCAGAGAAATGCAGAGCATAAACATTTCTCCTAGACACCTCTGCAATACACAATCACACATTGGTGAACACAAATTCTTTTGTATGTCGATCCAACACACCAACTCCTGAATATAACACCTCTGAACACCTCTCACCAACATATCTGAATCACATAGGAAGATATTCAACCTAAAAGAAATGCAGAGAAAAACCAAACACAACTCTGTCACCCATAACACTACTACAACACATTGTTTCCTCTTTTTATCAAATTTTCTGAAAAACACTTGGAAATCAAACACTAGAGACATCTTCAACACTTCCTCAACCATAGATAGAAGCTTATCAAAGCAACACTGGAGGTTGACACCAATAGCTTTACTATTGATAACATAATGCAACCATCAAAGCATGGATAACATCAACTACTCATATTCTTGCAACAATCTTACTCATGTGCATACATCAATGACAACACAAACTTGTTGACATCAATGACAACACTAACTTCTCATAATTGCAACAAGATATAGTCCAAGTTACAAGAACAATGGATCAACATCAAAACCTATGGGCTTGTACATAATGTGAAGATACCTTATCAAAAAAATCATATGTTTGGAGTTATTTTATTCATATACCTATAAATTATAAGAATAATTACAACCAATTGAAATTCTCATTGTGAGTGTGATGTGTTGTTCTAGTTAAACCATATTAAGAAAAATACAAGGTTGGATATACGTAATATGATACATATACATCTAATTTTTGATTAAAAATAAATTACTTATATCTTATTATATGTCACTTTGTCAACTTTTAAGATACATACACATATGTGGATCCTTTATTGTTATTTCCCATAATAATTTTAGGTTTTTTTTTCACATTAAAAATTATATTTATAGATTTGAGTATCCTATGCATGTATATCTCTCAATAACTCTGATACCAAGGATTATAGGCACATGAATTTTGGTTTGTATGATTTACTATACAATATTAATATTATGTATGTGAAATTATTAAGGATTCTAGGAGCACGTGGTTCTAATTATATATATATATATGTGTGTGTGTGTGTGTGTGTGTGTGTGTGGGTTTAAAGAGTAAGTTAAAATTGTTAATTAACAATTTAGGATATTGGGGTGAATTAAGGTGATGACCAATTAAGAACTCAAATGGTATTGCGAGACTATGAATTTTGATAACTCTCAACTAATATAGATGGAGGAGCATGAGAAATCACTTGAGATTAAAAGTGATTTGTAGAAATTCATCATACCACTATAGAGGAATATAAAATGTGACATCTTATTGTGTTCAAGCTTTTGTGGTCGTTACATCCATACATGGTCTTATTTCCCATACTATTCATAATCAAGGAAGAAATAGGTTAGCACATTTTGAAGAAGAATCTAGAGTAGAAGATAAAACTATCTGATTTCTTAAGCCTATATATATATATTTTAAAATATTGTGAAGTTTAAGCTTTACAAAATATTAGTATGTCCAATTTGTTCTAATAGGAGTTATGGATCACAACTAATTGAGGTAAGAATAATCTTTTCACTACAAGTTACAATCTTTTAAATTCTTAATTCTCATATTTTTTTTGATAATCAGTTATAAAACAAGAGATGGAAATGCCTATTTTAAAAATGCCATTTTGATATGTAAAGGATAATATTAGAAACCTAATAGTAAATCCTACCCAACCCTTTCTTGACAACATGTCCAATTAACTAATGAGTTCAATTGAAAGTCCAAGGTGAGTAAAATGGTATGCATGTGCATACCTCTCTGTATAAGGAATGACCACATTTTATATGGTGGATAGTTTAGAAATCTTGTTTATACTTTCAATGTTGATTATATACATATATATAGTTAGAATATGTTTTAGTTAGCTAAATAAATAAACTAGGCCATGAGAATAAATAATGTTTAAGAGTTAGATTATAGGATTTTTTTAATGAAATAGATAGTGCTTGAATTTTCCTTTTTAGGTTATTTTTTCTCTACATTAGGTGGATAGTATAATTTTGAGGATCTAAGGAATAATTTGATGCCATTACCCTATATTGACACTAAGAAACACATAGATAATTTTTTTTTGAAGCGGTGGATAGTATAATTCTAAGGAAAACAACAACTATAGACTTTATTCAAGCGGTGCTCTCATCAAATGATAAATTTGGTCCCCGTGCCCATACAAACTAATTTTTACAGTTTATCATTAACTCAACAAGCGTAAATTCTCAGGAAACCAGTGTAACAGAATTTTTAGGTTCGGTTTTTTTTTTCAAGTCCTTAAACACTTCCCTTGATTGCGTATATATTTTTTGTTGGGTTATCATCTTCATTACCTAATCTGTGGCGGCTAGTGTTTCACTTTTCTTTTTTGTGTTGTAGGTTAAAGACAGTCGATGAAGGCGTGGAACGACTGTTGGAGTTTACGGATTTTGCAAAGATATTTTATTTTTGTTTTAAAACAATAGTATAGATCTAACATGGGGGGATGTAAAATTATTCCAGCAAAGACCAAGAAGGGCACTGGAATTTTTTTATTTAAAATTACACAAAGTACAGAGAGATATGAGTACATATTTTTTTGTTTATTTATATATAAAGTTTTAGAAGAATGTACAACTCGGTTATCGATTGATTTCATGTAGATCTAATTTTTTTTTTTCTCTGAAAACCTTAATCATCAAAAGTATAAATATACAGAATCGAGCACATCTCTTTATTGAAATAGGCATACTTCAGAACAGAGAAACAAAAGGTATATTTTCCTACATTTCATTTATCTATTTATTTTAGATAAATTGCAAGCCTTTCTTAATACCAGAGAAATCTACTCTCAGAAAATATGAAATCCAAAATGACATTTACAGAATAGATTGGTCGCTCTGCTCATAAATCCTTTTCTTAAAAAAAACCTATATAGATACTAAATACATTGTCAGAAAAAAGAAAATATAGAAAGGGATTTTCCTGTAATGTCCCCTTCTCAATCCTGATATTTCCAGTGACCGTTGGCCTTTTTTCTGGAAACCCGGAGGCTAGTCGGAAGGTAAAATTAGGGTTTCCTATTTTTGAGGATGTCTTTGCTCGCAGTTGGTGGATTCAATGGCGGATTCTTTCTGGGTTTTCAGAGAGCTTCGCAGTGGTGTGTTCATCTCGGCATTCTGAGCATTTCTAGGAATTTACTATTTTTAGTAAATTCTATTTTTGGCAGTAAACAGGATGGTCTCAGGCAGTTGACTTTCCCCTTCAGTTGACTCAAGTGGCGTATTTAGTTTCGGGCTTCAGAATGCAGTTTTGGGGAGTTGAGCTCATTTCACTTAAAAAATAACATTATAATTTAAATGTTATTTTATCACCTTGGCCTAGTCAAATGACTTAATGTTATTTTAAAAGGTGGACTTGAAGGGTGGGGCCATCATTAAGGATATATTTAATTTTTGATAAATTTTCCAAAGTCAAAGCAAGTTAATATGGGCGCATTTATCAAGGTGTTGATTTTAATTAAAATATGAATATTGAGCTAAAAGGGAAAAGGACGCCATCTTGAAGAAAGAGCTAGGGTTTTGTCATTGAGTTGGATTTTAGGGTTTCGTGAAGTCAACCGAAACTTATAAAAAGGAGACTTGAGCATCATTTCATCATCTTTGGTCTACTATACTGTTATGCTGCCGGATTGGCTCTGGATTTGCTTCGAGGAATGAAGGCCTCCTAGCTCGGGCATCGCTTCTTGTTTGTGAGACAACAACTAGTGATGATTTTAGTCTTGTTTGTGAGTTCATTGGAAATCGTGCATTGTAATCTGCATTTGTCTATTTAGTTTCAGATTTGGCATATTATAGGTTTCTGGTTTTAGCATTTCTAGCTTCAGCAGATTTGTTGTTTTATTCATAAATCCAAAAATACAAAAATATAGGTTGTGGGTATTGTTTCATTCCATCCTCCTTGGCTAGGCGCCCATGTATGCAAGTTTATAGATTTTTTTGAAGAGGATCTGAATTTTAATAGAGAAATCGCCCTTTCTGGTTGAGCCGTACTTTTCAGTTCTCTTGAAATTCGTGCATTAAATAATACTTGCATTTTAGGTCTGTTCTTTGGTATAGGTTTGAGCGCCTCCATCATATGTATGATTTGCATTCAGTATCAGGTTATTTGAGTAAGTATTAAGGGAGTTCCGAGCAATTTAAGAGATCTATATGTTGCTGGTTATTCATCGAAAGGTGCAGGTCTGATATGCAGTGTGGAGAGAACTGCCAATTTCTTCATCGGATGGTGGCGAGAATTCTTCAAAGCATTGTGGAGACTTCATTGAGGATTGGCCAAGCTTGGAATAAGGTTGGATCTGTTTAATAACATCTCCGTTTAAGTTTCTTTTCACAGCAAAGGGATTACTAATATTGTTGCAAACTACTCATATGCTGATTTGTAATTGATAGCAAGTTGTCATCTTTCAAATTGTATGCTGGCAGTAGTACTGACAGACATTTAGATTCTTGCTTATCAGATTGTAATGTTCTTCTTCTTTCAGCATTTGATATTGTATGTAATCCATCTCTGCCCTATGGTAGCTACTCTCCCACTTTGGGTTAGCAAGCACATTCTGGGTGTTGAGTAGTTTCATCTTTCAACATTTCTCTTTCAAGCATTGTTATTGTATTCACTCCGTCATATGGTCGCCCCTCACTCCGTATTGGATTGGGTAGCACATACTTGACGTCGAGTTCCTTTTCCGCATTTAGAGTTGCTTTTTGCATAAACAGTTTGATTTAGATCCTCTGACCAATGCTCACCATCATCGGCGCCATACTGGTTAGAGTTGCTTCAGTACGTTTGGGTTTATCTTCTAACCTTAACGGGTGCATTGATTGTACTTTGAAATTGTAAAAAAATAAAATAAATTGGCTCGGAATATTTCACATATGATATAGTTATTTCATCAGCACAATACTTAGTATCAAGAGAGTTCAATTTGCAATCATGTTAACTCTAAACAATATTGCTATCATTTTATTTTTTGATTGGTTTATTTCTAAAATAGTTATCCAAGGAAATGATACGAATCAGAGAGATATAATTTTCTTTTCAAATCCCAAATAATATTTTTTTTTGTTTTTTTTCTTCTAAAGAATGAATTTAGAACATCAATTACATACGCTGGAGAAAACATAATACTAAAATGAATATCTCTTCTTTCAATTATTTACAAAAAGTATCATATAAACATTTGCAACAATCCAACAAGACTTTTACAATCAACCCAACAAGGTAGGTTACAATAACCTTAACAATGGAACATAGGTAGTATCAAACTTGCATCTTTCTCAAATTTGAAAGCTCTTCTTCAACCTTGTAACCCTATACATGAAAATTTCTTTCTTCTAAAGCCAATGGGGTGCTCACCACCCAACCTTAGATTGGAAAACCAGTCACCCCTGAGCTTGGAGGCCATCAAAGAAGCCGGGTTACACACATTCTCAAACATACAACAACATTAAACACACACACACATATGCAATAACACACAAAACCCAGGGATTCACACTCACATTGAATCTTTTCAAAGATTCAAGAAAGGGGGAGATTTAGGAGATAACACTACTCAATGGGAAAACATGTATATATATAAAGATTTGTAAGTATCACAACTTCTCTCCATATATCCATCCATCCAACTCCACAAAATAACTTGGGTACTCGTCCCCAAAAACTTCATACTTCAATAATGTGGGTACTCATACCCAAATCTCCACCTTCTCAAACGCTGGAGGTTTCCCCATTGGAGGTTCATCCTCACTCAACCCCATACTTGGGGAGCTCTCAAAATCTTAGAAAGCCATCCCCATACAACCCAACACAAATAAAAACCAACACATAACAGTACAATAATTACTTCAAATGAATACTCACAGTCTTTTCAAAATTTAATAAATTCAACCACAAAAACAAATACAAAGGGATTGAAACCAACCTCTTATGCTTTCAAGGAAGAAAACTGTGGAAGAGCCCAAGCTTTTCCTCCAACTCTTTTTCCACCCCAAAAACCTCTTCTGAAATTAGAACCAAAAAATTACCCAAACCCAAAAGAAAATCCAACCCCTCAACAATCCAAAAAGAACGAGATAAATAGAAGTCCTCAAAATTTGTTTCCAAAACAACTCTTGCTTTAAAGAATTGAAGATAAATGAGAATTTGATTGAAATTGATTCATTTACAACCCATTTCAAATCCAATTTCGTCACCCTTAAAACTAGGCCTTTTTGAGAGGCCATATCTTGATTTTAGTTCAAGATATAACTTGAATTAAGTGCCTAACCCTTGGGTTAACACCCCAGGGGTTTAAAAAAGACAAAAAAAAAACATAAAACAACCTTTTTCAACCCCTTTTGAGTCAATTAAAAAAAAAAGTTCCAAAATACCCTCAAATATAACTTTACAAATTAAATACAACTGAAATACTAAAAAAAAAACTATATAACAAAAATAACATTCAAGTTTCAAACGATTTTACAAAAATTACATCACATTAAGACTATAGTCCCTTCAAATGAACTATTATCGGCAATCATAGGGTTAATCACATTGGGTTCCTTGAAGACCTCCAATTCCATTGGCAATGGAATTTGTACCTGCACATTCAATTTCACACATTAATACGTCCAATAAAATCATACTGTCCAAACAAATGAAACATATATATTCACATCATACAATTTCCATCACATTTAAGTCACACTAGAAAAATAATTCATAGTTACAATAGTCACATAAATTCATCATCATTGAATTCTCCTAATAACATTTATTCAATTTTTCATACAACAACAATAATTCAAAATTCATAATTTCATTAATTCTACTTAAGCATCCATAATCATCAATAACATCCAATATGAGGTCTAATGTTCACATCATCATAATATGAAATCAAATACAAGGTCTAATGTCAAAACATCATAACATGAATAGCATCATAAAGCATTAGTCTGCATCAAAACATAATGTCTAATAGTTAATATGCAAATCAAACTATCTATCCAAAATAATAAAGTAGCATAGTATCAAGTATCATTGGTGGGTCTCACAAGTAGGAAAGAAGTAAATGTTTTTTATATTAAAAGTAGGGGAAGGGCCCTTGAACCCGAAAGTTTAAGTGAAACAAATAGAGAAATAGAGGCCAACCAGGCCTATAAACTAGAAACCATCAAAAGGAGGCACACAAACCTCAAACAAACATAATAAAAAAGTAGCAGAAATAGAGGCACACAAGCGTAAAAGAAGCCAAAACAACAAAGACAATAAAGCAAAAACAATTACTTTTTAGATGAGCTAATGAAATCCCAATTTGTCTTCAACAAGTCAATAGATGTCTTCCAATCCTTCTCGTTAACATTGTCAGTAACCACAATCCTCTGAGTTGTCTCCTCCTACTCTTTCCCAATTTTCCTCTTAATTTTCCTTATCTTGGACTTACCAAACATAGTACCAAAAATGACATGTTGCATGACCCCATTCACTATAGTAGTAATATTGCCAACTACTTCCTCAAGGGTAGCAATTCTGTTCCTTATGTTATCGCCATCTCCTTTGGGCACATCATTCAGGGAGCAACTAGGCCTTTCCTTCGATTTATCTTCCAAATTTTGCTCTGGGTCATTGCAGATTCCTTCTTTTTATATTTCCTTTAACTCCTCATTAAGGTTTTCCTTACCAAATTCTCGCTCCCACTCAAGACCTTCAAAATCGTCTTCATTCTTTTCAACACAAATTTCCTCTTCAACACTGTTATCCTTCCCCTCCTCAACATCAATTTCCTCTTCTTCCTCCAATTTAATGTTATCTTGACTATCATCCTCAAATTTGGGGAGGAAATCATCATCCAAGTTGGCCAAACCCTCGTTGTCAAGCACTAAATTTTACCTTTTAATATCTTTTCCCTTATTCTTTTGGCTTACGCTAGCTAGTTTGGTAGACTGCCTTTCATCGGACCCACTACTATTCAAGCCCTTCTGGAAAGGCTCTGGGTCATCCCTAATTTCAATGGTTATAGAGCTCAAGGGCTCCATCTTCTTTTTAGCATTCTTGAGAGGAGGGGCAATTCTTTTCTAAGGGGTAACAACCTCCATGAGCAACATGGAAGAGGGATTTAGGGACACGACAATAGGGGAAACCCTTTTTTGGATTTGGAGTTTGAGCTCGAACGGGGGGCTTTAGGGGAAGACATCGAGTTATTTTTGAGGAGCTTGATATCCATGGGGGCAACAATGGGGATGGGTTCGATTGGGGGGTAGCATCATGTGCAAATTTATAGAGAGCATAAAATAAAAGAGATTTGTAAATTGTGAAATTAATTATTGATATGTCAAATTTTTAATATTTTGCATATTTTAGATGAAAAATTTCTTATGCTAAAATATTGACTTGATATGTCATATGAAAACATCTACAATTATGAAATAGTCCATATTTTTTCCTTTTCTTCACCATATTCCTGATCATATAAGAATATTTATAATGTAGTATAATACAATTTATTTTAACCTTGTTTACACATATACTATTTAAATAATACGTTATATCTTAAAAATCAATTCAATCAAATTATTAATTATATTAGAATATCAACAACATATATAAATTATAATATAATTTATTTCATCCTCTTTATAATTATAATATACAAACAATATATCAATCTAAAAACAAACTAGTAATGATAAGTGGAAAATAAAAAGGAACATTAAATACAAACATACAAACTGAACCAAACCAATAAAAAAAGAGGGAAAACAAAATAAACAAGAGCTGGAGTGCAACGTAGTCCCTGCCAAGCTAGTCAGTTTTGAGAAATTGGGGATTGTTAGAGAAACTAAACATGTGACCATGAAAATAGACTTGTTGAAAGAGTTAAAGTTGCAAGGAGTCAATATTGAGAGTTTGGCACTTTCTATCACAAAGAAAAGAACTAGTGTACCTGGGGATGTGTCTCCCCCTAAATCTCGAGTGTTCCTGGAATGGGGACGTCCTCGGGATGTGGGGATGGCGTTCCCAAGTCCCCAGCGGCGCCACCAATTTTGCCACTCACTGTCGGGGACGCGAGGATGTCCCAATGTTCTCAGGACGCTGAGGGGGACGCCTGCGTGTCCCGATGCCCAGGCGTCCCCTATGGCAGCAACTTCAAGCACATGTTTAAAAAAAAATAACGCATTTTTTTATTATTTCTTTGCTTCTATTTGTACTTGTTTTGATATCGTGCTACTCATTGTAATCATCTTTATGATCAAATATTTTTGATATCATATTTGCGGATTCGACAATTTAAAATTTTATGTAGTATTGAGTATTCTAATTTCTAATTAGTAATTCGATATTGAAAACTTCAATGTTCAATGTTCAAGTATTTACTATTTAGTATTTCAATTTGGCATTTGGCATTTTGCTATTTTACTTCTTAATAGTCTTATACATCTTTTCATAACTAGCATTTTAAGTACCATATGTATAGTATATAGTATATAACCCCCCCTTCGCCCCCCACCCCGCCGTCCCCAAATTGAGGTCCCTTTGGCCCCCTGTCCTGGAAACCGATCCCCTCATTCCAGCGTCCCCTATCCCCAACGGTCGTGTAACTATGAAAAGAACCAAAAACTGCTTCTCCTCTTTTCAATTGACTTAGATACAATCTGCAACTTTGCACATATTTGGAGCTAGAAATTAGCCCCCTTGAATATGATGTTTCTGATAATGTCAATCTGGTTTATCTGTTGTTGCAATAGGGCCACTTGTTTATGGGCTTCAACATGGTATGGTAGAATGTGTGTCTCCTAATTTTCAACATAGGAACTCAACACTATTGTCAATAGATTGTAAGGTGATATTTGTTGCAAGATCTTCCATGGCAAGCTCAAAAGTATTTTACGAAGAGTTGGATGAGATGCCTTCGGATTCATATAGGTGAGCTTCTAGCATAGGACCTAATAGTCTGAATGTCTAGCAGATGGAGAAGGCCTCAAATTCTAAAGTTTTTAGACCAAGTTTAGAAACCAACAAGCTGTTAGCTAGATGGATGTTGGGGTGCTAGTGATGTGTTGTTGGGATAAACTGGAGAGGTAGTGTGAATGAAAGGTATTTGGTGGTTAACATTTTTCCATCAATGACACAATCGTGAAAAGGCCATTATAATTGGCCAAGTTTTTGATAGCCACAAGCTTCCCCTTTTTATTTGGTTGTACAAAATCATAAATGCTTTAATAGCTCAAAGAAAGACAGTTATACTTGATATATTAACTGGTAAAAGCTAAGTTACCGGGTTTGCCCTTGGAGGTCCTGGGTTCAATACGGGTTCAAAACGGGTACGAAATTCAGGTTCGGTTCGTCGAAATTCGCTGTGGGTCCGGAAAAAAGCCTGTGGGTTCGACCAGGGTTCAGACCTATGACTGTGGGTCCGACCAGGGTTCGAACCTGGGCAAAATTTTGTGCCCAGGCGGACTTTCAAACGCGTTTTTGCATTTTTTTAGGCAGACTTTCAAACACGTTTTTGCATTTTTTAATTATTTTTTTGACTGTTTGTTGCCTCAGAAAGCTAAGGTAGGATGTGTTGATGTCAAAACAACATTGGGATAATAGCAGGAAATCAGAGATGCAACTTGCTTGAATCAATAGAAACTCAGAAATCAAAACACACAATGAATAACAATATTAGGAGCATAGAGACATTCAGAAGGGTGACAAGGATCAACTGATAGACAGGAAATAGGATCTGAGATTACCTTCTGGGAAAATAATAAATAACTTCTATCAAACAAAAATATGAAAATTAGTAATTTGAGGACCAGACACTTATGGCAGTCTAACGGTCATAACCATTTGGAAGCAGAACTATCCTTAATTTGATATTTATCAGCTACAGTGCAAAAGCGTGATTATTTGGCCATAAGAAGCCTCTGTTCCCTTGTGCAAATCAAAGGACATGATGGGGAGGGCAGAGGGACCTACAAAGGCATTTTCCTTTTTTGATGACCCATATGATTCAGATTCATCAATGATCAATAATTATTAATGGCTGATTGTAAACACTTGACATTTTTATGTTGAAGTTTGAACTTTAATTTATAATTCTATATCATGACATTTGAGTATAAAGTGGTGATGTATTTTTGCTATGTTATTTGACTATTAATATGGTGGTGTATTCTGAACTTAATTATTGCTGCGAATATGTATATATTTTTGATTTTTATATGTTTTTGTATTACCGAACCCAAAACGAACCCAGCCCCCAAAAAAAATTTCCTGAACTGGTGAACCGGGTTCTCAAACCCGAACCCGAACCCAAAACCGAACCGGTAACTTAGGGTAAAAGTTGTTATGGCCATGTGTTCTAGTTTCCCCAAAATCCGTTTCACCAGCCTCAAAAGACAATGGGGCACCAACAATGGAAACTCCCTTCCCATTACTCTCCATGCTGAGGTGTAATATCGATTAATAACTCAATTTTCAAATACCACAAAAAAAACCTCAAATAATGAAATCTCAAGCATGCAAAGATAAGATGCACATACAATGACATATCAATAGCACTGCATGAAATCTGAAAGATAAACTCAATTTAAGAAGGGATATTCAAATAATTTCAAGGGTGGATGGGTTGACCTTTCTATGTGCACATTTAAAATACAAGTCCAATATTCAATAGGAGTGCACTATATCCACTACATAGTCCTTTAATAATAAGAAGAATTTTGTTGCACAGATACTATACTTGTGTAACATTATAAATTATTTAATAATTAATAAGTTGTTCACACATATATAATTTGAATTCACAATTATTTAGTTTCTAGTTGTGAATTCTACAAGCCTCCGAAATGAAATGATAAATAACTACATCTTGAACAGGCTTTGAGCATCGCAAATAATCAGATAAGTTTCTACTGAACTAGTGTGAAGAGATTAAACAGATGCATAACAGAAGAGTTTCCACTTCAAATCTGCTCTTTAAACATTCAATAAAGATTTTCTGTGCCATGAAACCCATCCAAGAACACGTATGTTCTTGTATCGCTGCAGTACAAATCTGACCACACAGTAACAGATTGCAACTTAAAACAATTGAGCATTCCAAATAAAGGATATATGTGGGAATGTAATCACAATGTAAAATGCAGAAGCAACCATCAAACTGTAACAAAGCATACACCACAGGGTATCTCACCTTAATCACCGCATCTATCCTTCTGAGAAGAAAGTCAGGTTCAAAACTTGGTTTGAATAGAAGGAGTACGCCATGCTAATGTGTCTTGGATGATCCACATCTCTGGGTCAGACGTTGATGAGCACATTGAACTATCCATGTGACTGATATCCTTCACAGCCCAGGCACAACAATGCAATTATCATCTACTATTACGTAATTAGTCTTTCTAGTGCAAAAAAGGAATACAACGATGCAATGCATTATCAACAAAACCATATAAAATCAACCACCTGCATTCCTACATCTTTGAGGGTAAAGTTTGCCACGACAGAATTAAAAATGATTAGTCTCAAAAGCTTGCAGGAACTAAATAAAAACTGAACTCAGTTCCGTACAAATTGGGCTGAGACAATCATAAAATCAGATTAAAAAATTATGTGCCCTCACTGAATTCTGCATTTAATAAACTCCTACACAATTAAATGAGTCATCATCATCTTACTTGCACAATGCCTGCACTGACAAGGTTCTAAATCTTATGCATTACATCAGGATTCTTCAAATGATTCTGTGTTGCCCCTGGATTCTCTTGGAAATCTACAATTATCTGTGAAACTGAAAATATATAAATTTATCAATAACAATAACCTTAGATCTCAGAAATTCAAGAGTATCTCTTACATGCACATTGAATATCAAAACAACATTTAGCTCAATACATAAGATAACTAACAAACCACATATGTATTTCCCAAAATGTGTTTAGATATAAAGTTTCAATCCAACCTATTCAACTCATCATTTTAGCACTAACTAATAATTTTACATTACCTGTGTCATAATGGGATCTGTAAGGATATTTTGAATTTCTGAATCTTGCATTGCTTTGGCCTGAAAATGAAATTAGACATACCTATTAAACAATGATTTAACTACATTGCACATCAATCCAACCATTGCAATATACATTACCAGGCACCATAAGAAACAAAACTTTTTCCCCACTGCGTTGCACCAAAGTGTTAAAGTGTAATATAAAATAAAAATGCATTAGAATTCTAAAAGGAAAAACGTTATATAACCTGTCTCTCCTTCAATTCCTCGGGACTTAGGTCACCCCTGTTTGTCTTGTTAATTTGCTGAGCGCATCTGCACAAAGCACACACAAGAACTGAGTAATTTTTTTGGATGAAAACAATTGGATGGATTACAGTATACTTCTAAACTATAAGTGGGTCTTCTGGGTAAGTTATAATGAGTCTCCTTATGAGCCATTACCTTATAACCAACACACCCTACAAGCAGAACAACGCACCAAAGAGAAGTTATCTGACCTTTTTGACATTCCAGTGATCTCTTGGTTTCAAGGACTGTGTTGAAGTAAAACAATAATTCTATCATTAGCTTCTTTTCTTTGCACATGAAGCTAAGATGCCTTTGGCTTTCTGTTTCACTGACTTTTGTTTGTTCTTGTAACTCCTTTGCTTATTGCCATTTAAAGTTTAACTGAAGACTGTTAGAAAAAGAACAATGGAAACTCAATATTCATCTATATATTTGTTCTCTCTAATCCCTACCTTTATGTAGATTACAGGTTCACAGTAAAATTTTGGGCAGAGAGTAAGATACGGCAGGCAAAACAGATTGCCATCTTCTAATACCAATTGCTCCTAACATTGGAGAGGTTGATGCTAGACCCCTTGAATCAGTCAAAACAGCCCTTAGCTTATTTGGAGAGAGTATTTCTGAACTTGAAGATGGGAAAAAGCTTAAGATTTCATGTGGAGAGGTAATTTCAAGTTCACTTAAATTCAAATAGTAACTTCAGGTAATTTGTGGCTTCGTTGGTTTGTCCAAGGAGATGCCTTTGAGCATTTTAAACATGTTTATGCTTTTGGATGAAATTTTGCTCCGATATGTTCACAGAAGAGCATAACAAAAAAGAAAGAGATGTGATTCTAGAGCAAACTGAATCCACCATGTTTGTGGAACAACTCAAAAATTCAGATGATATTGAGCCTCAAGACCAACTAGAGTTGGAAAAAGCGAAGGTGATATTTGAAGCGTTTACTAGAAAATTGGAAGAGGCACGGAAATCCAAGGAAAGGGCTAGTAAGGTCCCTGCACTTGTTAAGAAGCTAGAAGCTGCAATCCCCATGTTATACGGGCCTACAATGAGGCTTTGAAAGCAGATCTTAGTGCTGCAAGAGAGCAGTTTATGATGGCCACTGCAGAGTTGGAAAATATCAGAGAGGAACTTCAAAAAACAAAGTCATGTGTTTTAACCTATGCGAAAGCTGAGGCATTGGCTCTTGAACAACTAGATGACGCAAGGATGGAAGCAGAAAAGAGTAATAACAGGCTGGAGGAACTTGTCAGGGAAATTGCTTCAACTAAGCAATCTCTTGCTCTTCTTCAATTGACTTGCATTAAAGCAGAGAAAGAAAAGGATGCTCGTTTGGCTGCAAAAGAGGCTAAAACACAGAAAGTTGCAGAAATGGCAGAGTAAAGTAGAAAACACTTAGAGGCTTTAGGGAAAGAGGTTGATGCTGCAAAAGAACTAGAGACAAAGCTCAAAAGTACAACTTCAACTATGAAAATGTTGCAACAGGAATTGTGCTTGGCAAACGAGTTAGAGCCCATACTTGCCAAGGTTGCTGCTGATGCTACTCAAAGTCAAAATGATTTGAAGTTGAAGATTAGGCAGGTAGAGTCTGATGCAGCAACCTCTTTAATATCTATATCTGCAGTGCTTGAGGAGGCAAAGGGGAATCTGAAGAGGGTTACAGAAGACTACAACACTTTGCACTATTCAGCAGAATTTCTGAAGGCATAACTGGATCAGGTATGGAAGGAGATGAATGATTCAAAGGAAAAAGAGGCAGAGCTAGAGGTTTCAATAGCAGTGCTGAATGCAGAACTTCATCAAAGCAGATCAAAGTCAGCAGCGGCAGCTGCAGCTGAAGCAAGGGCCAAAGTTGCTGCTTTGGACTTCTCTGTAGCTCTTAAACAACTAGCTATAGAGGCAGAGAGAGCAAAGAGGGAGGCTAAGGCCCTGAAAGAGGAGGCAAGGCAAGCAAACATGGAAGCAGAGAACACAAAGGCTGACCTGACTGCTGCAGAGACAAGACTGCAAGATGCCTTAAAGGAGTCCGAGGAATTAAAGGAGGCACAGGAATGGAAATTTAATATGAACTATTTTTTCTCAAAATTTAAATTTACTTAAAAAATTTAAGATGAAATACAAGAATAATCAAAACATACTAGCATATAATGTTCTATTTGTATTGACTTTTTTGCTAATTTTTTGGCGGTTTCTTCAGGTCATAAAAGAGGAGCCAAGAAAAGAAAAATTAGATGTAGATAAAATAGTGGCTGACATGATTCATGTAGAGTTCAGACTGCAATTTACTTTAAAAATGGTTGAGGAAATGACAGAGGAGTGCCAGGCCATGCAAGAAGAGGCAAGAAGAGCAAAATTGGAAGAAGAACAAGTAAAGGCTGAGATGGCTTCTTTAGAGCTAAAACTGCAAGATGCCTTAAAAGAAGGAGAAGAAGCAAAGGACGAAGTGCAGGCCATCAAAGAAGAAGCATGCAAAGTGAGGTTGGAAGCAGAGCAGGAAAAAGTCAACAACGCCTTTTTAGAAGTAGAACTGCAAGATGCGCAAAGGCCAGCAGAGGCAGCACACGCCATGAAAGACGAAGCAAGAAAAGCAAATTTGGAAGTGGAGGAGGTAAAGAGAGAGATGTGTGCTGTAAAGGAGGCCGAGACAGCAAGAATTGCAGAGGAAGAAGCTCTTTCATAAATAAGGTCTCTACAGGTAGGAAAAGATGAAGACATAAATGCACACAAATTTTTCACTGGAATTACAATCTCACCAACGGAGTACGAAAGCGTGATGAGGAAAGTAAAGGAAGCAGATATTAAAGCTGCAGAATTCAAAATGAGTGCCAAAGAAGGTGATGAATAACTGTTAAGCAAACTAGAAATAGCTAAGAAAGAAATTGTGGAATTGAAGTTGGCATCGGAGCAAGCATCCCAGAGGGCAGATAAGGCAGAGATGGACAGAAAATTAGTTGAACATGAAATAAGAAAGTGGCGCAAGAGGGCTTATACTGCAGGTTATGGAGCCCAAAAAGAACAGCGAATTCAGAAAAAAGACATTATTCCAAAGCCATCTATAGCAGTGTTTAGGCCCCTGAATGCTGAGCCCCTCAGTAAGTTTCTCAACATAAAGATAGAGTCTGCTGAAGAGTTACAAAGCTCCCATTCTAATTCAAATACTACTGCTAATGATGTTTCTCAAAGGAAAAAGAATCGGATGATTACTAATATTATCAAGAAGAAAACCTAAATCAGGTCTATGGGATACCTCTTTCCAACCAAGCTAGTTCCCCGTTTCCACCATGACATTGCGCTTGTAAACTTCATGACAACATCTTCTACTTAAATGGCGGTGACCTCAATTCAATGCATGTTAGCTACTTGCTAAATCTGTTCTTGCTGCGTGTCAAATTACTTTCAGCTTCCATCTGAAATGTGATGGTTGTTTTGTTTTCAATTGATGGGATGTCTGCAGAAAACGAAAGTAACCATACTACACTACACATTTGACATTGAGAAGGACATCTGTGTACATTATTTGCTTCCACATACCCTTCACATGCAGGACGCCTGTCTTCAAAACCCCACGACTCAGTAAAAATATTTTAAAAGCTGCATCAATGTGACATCCGGTGCGAGAAAATGCATACTGGAGATGGCTTTGTTGATAATATGCAGCACGATGCTTTTTCTTTTTCTGACTCCATGGCTTTTTGAATGGGTTTGAGGTTCAAATGGTAGCATGAGTATGGCTGCAAGCTTGAATGAGGTTGCTTATTTCTGCTGGTCATGTGCAATATATTTTTGCTTCAGGTCATAAGCAAATGGATTTCGACGTCAGGTCAGATGCATGATGCATTTTAGTTTTGCCAAGTGTCAATTGACTATTGAAGATTTTCAGTATATAGACTTTCTTTATCCACCTTCTAAATTTTTTGTTTATCTGGTTCTGTTGCTTGTTTGGTTTGTTGTCTCTGTTTCCTTCTAGGTATTTTGTGACTTGCACTTACTGCCACATGTATATAGAAGACTATCTTACACTAAGTGCATCTTACTGACTGCCTTACACTAACTGCATCTTACACCTTGTTCAATGGGCTGCTTGTCCCTTTAAATGCTTGAGTGAGCTCTAGATAAAGCTACAGAAAGTGTCCACACAACAAAAAGATTAAGAAAGGATGGACATTGTTCACAAACAACAGCAGTAAAAAATGACCAACCCATTTATGAACCTGATGATTTGACACTGGTAGGCATCTTTGAGAAATGAAATTGATTAGATAATTACTCGTAAATGGTGGGAGGGTAGAGAAGGTAGATTGACCGAAGGGGGTGCAAAGTAAGAAAAACAGACAAAGTAACAATAAGAGATATTAAGCAACAAGCATTTCTGCTTATTGCTGAAATAATACCAAGGTGCAAGCTTATCTCTCTGGTACACAATTCATATTTGCATGTGTTCTGGCTTTGTGCTCGATTTACAAACTCTAGAGTGCTTTGGCATTCAAAGGATGGGCATATTTAAATGCTGTTCCATTCAACTAGACAGGTCAATTGTGATGAAAATAGTCCAATAAATACACTGGAATCAAAACTTTGAATGTAGTCCATGCAAGGCACTTGATGAAAATCTTCATTGGATACACAATGCTCGATGTTTACTATTGATCAAAAGTCTCATGTAACTGTCACTCCCCTTAGTTGTCTATAGGTCATTTTAGATAGTAGTTATATTTTGTTAACTGAATCATATTTTTTCCTACAGTAATTTTATGGTGCCTGATAAGAAATACACTTATTAAACATAAAACAATACTTAAATCTCATCCTATTGTGCTGTTTACTACTTCCCTTCCAGCATATTAGCTTTCATTCTGTCAATGCAGATTGTTTCATAATTTTATCAAAATATTGTTAATTACTTTGATTGATGTCATGCTGGTACATAAAATCTTGTTGAAAACTTTGTGATGTCTATTATTAGCCTGGAATTGCTACGTATATAATGTATTTCATTATTAAGACTTACAGGAAGCGTCCCTTCATTATCTATGGATTAAATTTGTTACACTAATTTACACTTGCTCTTGCTCCCTCTTGTTCCAATCATCAAATGGTTATCATATATAGGTGACTGCAGGGTTGATAGAAATGCCTGTTTGCATGAACCACCCGATTTTATGATATTTACTCATTTTTGAGATGATTATCATGTAAGGACTTCGTTGGCAACTGTTCTGATCACAAAAGCTAGTTCAATGACAATCCTCTGCAGATAGTTATCATGTCTCTCAGCCGTAGCAGAGGCCTGTGGCAGTCAATAAGGCGGAAAATAAGGATATTATTATAAACGTATCTGAAGGACTAAAACAAGTTTTCTACAGCAATTTTAGGTAAAAAATTAGCAACGTGCATATGGAATTAACTGAAAGCATCCATGACAACTGAGAAAGAAGGAAAATGGAAGAAGAGGGCTAAAAATGTTTGCCCCAGATATGAATGATATAGGAAAGTTTAGTCCTGAAACAATGTTAAAGAATATTTGAAGGATTTTAGTGCCATTGGTTTTGCAGGTCAAGCCTTCTCGTGAAATTTGAATTGCTATTTCGAAAAATATGACATCTCCATTTTTCAAACTATTAATGATGCCCTCTGATTGTCTGAAGACTCTGAACGTGTGGTTATGTTCTTGATGATGGTCTTAACATGAGCATTAGGTAATGGTAGATTTTGACAACTATCCAAAGTTCTGGTTCAGAACTGCATATTTCAGTAATCCTTTCTTTCCACATGTGGTAATGTTAAAAAGTAAAAACCATTTCTAATAATTGGAATGATTGAAAAATTCAAGTAGCAAATTATTAAATCTTGAGAAACTTTGATGAATAGTTGTTGGAAAATATGGAATTTCTGATGTTGTTGGGAAAAGTTTTGTGGTTTTTTGATAGCTGATAATCATTAATGGAACCAGACAAAAAACAAAACTGCATGACAAAAATTGGAACAACTTCACTGAGAATATATCCAAATTTCCAATACATATTTTCTCAAAGATGAATTACAGACAGGAATTAATAAATACAGTCAAATGTGCAGTCTGATGGCTACATAGACACTGGATCCAAAATTATGAAACTTGAATACATTTATATGAACTATTAAAAGAATTAAATCTCAAATATTATTTTGGATTAATATTTCGTATTGCCCAATATTAATATTTAATTCTTCACAACCTCACAACCTATAATATCTCAAAAATCAACACTTTTAGAGATGATTGTATAGATGAAATGTGACAAAATTGAGATGCACTTATTTATTTCCATGTTTCTACCAAATACATGGTTGTGGCCTTAGGTGAAGAGATGAGGTTCTTTTATTGTCAATATCTATCGCATATCTTCTCCCAAGGATTGTTTTTAAAAAATGTTTTTAATCACTCTCTATTGAAGAGAAAAACTAGTGAATCAAAGAGCTAAGGAGGTAGGGGAGTTGTAGAATCATATATGGACAAACTAGATCCCTATCTCTTGAGACACTTAGTTTAAGGTAAGATTAGGAGCAATGTATTATTGATTAGTGACATAATTAAAAGTATTATCAAATGAATGATAAAATAAGAGTTAAAGTTTTATTGGTCAATCATTACATAGAATAATTTAAAAATATAAATGTGTAAGGTTTAGTTTATAGATTTATAAATATTTGTGTTTATCAATTCTATCATTTAATATTAATATTAATGAAAAAATGATGTATGTTTTATGAGCAATTTAAAATTAAAGAGAAAATTAAAATTATTATTATTTAAATGAGGTGTTAAACAAGAATATAAGAGATAGAAGTGTTGAATTTTATTTGGAGTTTATTATTATTATTATTATTATTGATACGGATAATATATTTCTACATTCAAGTAAAATGTCACCAGTAATGGTGTGAAAAGTGGGGATGGCAGTGGTAGAGTACTAATGTATATTGAATGAAATAGTGTAAATAGGGTATCATCATCAATTATTCATAAATAAAATATAGATATGTCCATAAGAGTTGTAATTTAATCGGTTGAATGCAATTGATGAGGCTGATGATATGTTTCTTGATTATGTCACCATTAAGATTCAATCCATGTACCCTTCAAAATATTGATAGAATAGAAATCCCTCCATCTTGACTTTTAATTAATTTTTTTTTTAATATCTCAATACCAATAAATTATTAAAAACAGATCTATAGATGGTTTGGAACCCCTAATGAAATAAAAAAATTATGGAAATGTTCGTCAATTTTCTTTAATCTGATCGAAGATGGGCAGGTAAACGTCACAAAACAAGTGCAACCGAACTTTTCAACTTCTTCTTCCTCTTTATCTCTGGGAAGTTGAAGCTGGGAGAAATAAGGTGAGCATCGATTAAAGTTGAACTGTAACGCCCATTGTTCCATATTAACTACTCCCGGACAAAGTGAGATGAATTTGTCTATTCCAGTATAGAGAATGGGAACAGAAATACACATTATTTAATTCTGCAAAAGATCACCACCTTATCGTGATAACACCATACTGGTAGGGAGTTGGTCTGGTCATGAAATTATTGTCAGCCGTATGTGACCTTATATGCAGAAGCCCTTAGAAGTGGATATCTGTACAAGTTACTGGCGGGCAATGGGTATGAGAAAGAAGGTTTTCATAGCTGTGAAAGGGTTGCACAATGTGGTTCCATCAGAACCAACTCCACGCATCACCATGTCTTTGTCCAATCTTGATACGTTACCTGCAATCGTGGGTCAAATGGTGCAAACTTTGTATGTGTACAGGAGGAAAAAAGTGAGTAAGAGTAACAGGGGAGTATTTATAAGCTTGTTAAAGACATCCCTTGCCCAAGTTCTTGTGCCTTACTTTCCAATGAGTGGAAGGATCAGGATTTCTACACAGGGGAGACCTGAGATATGGTGCAATCAAGGTGGAGTTATGTTTGTAGAAGCCCAGGCTAATTTGAGCCTTGCAGAGCTTTGTAGATTGGATTCATCTAAAGATACCAATTTCATCTTCAAACAGTTCTTTTACAGTCTTCCTCTTGCAATAGGAGCAGATACTCCTCTCCTTATTGTTCAGGTAAAAATATGCGTTCTTGGGTTGCAGTGACATTATGTTAGGTATTCAAATTCTTATTTTATCAAGACTGTACAACTTATTTTCACCTATTATAGTCGCTTCCCTGCGATCTATATTTGAGCTGCAGAATTTCAGGACAGTGCAAATATTTCTAGTTTATTTTTTTCTTCATAATATTTTTTACTAACACTTTTGTTAAAAAGGCCATAGCAGTTACAATTTTTTCCCTTTTTTAACTTAGTAAATTGCGGTCAGGGACTGCTCTCATTAAATTTCTCAACAAAAGTTTATTGTTATACTTAATTTTTCAAAACTTAATTCTACAAACCTACTCATTGTCTAAGAAAAAATCTATGAGGACCTTAATGCATTCATTTGTCCAAATGGAATTCCATATTTTCTACAGCTTTTTTCTTGCTCTTCTGCTCATTCTTTGGCTGATGACTACTCCATTCTTCAATAGTATTGTTTTATCTATCAATGGAAGGCTTGGTCCTTGATGATCGTGTCTTCAAAACCTTTTAAGAAACTACTCTTTGTCAAAGATTTTTCCATTCTTCTTATGGTGTTCTTTTCTTCTTCCAAATCAAAAATTACTATTAATCTTATATCAGTTCTCAATGTCTAAGAACTCATATTCGAGAAGAATATTGATGTTTTTTCTTTCTTAAAAATGGATTTATGTCCTTTTTCTATAATTATTCCAATGAAAGTCATTTGTCTCTATCTACATATTAAACACAAATGTATCGATCTTGTTCCAAATTGAAAGGTAAAGGTAAAGGTAAAGGTAAAGGTAATTGTGAATGGTTTTGCTAGTATTTTGAGGCTGAGGAGACTCTATTGTCATCATTAATATTTCTTTCCTATTCTTGGATTATAATAAATTTTTGGTGAGGATTCTATTTTGATATGGATGCAACCTTAGCATCTTATTATGGCAAGATAACTCATCCTTCTATGTTATTTTTATTATTATTTCTTAATTTTCTTGAGTGATTGTGTGTATCATTTTACATTTTAATCTTTCTTTTTGTCTTTATTTATCTCTCTATATATGTGATTTATGAAGAAAATTTTCAACTTATCTAATAAAAGTCAAGCTTGTAAGAGGACATTATTTATTTATCAATCTTGAGACTTTTTCTTTTTTAAATTGTATTTAGAGTCCCCTTCTATCTTGACTATATGACATTTGTAAAAATGGATTGTAGAAACTCAAGACATCATTAATTTGTAAAGATTGCAATCTTGGAGTCCTAAAATAAGAGTTTTAACTTCCTTCATTGTTTATTCCTTCTTTTAATTTCTTTGAATCTGCTACAATTATGGTATCATAATTTCTTTGAAGCTGCTGCAATTATTTATCATACTCATCTCTTAGTAGATCACTAGTTCATAATGTTCCTAGATTACCTTTTGAGGCTCCATCAAAGTTCAATTTGAATCATCCATATTTTGGGACATTCCATTTGACTTAATTGATTAAATTTGAAATTCTAACTACTAATTTCATTAACAAAACTTATTGATTTTTTATAAATATTCAAAATATAATATAAAATTTAAACTACAAAATATATATTCATTCTTAAATTAAATTTTATTTTAAATAACTTATTTTTCGTTCTCTAATTTTTTTAATATGACAATATATATATATAATAAAAAAATATTAAAAAAAAACAATACCTTATAAATCTGCAATAAATTATTTCTTTTAAATATCTCCATTTTAATATTTTTTATCTTATATTAATTTATTTACATTCTCATTAACTTCTAATAAATTATTTTCACCCTATAATTATTTCTACTAACTTAAAAAAAACACCTTCTAACATTTTTAAAATATAATATAAAATTTAAACTACAAAATCCATATATTTTTAGTTTAAATTAAATTATTATTATTCTATATATACTAGAAATATTTAAGTGACATTTATTAATATTAAAATAATTATTTAATTGATTTTTTTAATGATTAAAATAATAAGTTGAAAAGACCTTTTTCTATACTTTATCATCCAACTTTAATTTAAAATTTTATATATTCATCTTAATTAAATAAATATCTTATATTTTTAAAAATTTAACATGTATATTTAATTACAATATAAATTATAAATCAAAACTATTTTATAACATTTATTAGAGAAAAAAAAATATTGTGAATAGGATAAAAGTAATCTAAATAAAATCTCCTAAAAGGTATATACAAATCTAATCTACTTTAAAATTCCAAGTGAGCTGGCCAGTCAATTGAAGACAGCTTTTAAGGATTAAACCTTAATCTCTTTATGTATGTTGCGAAAATTCCTTGGGTTACTACTTATGCGGCTGTGTGTTGCAGGTGACGAGGTTAAGATGTGGAGGACACGTGATGGCAATAAGTATATCGCACTGCGTTGCGGATGGAAACGCAGGCATACAATTCTTGAATGCATGGGCAAAGATCGCGCGAGGAGGAGGAGGAGGAGAAGTGCCATACTTTGACAGATCACTGGTGGCACCCAGACAACCCCCTCGCATAGATTATCACCACCCCGAGTTCTGTCTACACAATGAACCGCAGCCACAACCCATTTCAGAGCCAATAACAACTCAACACTTCCATATCAGTAAAGAAGCACAGGAAGTTTTGAAGCAGTTGATATCAGCGCAAGACAAAAGCCTTGAATGTACAACTTTTGAGGCAGTGGGAGCCCATGTATGGAAATGCAGGACCAAAGCTTTGGGATTTTCTACTTTGTCATCAAAATCTGTGAAATTTATCTTTGCAGTGGACGTTCGTAGCAAGCTGGAGCCCCAGTTGCCCCCTACTTTTTATGGCAATGCTTTTACCGATGCTTGTGCAACTGCAATGGCCAAAGATCTGGTGGAGAAGCCGCTTTGTTATGGTGCACGACTTATTCGAGAGGCCAAGAAATCCATCACAAACAGCTACGTGAGATCTGCAATTGATTACTTGGAGATGAATATGAAGAATGGTTGGAGAGAGGAGGAGGGAGCAGAGGTGATCAATGCTTCGTCGTGGTGTAGTCTGCCATTATATGACGCAGATTTTGGATGGGGGAAGCCACTTCATGTTGGGCCCCTTGGAGTTGATGACATTCAGGAGATTATTTTTCTTCCCTCTTCGCCCTGCATGCTCTATGGGGGATTGACTGTGCTGCTTTCCCTTCCTCTCTCTGCAATGTCACACTTTGCAGAGACCATTCAGCGAATCCAAGACCTCAATAACAACCCCATTGCCCAACTTTGCATCCACAGGGCCCCTCGTATGTTTGGCTTTTGCTGAATATATTCTTCTTATATCAGATTCAGCTCTGCCTCGCTTGTGTGTGTTGAGTTTCTTCTTTAATGCAGCTTCCTCGGTGTCAAAAACCCCAAAACTAATCTTGCATTTTATATTGAATTGCATATCTTACTTGTAATAATATAGTTCTTCCTTATTACTAGTATAAGATTTCACTGTACATTATGAATTCGTATGATCGCTCTTGATAACTCCTTGAACTAGAATGACTTTGGAATATGTATTGAACTATGACCGTGTGCTCCACCACACATACCTCACAAAATAAAATATGGGGTTGGTAATTTAACAAATATAGTTTATCTTGCAACCACATTTTAAGTTATTTAAACTATGATATATGTCGAGTGGTTGTAGAGTTTATTACCAAAGTGTTTGATTGAGTAAAGTTTATTTGTGACCCATTTTTTATCATATAAAAGCTTAATACTATAAAAGAATAGACAATTCTTTAATTCTTAGTTCTAAGTCTAAGGAGTTTGATGATATGTATCATTTTTATTTATTTAGATATAAAAAATATGAAAATGTTTATCTTCACAACAAAAAAGAATTACATTCAATTCTACAATCATAATTGTATGATATTCAAATATTTATGGATGTCTTAAGATAAAAAGTACCCCCAGCCATTAAAAATTTGCATTTTGACATCTAGAAATATTTTGTCTTGAAAATTTTCATCAATTTTAAAGGATCTAGTATTGTCTAATTTGTTGGTGTCAACCACCTCCCAGGAGCACAACATACAAATAAATCTTCACAGACGAGAGAAACAACACAAGGCTATTTCACTAGAGATGAAAATATTGAGATGAGATAATAAATTACATAGTATATAAGCCTTTTAAAGGCATGAAATATATGACGGGTGAGAAAACTACCCGATACGGGAAAAAACCACCCAACTAATTAACCCTATGTTAAACTTAACACACTAAACCCCCCCCTTAAGTGCAAACTGAGGGAGAAATTATGCAAAATGAAGATGCAATATGGGTCCCGGCTACACAACCATGTTAGGTACCCATTTACAATGCAAAAATAAATCTCTCACAACCGGAGAAATGGAGAAAAAGGTGCAGGTTGAAGGCTTTGATACCATGTTGGTGTCAACACCCAACTAATTAACCCTATGTCAAACAATAAAATTTACAAGAATTGTTATATAACAAGTTCAAAGAATACTAATTAAACTTAAGTACCACGTAGTGCCTAATACATGCTTGTCATTTACTATATTGTGGTAAGTAAATGATTTAGTTAATAATGTTGGAAGATCTCCATTGCTTAATTAAGATATGTTGTTGTTTGAAAGAGTAATTTTAGTAGGTTAGTGTTGCTAGTTTCAAACAATTGTTAATGCAACTAATACACATATATTGATGTTTGAGCTAGGTTTGACATCATTTAGGCTATATCTTTGGGTGATATGTTGTGTTTGATATTTTAATTGTAGCTATTTTATTTCTATTCATTTGAATTGTTCCATGTATAATGGAAACCATTTTGTGCACGTTGAGTAGTTTTATTATAAAATGCATTGGGCCCTTTCAAAAATTGATATTTTAGCTATGATAAAAAATATGAAGATTGATAATAAGTATTTTGATCAGCTATTCATAATATTTTCCTAGTTGTTTGATAATGTGCATTTAAATTATTTTAAAAATTTGTTATTCATTTTTATTGACCCCCTTTTATATATAATCAATAATATTTAACAAATAAAAATTAAACTAATCTTGTTGGGAACCCAAACCAATCACTGTGTTGAAGCCGAAGCAACATATAATTGGATTAAAGTTACCTATGATAAAGGTTTTAAAAAGGTTTGGGTTGAGGGTGATTCTCTCAACATAATTAGGTGTCTAAAAAAAATGAGTACACTTAGCTGGTCCATAGAAGCTCTCATAATGATGCATTAGTAATGACCAACACATTTGATGAGGTAAGATTTACTCTTGTTTTTAGAGAAGGGAACTCATTGGAAAATTTCTTTGCCACCAAGGGTGTCAATCTAATGAGTATTAAGATATGGGAAGGGTACAGTTATGTACCTGTGAAAGCCTTGGATTTATGAAGAAATGATGATCAACACAGATTATGAGGTGGGATGGGATGGGGGGGTGAAGCCACAATAGTGGTTTACAATTTGATGGAGGAAGGAAAATTGGCAAAAAATGACCCCATGGCAAAAAAATTGGTTTTAAGGTTTGAATGAACCTACAAGATCGAGCGAACCCATTTAATTCTTGCCCCTCATTTCCCGCCCAAAAAACCAAGTAAAATTCCCATAGAATGGCGGTTCGCTCAAACCCCTAGGGGTTCGTTTGAACCCCCTTATCCCTCATTCTCCCTCTAGGACACAAAAAAAATCTAAATTTTTGCACTTTGAAGCTCGGGTTGAAGATGAAAATGGCAGAGAATTCACAAACCCAACTGGAATCAGGTAGTCCTTAGAACGAGCTATCCAATGAATATAATTTTAATATGTTTTACTTTTATTATGTATTTGTTTTTTTAGTTTTATTAAACATAGGTTTTTCATCAAAAATTAAACTCTCTGTTCTGCACATGTGGAAAAATAGCATATTATCAATTTTTTTTTTGAAAAATATGAGTGCACCAGATATTGACATCCTTGATTGATCTATAAACTAGGATGTTAAAGTTATTTGAAAACTTAATCCAATACAGATTTATTCCCTGATCGCAACAGTAATGCGTGATTGTGTCTAAACTGTTAAAATTATTACAAGTAGAGTTCACTTTAATCCAGATTCAAGAAAACATAAGCTAAGAACTTTAGGAATCAAAATGCAGAAAGAATAATGAGACAAAAAGAGGAAGAGAGATCACGCTTTGATAACGGAGTTCACTCAGGATGAGCTACGTCTCCGGGTCCGCTTCTCAATTGTAGGACCGCTTTATTGATATCGCCAAGTCAGAAAACCTTCTTACAATATCAAGCCTTCAATCCAGCATGGATTCCTCACAATCTCATTCTCAATTGCAATCTCACAATTTTTGGTGTATAAGAAAACACCTTGCAAAATCTCTCCGCCTTACAACAACTTAAGATCATAATTTTCTTCATACAAGCATGAATACTCCTACCCTTACATCCTCCTTTATATACAAAATAATAAGCCTAAATAGGCTTAACAAAAATATTAAATGCATAACACCTTTTCAACAATTCGGATATTGGCTTCTTTGTCTTTTAGACCCCTTTAGTTGTAAATGGTTAGGGGTAGTTCTAATTGTTTATGGCTTAATAAGCCATTTGGTTAAGGCTCGGCCAACAAAACCTTAACAAAAGCAACGGTGGCCTATATATAATCAAGAACCTACGCGTTGTCTACCGGTGGCATATCGTTTTGCTAATAGGGTGGTCGGCGGTTCCAACCCCGCCGGCCATGCTTTACAACGAACTACCACGAAATGTAAACGGTAAAACAAACCCACAACCCATATCTACTAAAGGCTTCTGTCGGGCGCAACGGCTAACTGCTTGGTTGTTCGCCAGAGATCATGGGTTCAAACCCGTTTGATTTTTTTTTGTTAAAACAAACAAACAACTTTGTCGATCACCGATAGTGGAGGGGGACACGTGTCACGCCCATTCGTCAAGGAGGCTGACAAAGCAAACCCGTACGCTGAGCAGACTGCTGATGAGGCTGGTGATGTGTCGTACGGATGCCACGTGGCACACTGTGATTGGTCTGTATAGGTTGAGTCACCTGCCACGTGTCACGCCGAGATTTTTCCACAGCATCCGTACAGTACAGACTACCACGTCAGTATGATGGCATCATCATCTGTACCCTCAAGTCAACCAAACTTTGACTACCTATATCTTGAACATACGAGCTCCGTTTTTGACGAAATGAACTTTTCCGGAATCGTCTTGACGAGACCTTCGATTTGACGTCGATTTCGACGAATTTTGAGATGATCAATTTTTCTTGCTTCTTGTCGGCCCCTGGTACCCTATTTGACCGGACCTTTGACTGAGCGTAACTTTCACGTACGACCTCCTTTTGACGCGATTCAAATTGCGTCAGGATCGTGTCAGCGAGCTCTTCGATCTGAGACTGTTTTTGGCTGATTCTGAGACTGTAAAATTTTGAGGTCTTCTGGATCCACCTGGATCATTGATCCAACCAATTTTTTTTTTTTTTGATACATAAAAAAAAAGTTACTGTTATACGGTCGCGCTATGTCTGAATTGTAATTGGTTTGACTTTGAAACTTGATTAAAGAAAAATATTCAATAAAAACTATCTAACCAAGTGGAAGCACTAGATATCGAGTTAAAAATATAAATTGAAAGAATTAGAATTTTATCCTTCATGGAAAAAAAGTTATGCGTTATACGGTGAGCCACTTTTTAAAAATGTTGTTTTCTGAAAAAAACTAGTTTTTGAGGGAGATGGAAAAAGAAATGCAATCCGATTCCAAAATTTTTGAAAAAAATATATTTAGAATCTACAAATAAAATGTCACGAAACTCTAGTTTGCATCATCTTCAAATTCCTCACAGTTTAGCCGCTATAGGTGCCTGAAAGTGAAGATTTAGTTAAAAAATTTTATTTCAGTGTGCAGTTTGGCCAAAAATTGTAAACCACTATTGTGGGATCACCCGAGGGCGTAATGAATACCCATCACATCACACAATTTTTTTGATAATTTTGAGCCCACTCCCATTACTATCTTTAGCAATAGAAGTCTTTGGAGATTGTAGTGGTGGAATCACAATGACAGAATGGGAGACAGCCACAGTAGAGTTGAGCCTATCTCTTGTGATGGATGGAGAAACAAAAGGAAAGTATGGAAATCTTGGAAGAGGGAGGAATCACCCCCTATATGGAGAGGCTTCTTGGGTTTGATCATGAAGCCTCAAAGCTCTTTGTGAAAGGCTGGTGTAACAAAACTTTAACGATGAATGAAGTGGAGTTTTCTATCATATTAGAGGAGTTCACTGCCCAAATTTTTGGGTTACAACTACATGGGTGTAAGCTCTACAAAGACAAGAAAGGAAATGAAGATGCCATGAATCATTGTTTCAAATGTGATGAGAAGGATAAATTGGTTAAGCTTTCATCTCGGGGTTATGTTAGGTTATCTATCAAACCCATATGGGTAGAAATTGTTGATGTAATTATGAGATATGTTACTTTGGATGGGTGTTTCATGGCTATTCTAGGTCTACATTTCAATTTACTCAACCATTTTGGGCACAAAATCTTGGTTTCTTTTCCATTATTTATGCTAGCTTCTTTGGAAGCCTCAATGAAAGTGCACCTGAAAACCCCTAGGACTCTTGTCCTTCATGAGGGTCTTATTCTTCTCATCATGGAATATGTCAAGGTGAATTCTCCTTCCAAGGCCCTCAAAGGTAGCAATGTTACTGATAGGGACAACCCCAAGGTGGTGGACTATTCCTCAAAAAATTTAGATACTGATGATGAAGAAGATGAGGATTGGAAAATGGAATATGAAGCCAGGGATGAGGCAGTGAAGGTTCTTTCGTCCTCCCCCTCAGAGCCATATCAACACAAGAGGAGGAAAGGTAGTGCTTAGAAGACCCCCCCCAAAAAGAAGACCAAAAAATATTGCTCATGGGTAGATGGCTCTCAAACTAGGGAGGATGAGGAGGACCAAAATTTGTTGATTCAACAGGGGAAGGATACTGGGTGTGAAACGAGCAAAGGAAAAGAGAGGGTTGAAGAGGTTTCCCATACTAAGTAGAAAAATTCTTCCCAGTAGACAAAAGATACCAAAATCAGCTTGAGCAAAGGTAAAGAAAGGGTTTCAGAGGTAGTTACAAAGTATGTGGGGAACAAGTTAGGTAAGGTCCGGTATAACTCAGGTAATATACACCCCCTTTCTAAAGATTTTTCTTATCTTCACAAAGAAAATGTGGACATGTTGGATGTGTTAGATATGGCTAGGAGTGGGGCTACTCATAACTTCAAGCTTGCCAAATGGGTCATGAATGAAATCAATAAAATAAATGCTAAAATCAGAGGCCTCAAAGAGAACTTTTCCAATGAAATCAAGGGGTCTCCATTTGAGGTTAATGAATTAAATGATAGGCTCCTTGATTTGGATAACTCTATCTTTGACCTTAAGGAAGACTTTGGAGAATTCCTTCAAGGCATGGAAAAGAATGTCAAAGAACTTGATGATGATATTTAGAAGATGCTAAAATTTAGTCATTGTTCCATTAAGAACAATGCAGACACCCTAAAAGTACTAATGAAGAAGCTTAAATATTTGAGGGAGGATTAGATGTACATTGGTTGGTAGGTGAAGGATCGTATAGCTAATGAAAAGGGAAAAAAGGTAGTGGTAGAAGAGAAGGGTTCAAGTGCCAGAACTCGAGGTAGTATGAAAAATACTTTTGAGGAAGAGAAGAACGAACTGTTGTCTTTGGTCAGCCTACACTACAACCAAGAGATGGAGGTGGTGAACACCTTGAAAAACATGAAATACGATCCCCTTTTTGTTTATCTGCTTTTGGTTTCTTGTCTAATTTTTTTTTATAAATTGTCTTGTTGTTGGTTGGCTACTACTTTTACTGTGTCATCTTTAGTCTCAGCAAAATTTTAATGTAAAGGGTTTCAGGTCACTTCAAAACTTGCTTTCCCCTCTTTAATCAAAATAATTAAAATCAAAGAGATCTACACTTTAGCACTCAATAAATAATGTTTATATGTATGTATTTAAGATGATATTTCTTGAATTGATTGGTTAATATATAATTTTCTATCAAATACTATGAAGAGGTTAATAAGAAGTGGATTATAATAGAGTTACCTAAAATGGATTAAATAACTCTTAAATACAAGAAGGTGTACATGCACTCCAACCTCTCAAGAATGCACTTTAAACTCAAAATTGAATATAAACCTTATACTATAATTATCATTTGAGTTTATTAAGTGAATAATGATTAAAACATAAATTTGTATTCTATTTTCCATGTGTAAATACAAGTCAACAATAAAAGCAATAGTTATTCTTTAAAAAATTAATGGTGCACCAAAACCCATATCCTATAATTTTTCATATCCTTTAGCACATTCTGAAAACCTACAATCCCTTATAAAGAATAAGTATAAGTTTATCCATTTGCCTCCCCAAACTAAATACTAACATTTGTTGCACAATACAAAAAACTATGTATATGTGCATGGTTGGGTGCAAGAAGTTGAGACCATTTTTAATGGAAGTCTTGTAAGGAAACAATCTTAACGAGAACATGTTCTTAGCCTAAAATCCTACCCATAGAACATATACTTATTTTAGTTTTTCAAATAGGTATGCATTTTGAAAAAAAAATAGACATTTATTTTAAAATGGGTATATGCATTTTAAAAATAAATGGGTGTAGCATCATAAATTGTCATCCTTGACAATTTCACAGTAGATTTTGCTTCCTCCTATGTGCTTGGGCCTAATTGTGTATCTAACTTCCTAAATTATGCATTCCATGGCCCATTTTATCATTTATCGAAAAGTCAAATATGCAAGACCCAAGTATGTACTTAATTTTTTTCCCCAGACACTTTGGATCTTGAAAAAAGTGAGATCTAGTCTAGGGCGCCTTGCACCCTAGACCTGTTAAAATGGTTGCAAATTTAAATATGTCGATGCTGGTAATTTATTATTTGAAATTAAAATCCTAATTGTCGGTTATCAGGATTTAGTTTTTCAGAAATTATATTAATTGCATATAAATACATAGTATTTTCATAATTTTAAAGAAGGAGAAAAATATTGGAAATTCAATTGAACAAATCAAGTGTCCTAAAAGTAGTCAAGAGAAGAATTTGTAGAATTATTGCAACATTTAATCATTCAAGCATCATATCAAGTTTTATGTGAGTTTGTTCATGCTTATGCATGCATTTTTTTGTGAGTACTAATGCTTGTAGGTCTTCAAGTCAAATCGAGTCAAATTGCAATCAATCCTTGAAGGTGATGAGTATGACTTCAGTTCATCAAGGATATCAGATTCGAGTGGTGAGTTGCAACAAGTTGTCAATTCATTAATTCATTATCATTTAGCCTCTATCCATCCAAAGGATAAGCTCTCTTTATCATCAATTTTGCAATTATGGGGGTAGAAATACCAACAGAGGGTTTGATTGAGGCAAGCTCCTATATGGCACAACCCTTCCTCTCCCTTTATGTGTGTAGGTTACAAATTTGAAGAGGATTGGAAGGAGATTGAAGATCATTTGTTCATTCATGCATCATTAGCCCTACAAGTTGACAACATATAAAAATTGCATTATCTTAGTAACAGACGAAGATCTAATAATGAGACTTGAAAGAAAGAAGCTACAAACTAGGGACTTGAGGCTTGTGAAGTCAATTTTTGGTTTCAGATTCCCAGTCTAGGGAATCCCAACACTATTGACCACCCAGATCTAGCTCAAATTTAAATTATAGGTGCACTAGTGTCTACCTTCTAGTTTTTTGGAACTTAAATTTATATATGTGCTTTCAGTTTGTCAAAATTCATCTCAAAACATTGCATTTTCATAGTTATCTAGTTGCATAATTGTATGCCCGTAATCACCACCAGAATTCAGGTCCAAGGGTAGATTGGTTGTTGGAAAGTTAATCATAAACCTTGTGTATATTTGAATTCCCCCAATGTTAAGGTGAATCACACATCCACCATATTGTTGGAAAGGACATTGAATATAATAATTAAACTTTAGTTTCTCCTTTTCCAACATAACATAAATAGGTGAATCTGACTGATTTACATTATAGATCTTCTAAAATCTGAAGCATATCATCTTAGATTTGAGATTAATATTATATTATTTTGTATTCATCATTTAGGCACCCATTATTACATAAAAAAGCATTGAAAATCAAAAATTTGTATAACATATTGCATTCAAAGTTCAAATAGGGCTAATTTTAGTCATCATAGGTTAGATCTACATCTTAATTACATTTAAAGATCTGCATTAGGTCATATTAAAGATCTGAAATAAAATCTAAATTTTTTCATTGCATTCATTTAGGCATTTTCCATATAGTTAAAAGGTGAAAAAGTGCATTGTTTTTTTGCTAAATGACATCAAGATCTTCATTTTTAGATTTTGCACATTAGGATTAGTAAATTTGTGTACTTTAGATCTAAAAATCACATTGGGGATCTCATTTTGTTTCTTGAACATGTAAGAGACCCACACTTCCTTAATCCAAAATTCACTATTTTTTTTTTACAAAGTAAATCTCTTAATGTCTTGCTCAATTAGTTGTATACTCAAGAACTTCTATCCATACAAGATAGGCATCTATCCATCCGGGATAGGAATCCAACCATATGGGTAAGGTTAATGTCCATACAGGGCCAAGACTCATCTATCCATCCGGGATAGGCATCTAACCATTCGGGTTAGGTTAATGTCCATACGAGACCAAGATTTATCTATCCAAATAAGGTAGACATCTAACCACACGGGTTAGAAAATGCTCTTGCCAGAGACTTAGACTCATCGGGACCATCCGGGTCCTGAGTCACGCTCTAAAGACTACACTCCCCTACTAGGAGTGCACCGAGGTCGACATCCTTAGGAGTATGTGAGATAATAATAAAAGCTTGAGTCCTGCCTCAGAATTTGGCCTAAAGCCTCGGGGAATCAAGCGAACCCATCCAAGATTCCTTCTAAGCATAACAAGTAATTTCCAACATCAATTTTAATATTTATTTATCTTTCTTTAACTCAAGGTATCTTAGCAAGACCAACAAGGAAATCACCCTTAACCAATCCTAAATCCCCATCCCGAGCACCTGCGTACTAGGGACAACTCCATCCCTAGACTGCCTACATACACCATTTCAGCATGGGATCACAACGTATAATATGTAGTTATGTTTTCTAATCTATTGTTTGATGTAAACTTTTTTGTGGATATGCGACCCTTTCTAGGGCCATTGCCCCAGATAGTTTCTCTTCGGTTGCTACCCACATAAGGGAGCATATAAAGCATAAAGATTCATGGTGATCTTTTGCTTGTTTCCTAATTCATCTATGTCCTAAATTCCTATAAGTCACGTGACCCTTTCCCGTTAAATAACAAATCATCAAAGATAAAAGAATTAAAAAGTCAATTCACATGCCCAAACCCTATTGGGGTTTTCTATGATTTTCACTAGCGGATGTAAATCCATTATAGTATTATCTTTTTTAGATTATCGATCCAACAGGGATTTCCCGCCCCTTGGATTTTAACTCCAAAATGATCTTTATTACTCCTCGGTGATTTATAGGGACAATGCCACAAACACCATTGTTGCAGCTTTATTAGGCTATAAGTGCAGTAACTCAAGTGCGGCGACATTACCCGTAAACGTGAGTCAGAGGCACCGTTAATACTGAACGCTACTGGTTTTTATGTTTTCCTCCTCTTATTTAAGTTTTCTATCTAAGAAGGAAATTAAATGCAGTATAAACAATAAGAAAAGTAGCTTGTGCACATAAACCAAATGGTAATATAAAAGCTTTATACCTTCTTGCTAAGGAAGTAAAATTAAATGAACTTACTAAAAAGAAAAAAACTATTTATTCAAAGTGCATTTGCTAGAAAGAAGTATTGCATCTACTTACATCCTATGAAAGTAAAACTTTTCTTAACAATGAATTGAATAGTCAAATCCATTTATGAAATAAAAACACTTAAACATAATGTTAAATTCTTCAAGATGGGTGATCTAATTCAGAGATGGTATGAATCTAATTGTTTTGCAATGTTAGTATTTCCTAGAAAAGAAATTTGAATCTATTTGCATAATCTATGTCATAGAGTAAAGTAGTTTTGATTTAAATTGCATAACACTAATATTTTCAAGATAAATATCCATCTAAGAAAGCATAAATAATTCCAACTCAAGGAGACTTCATGGCATAATCTATTGTTTCAAGAGAAAAGGTTTGTTAATTTTGATTAAATTGCATGAATACATAATCCAACTAAAGAAGACTTGATTTTAATTGCATAAATTATTTCACTAATGTCTTAGATAGATAAACCAATCCAATGTCTTAATCTAATAAGAGCCTTGATTTTAATTGTATAAGTTATACTACTAATACCTCAAGATTGATGATCTATCTAAAGTAGGTTTGCATTAATTTACATAAGTTTATTCTTGATAATATTCTAATGATTACACAATGATCTATGCCCTTGTTGTAATTAAATGAATCAACCTTGTTTTAAAAAAAATTGAATCTACTTGCATATTAAGGGAGAAAATTAATTTAAAGAATAAACATGATGTTGAAGGATTAAGTTTATTGCAAATTTATTAAATGATAACTATGATGTGTTATAAACCTTGAATCCCAAGGAAATAAATTTATTGCATGGAGAGAAAGTTTATTTGAAGAATAACGATAAATCTAAGAGTTAAGTTTGCAGCATAACAAGAAAGCAATTTTATTAAAGAGATATTATTAATGCCTTAAGTTATTTGGTATTTTGTTTGCATGAATTCGATTTTACTACTTACCATTCGGTAAAACAAGGAAATTCTCATTTAATGAAAAATAAATTTAAGCTTAAAATTTAATGTCTAATGGTCGTAATTGTTATCATAGAATTGTAATTATTGTCATAAAGATATAGTATTGTCATAAGATTTAAATGTTGTCATTCCTCTATTTTAAAATTTTCTATAACTAGGTCCATACTCATAGTTTATCATCATTTTATGAAGAAGAGAGATATATTCTAACTTCATTAATTATATTCAACAATAGCTAGTAATAATTTCCATCTTTTATTCAAAGGAAATTAAATACTATCTCATAGAACCATGGTTTGGACCAAATCTTCATCAATCATAGATGTTAGTTAATTTGTTGTCTTACTAAATTAGGGTAACATTATTAAAATTAAGAATTTCATGAAATTTCTTTAATAATATGAATTCATTTAATGAATAAGCCCATTCTTTGATTGTTAATTAGACCAAATAATTTATTATTTAATCTATCTAATTGATACCCTTTTTGAAAATTCTATCAATTTATTTATTTTCAAAGGACAATCTAATTTCAAAATAAAAAAACCTATTTTATTTATGACTTAACTAAATTAAAAGAATATTAATTAAATGTTATAAATAACTTTAATATAAAAACCCATATTATAAAAAACATATGTATTTTAACAATAATAAAATAATAATTCATTTATTTGTAAATTTTATTTTATAAAAATTAATTTATATTTGTAATGACATTAACAAAATTAAAGGAAAAAATATTTCTTTGTAAATAAATGTAGATGAGAATAAATTTATTTATTTATTTTAAAATATATTGATTTAGAAAAAAATAGGAAAATTAATTTCATTCTAGATTTAGTTTGGAAAAACAAAGAATAGTAAGGACAATAATAATAATAAATTGATTCTAACTTTATTTTAAAATTGATTTTCACAAAACAAGGATATGAAAGAGAGTAATAGCTTGATTCTAACTAATTTCTAGATTTAATTAGTTTTCTAAAAGAAAATCAAAAGAAAGAAAACCTGCATGTTGATGGAGTTGCAACAAATATTCTTCCAAATCTTCTCCTTGTGCCTTCTTCAACTTGATTCTCCTTCCTTCAATCCTATCTAAAATCCTTCTTCAAAGTGATAGCATAAAGATAGAATTCATGTGTGTTGTTGATGAGAGAAGAAATGGCTTCAATTTATAGACTTGATGGGAGGTAAATGGAGGGCCAAGATTGAAGATTGATTCAATGGCTAGGACTATATGAGAAGATGGGGTTTGGATTGATAGCCTCACCTTGTGACAAGTGTCATAAGGAGAAGACTTTAAAAATAGACCCACATAGTATGGGGAGAGGAGCCAAGGGTGCTCACACATGTGTGAACACACATTGGGAGAGGTGGATATGACAAGTCCCCACACCTTCCCCAAGACCATAAAACTCGTCACTCCTCTTTAAGTGACTTTTTGAAAGTTCATACTTTGCTCAAAAGGTCATATTATGTTCTCAATAAGCTCCCACCCCATAGGTGCTTACCCTAGGGGTTCATTTTTACCCTAAAGTTAATAAAACAAGCCCAAATAACCCTATGCAAGAGAATTCTAATTTTAAAATACAAATTTTGATTTGTGAGCACACCTTAGGTAGAGAAGATGTTGACATGTCTATGACATATAATAGAGAGGGTGGCTTGATAATGACATGTCTATGACATGTAAGAGCAGGTAGGTTTGACCATGTGTTCTCACACATGTGTGAGCACACATGGGGAAGCCAAATGGCTCAAAGAGGAAAGGTCACATGCATGGTGTGAACTCCCACACAAGGGTGAGTGTGGATGAGTTGTAAAGTGATAGTGACTTGTGCATGCAAGTCACATGTGAGGGAGATTAGAATGAATTTTAAATTTGAGAAAATGATAATGAAGATTAATTAAAATCAATTAATCTAGGATTAATTGATTAATGAATTATGGAGGATAGTGACATCTCCCTAATCATGATTAATTAGATTAAATGATGTATTATATTAATTAATGTGACTTATGAAAGTGGCTAATTTTATTAATTAGGTATAATGATAGATTGTGCTAATTAATAATGCTTAAGATAGGATGAGGACACTTGTCATATAATGACTTAAATTTTATTCAAAATTATTTTATTCCTTATTTTTCCATTTCTCCAACACCATGTGCTAAAATTATTAATGAAACACTTATTTAAATTAATATTGTTAACTTTTATTTGTTCCTTTTTAGGAGTGTGTATTTAATAATTTAATAATTTTTTTTTTGTTCTTTATTTAGTCTCTACCTTTTCACACATAAATTAATTGTATAAAACCACTTACATAATATTACCACACAAAATTATAATATGTCTAAAGTTTTAACATAAAGAGGGTCATGACAAAACATTTTGAAAATTGCTTGCATACTTGTATTTTGCATTGCATAATCATAAATTAGTCAAATCTTAGAAATTTATTCATTGCTAGGCCTATACTACCACATAAAAGAACACTTAAATAGTATTACAAACATTGAAACTTTGAATTTAGAAAAAAAAAAATCTACTCTAGGGTGCCTTGGCACCCTAGACTAGCAATTTTTGACTCAATTTTTTATCAAATATCTATCATTGTGTTCTTTGTGTGGTTTTTCTCTCTAATTCTAGATTTTGTATGCTTTTTTGTGACTATTTTGTACCTTAGTGTGTATAGTGGGAATAACTAAGTGTTTTGAAACTCATATGAGCTTCATAACCTAGTTTCCTATTACTAATACCCCTATGAGACAAATTTGTTGACTTATGGTATCTCATGCTGTAATTACATCCGCTATGGTTCTTGAATCCTCCAACCCTTTCACACAAGGTATTGTCAATGACAACCCATTTTGGACTCCATTCCTAATCCTACAATACCCATGAAAAGTTTACAATCAAACATATTTGTGGACTTAAAGACTACTATTGCCCATGTTCCTGATGATAAATTAAAACAATTGGACAAAGATTTAAAGGGTTTACAAGAGTGTTTAAGCACTGAATATTTAGCAGGAAAAACGATGCCTATCATGGATCACCTTAGGAATTTGATCAATGTGTAGTGTCAGAAATTATCACCCTTAACAATTTCACATTATGTTTTGGCCCCCTAATTTATTGGACTTAATTAAGCTCCTAATTTTCCAAATTATGCATTCCAAGGCCTGGTTTTTACCATTTTCCGAAGGATTATAAGTATTGAATAAATGAATCCAATTGTTATTTTTCTCCCGACTAAGCGTGTCCTAGAAATTTGGGCTAAGAACCATTCACCCATGGGTGATTGGGTCCTCCTTCTTATCTAGGACTAAATTAAAACAAGTTGTTGGCGGAATTTTAACATCCAAAATTCAAATATCAAGTGTCGGCTTTTAGAATCTAATTTTTCAGGAAATTAGTATAATTGTATACAAATACCTAATTATTTTATCATTTGAAATCTAACAAGATCTATCTAAATAAATCTATTGGAAAAATTATGATCAAGAGCACTATTGAGCAAGTCAAGAGCAACATTACAAAGCTTTATTATAGCAATTCAAGATCTTAACATCATGTCAAATTCTATGTGAGTTTATGTGTGTTCATGTTCATTGTTTTGTGAAGGGTAACCATTGTTGTAGGTCTCTAAAACACTCAAGCATTCAAGCAAAGAAAGATCCAAATCCTTGGGGTGATGTGTATGACTTCAGTCCTCCAAGGAAGCCATTGAAGGTTGGTGAGTTGCAACATTTTGTTCATTCATCATTCCTTCCTTTCGATAATCATTCCTATCATTAACATTGCCATTGTGGTAGTGGAAAAACTTACATGGGGTTTTATTAAGGTAATCCCCTAAATGGTTCAAAATTTTCTCCCTCTTTGAATGTGTAGGTTATAGGCTTGAAGAGGATCAAGAAAATATTGAAGGAAAATTCTCCATTGTTGCATTTGAAGCCCTAAAATTTTTCAAGCTACAGAAACTCAATTACAAAATTTACTTATGGCATTTTGAAAATTCTACAACCTAGAATCAAGAGCTTAGATCTAGCATTGGAGGATTGTAAAAGCAGTTTCAAGACCCCTCATCAAAGAGCCATTCACCTAGGGGTGAGTAAGTCCCTTGCACATGCCAAATCCTTCTTTTGGTGATAGGTACATATCATTTGACACTTCCCAAATCCACCTACAATCTATAGTTCCAATATTTGTAGTTTTTGAATAATGCATTTTCATATTAGGTCATATAGTTCAATTAGGCTAATCATTCCAAATAATTTCCAATTCATTTCTAAGAATCAAAAGGATCAGATCTAGGTTTGATTAGCTCACCTTTGAGGTTGAAAGTCAATCTGTGCACCTTGTTGATTTGCATCCTAATGAAACCCTTGGAAAAGTGGAATTGATCATAGGTTATTTGTATTTAGAACATCCCCAAAATCCCATTTCCATTTTTCTATGTTTCATTTTGGTGAACCTGATATTTGACATCATAGTTTTCTGATTTGGTGGTATCAAACCCTAGATCTAGGTTTTGCATCATTTTATCTTGCATGTATCATTTAGGGTTTCATATTTGCATCATAAAAAGTCATAAAAATTCAAAAATATTGTATCCATATTGCATCATAGCTTGCATTAGGATGTGTTTCAGTCATTTGGATCAGATTTTTATTTCAAAATTGCATTAAAAAAAGTATCATTTTTTTTCAAAATTGTCATACATTTGTATTTGCATTACGTTGGAAAATAATGGAAAAATAGTCACTATCAAATCTATTTTTAGATAGGAACAATAACCTTGGACAACAACTTAGACATTGATTTTTTCAAATTTCAAAACCTTGAACAAGGACCCTTTCGCCCTTGGGTGATCCTATCCTTGTACAAGTGCATCAACAATATTTTCACACTTGTTTGTTTTTGTTTGCTCAGTTTGTTTATACTTGTAAATCTCTATTTGAAATTCATAATTTCATATTCTAAAGCATTTTGCATTTATTTCATTTCGTGAAAGGAAGTGCATTCTTTAGGGTCAAAATTCATAATATTATTCATTAAAAACCCTATAATATATAAAAAGAACAAAGCATTAAGAAATATTCAAAAAATAGAGACTATTTTAAAAAATATATATAGAATCTACACAGAATCTAAAAGCCATTAGTTTACATCATCTTCAAATTTTTAACTATTTTCTTGTGGAAATAGAAAATTTAATTTAAAATGTTGATATTGAATGTCCCACTTAAACCAAAAATAGGACACACTATTGTCCTATCACCTAACTATCAACTTATTATTAATGCACACATTTCTATGATAAAATTATTTATAAAATCCAATTACATATGTTTATTTTTCTTCCATATTAATTAGGCATAACAAGTTTTTGAATTAAAATATTAGTAAATTATATCTAATCGTTAATAATTTTAATTTTTCACGGGTCTCACATCTATCGACTGATAGAGCTAGTAGGAGATGTAGAATATATAATAAGATCCATATTTTCACACTACACCCAACCTTTTAAGATTAGGGAAATATAATATAGTACATGCTAAATCCCTAAATGTGTATATTAACCTATATAATTGAAAAACGTTAAAGGTGGTGGATAAAGAAATCCCCACATGTATAGGAAAATATGATTAATTGAAATGTCACATATGATCTTCCCTATGTTAAAAAAGATTATTTGAGGTTGTAATGGCCTAAAATAGTTATTAGATTGCATCAATAAGGTTTAATGTAGAGGCATTCCAATAGGGTGTTGAACACCCAAAATACTAAGAGGGGGGTGAATCAATATTCCTTAAAGTTCGTTAACTTAAAATGTATTTCACAAAATCTCATTAAATGTATAGTAATGGAAAGAAACATTAAAAGTATGCATCACATCAATAGACACAAGAACACCAGATTTTATGTGAAAAAACCAAACAGGAAAAAACCACGGTGCAGATTAGCTCACAATATATTATAACCGGTTACAATGTTTGATACAAAAAGGTGGAATCATTATCCAAAAGAGAGAATGGCTCACTGCCAGTGGCTTGCTGCCAAAGGGATCACTGCCTAGAATAGAAGGAGATAGAAGAAATGGTGGCTCACTACTAATGATGAACTGCTAACAATGCATCTGATATATGTTGAAGATACAGTTCCACTGAAGCTCATAAAACTAACTTAACACACCTCATACTTCACCACAACTGTGATTCACACTTCTCTCTACATTATATATTGCAAACACACTCTACACACTCTATCCACCACATTCATACAATGAATCAACCTTGTATATATCACAACCATCCAAAACATTAATTAGGTTGGCCTAATTAGATGTACTATGCACCACATAACCTGTCAACCCAAAACATTAACACACACACACCTTACGGAAAGAACCAAAACATGTACACCACCAAAATAGGCTAACATGAACCATAATTTCTCTTATGATATTGCTCCATCCATAATTCAACTCCGCATGACCCAAAATACTTAGGTCGACACCAAATAGTAAAATTGGTGAAGTAATATTTAAATGAACCAACTATTCACTCACACTTTGACATGCAGACCACCAAAACACTTGCCACTTGGAATGTACACACTTTTTACATCTGTAAACACTTCAAAAAATCTGCATAACATAATACTCATCCACGGTGGAATACAGAGAATTCCAACATACACTCCACACCACTAACTTTGTCACAACTTAATCAATACTTTGTCAATAGTACCTTCAACTACGAAAGAAAAAAAACCATGAAAAATTGGATTTAGACTCATCTAACATGAACCAATATTGCCTCAAAACCACATGATAAAATTTTGCATAATAGAGCAGTGCAGACCACACAAATGGTTCACTGTACCACTAAAATTACACTTAGGACTTAGGCAATTATCCAAACCACTTGGTCTTCTCTAGACCAACTCTTCAACATATATATAATTGGTTTACATCAATGAAAACACCATAAAAACACCATATTCCACACTCTCAACAATATCCTCAATGATAAAAATACTTTCAACAATCTCCCCCTTTGTTATTGATGGCAACACACCTAGCCAAAACTACTCCCCCTTTGACATTAAGGGAAAAGGGTACCAAAAATATATATTTACTTTGCTCTACTCCCCCTTATAGATATATTTACATCAATGTAACTTCCCCTAACAATTTTATCCATTACCAAAATGATAAATACTTATATTGCAACATTATCAAATACTTCCACATATGTACATTGCAATTAGGAAAACTATCTATACAAGGAAAAAATGTACAATTTTTTTGCAAGAATGAAGGTGTTGTCATTGATGTCAACATGAATTCTACTGATTGGTGTTGTCATTGATGTCAACTATGGGATGAAGATGTTGAGGATATTGAGAAAATTGTGGAAAAGAGGAAAAAAGGTTGTGCATGTGTAGTTGAGACCTTGAGGAAGTGTTGTGAGTACATGAAGCTATTCGTTTTGTTGCAGAGTATGAAGGAGAGTCAGAATGAAATAATGAGCTGAGATGATGTCTTTAGTACTTGGTTTCCAAGTACTTTTGAGAAAATTTAATAAAAGAAGTAAATTGTGTTGTGCAAGTGTTCATAATGTGCTCCAGTATTGTGCTACGTGTTCTTTCTGTGTTGATGCTATGCCTGTGAAAATTTTACAAGTTATTCAAGGTTGTCAGATATTGCTATATTCAAAATTAAGGATTTTGGATCATTGTATAATGGGAGATATTTTCACTAGCGTGTGAACTAGTTGTTCAGTGATGCTTTCTATGGTCTAGGAGAAATGTATTTTTTGTGCATTTCTTCATTGTTGGGTCTCAGGTTGTGCAGATTTGGGAAGTTGCTTATGATGCTTTTATCTTTATTTATTCAAGGTTTTACTTGATTTGGTGCAATACAGTGTGAGTTTCATTTCTTAGTATGCAAATAAGGATTACTAGTTGTTTTGAGTTGTATTTGACTGATGCGAGCTTGGATGAAGTATTTGATGAATCTTAAGTAGTTCGTGGATTATTCTAGATTAAGTTCAAGTGAATTATGTTGTCTGGAACTTTTAGCTTTTTGGATTGGTTTAATGAAGTGTGTACTTAATGTTCATGGTGTTTTGCACGGGTGTTGGCTGACCTTGTATTTAACACTACATGTGAGGCTTATGGAAGCATGTTGAAGTGTGTTGGATCTAATTGGGTCCTAATTAAGGATTTGTGTAGGTTTCCTTTTGTTCCTATCCATCACTAGTGGCTGACATTGGAGAAAGGTTTTGAGGTAGAGCTTGATATAAATATGTATGGTGTTGATGCAAGTGAGAAGCGAAAGAGTAAGAAGCAAGATAGATGCGAGAGATGTGTGTGATGTGAATTTGAGCAGAGCAGTGATAAATTCATGTTAGGATTCCAAAAGGCAATGAACTGAAGGCATTCGATATCTTTCACAAGAGACTACGAAAGTGTGTGAGAAATTGTGGTGGACTCCTTGTTGCATTGAAAAGTTTTCTCTATGTAACATTCTTCTTCTGTCTTCTTGTATTCTTTCTATGGTAGTGAGCCTTTTGGATAGTGTGTCCTATTCTAGCAGTGAGCCCCTTTGTACCAGTTTTTCTATTACTTATATTGTGAGTTAATACTCACCATGGTTTTTCCCTCATTGGGTTTTCCATGTAAATATGGTGTTCTCTTGTGTATGGTGTTGTGATTTCAGTTTTTGTTATTTGAATTTTATATTTAATCAAACTAACAAAATAAGGGTTTAATGAATACATGTGGATCTGATTACTATTGAGGGTTTTTAAGGTTTAATTTGCTACAAAAGATTCACCCCCCTCTTAGTTGTCTTGTTCATTTCAACAATTGGTATCAGAGCTAGGTTTCTTAAAGAAGAGCTTAACTGCTTGAGGTAGATCTGGGATGGCAAACAAGATTGATTTGGAATATCTTGGATTCGATGGTTTAGATTATGCATTCTAGAAGACAAAGATGAAAGTATATTTGTTTTCTCAAGGATATGAGATTGAGAAGGCTTATCAGGATACATATACTCCACCTCTGAATGGTCCGAGTACAAGTGCAAAAATCAAGGCACATGAGATCAATGCTAAGGAAAGATACATTATTATGAATAGTCTTTCAAATGCTAAATTAGTTAAAGTTATGAGTTTAAAAATTGCTAAAGAGGTTTGGGATAAGCTAGAAAGCATTTATGAAGGAGATCTTAGGGTTAAACAAGCAAAATTGTAGAACTTGAAGGAACAATTTGAAATGATGCATATGTTTGAAGATGAAATAATTAAAGGCTACATATAGAGTTAATGAGTTGGTAAGTAATATGAGTGAAGAAAGTTATCATATCACTTCTAAATTGTTACAGTGAAAAGGTATCTGCTATTGAGGAAACTGTTGATTTTGACAATTATTCCAAAGATAAGTTGATACTCTAACTACATTTGAAATGAGAAAAATAAAGAAAGGTAAAAAAGATGAGACTACTTTCAAGGTTGGAAAACCAAAGAAGGTTGAAGATTAAGGTGAAGAAGATCTTGATGATTTAGAAGCTAACTTTGTGAGGAAGATGAAAAAGGGCACCAGTAAGTACAAAGGTAAATTACCTTTCAAATTTTTTTTATCTATGGTGAGATAGGTCATTATGCTTTGAGATGTCCAAGAAGAGCTATAAACAATAAGAAACAAGGAAATAAAGGAAAAATGATTAAGAAAGCTTACTATGTGAGAGAAGATGATGGCATTTATGATGATGAATCCAATTATGGAAATTTTGATGATAATGAATATATGTTTTTGGCTATGAAAGAAGAATTTGGTTCTGCTAACCCTGAAAGTTGTGAAAGAAAGTATTTTGGAGATGAAGGTACTTTGGTATTTGCTTTTCATTTCAAAGAGGATAAGAATTACTGGGTTGTTGACAGTGGCTGCTCTAATCATATGACTGGAGATAAAAGTTAAGTTTGTTAATCTTGAAAAGTATGATGGAAGATTAGTTAAATTTGGAGATGATTCATGAGCTAAGATTTGTGGAATAGGTTCAATTAGTTTCGATGGAAATCATAATATTGAAAATGTTTACTATGTTAATGGCTTAAGACATAATCTCTTGAGTGTCAGATAAATGTGTAGCAAAGGGTATAATCTTGTGTTTAAGCTGATGAAGCATGTGAGATCTGGAAAGGGTCTAGAATTATGATTGTTGTTGGTAAGAGAATGAAAGGAAACATCTATCAACTTAAGGGTGTTGATGGTCATTTTTTTATGTCTCAGATCAATGATAGCTGGTTATAGCAATGGAGGATGTGTCACATGAATTTTGATAATTTGGCAAGAATCAGTTCAGTTCATATAGTGAGAGATTTATCTAGAATCACAAAACGTATCAATGTTGTCTGTGAGAGTTGTCAATTTGGAAACAAAACAAGGAGTAGCTTTAAGGGAAAAGAACAATCTACTACCAGACTACTGGAATTAGTGCATATAGATCTTTGTGGTCCTACAAGGGTGAGAAGTCTACAAGGTGACATGTACTTTATGCTTTTGATTAATGATTATTCTAGAATGACATGGGTTACTTTTCTTAGAGAGAAATTTGATGCATTAGATAAATTCAAGGCATTTAAAGCTATGTTTGAGAATGAAATGAACTTGAAAATAAAATGCATGAGGTATAACAAAGGTGATGAATTCACCTCCAATGAGTTTAACATGTTTTGTGAAGTTCATTGAATAAAGAGGCATTTCTTTGCCCCTAGAACTCCTCATCAGAATGGAGTTGTTGAAAGGAAAAATATAATTATTCAAGAAGCTGCAAGGACTATGACGAAAGAGGAAAATATACAGAAAGTCTACTGGAGAGAAGGTATTCATACTACTATTTACATACTTAACAGAGTTCAAGCTAAAGCTGATAGCATGAAGACTCCTTTTGAGTTATGGTATGGAAGGATTCCTACTTTGAAGTACTTTAGAGTGTTTGGAAGCAAATGTTACATCAAAAGAGAAGAAGAAAACTTAGGAAAGTTTGATGCAAGGTCTAATTAAGGTATCTTCCTTGTATATTCTATTAGAAGCAAAGCTTATAGATGTTACAACAAAAGGTTGAGAAAGATAATTGCAAGTACAAATGTTAAAGTTGATGAAAACTTGCAAAATTCTATTGCAATAGATGGATATGTGTTAGATGAACTTGATTGTAGAGAAATAGAAGATAAAGCTGATGAACAAGAAGTGAAAAATGAAGAGGAAGAAGCTCTGGAGAAGACCCCTAAAACCCATAATTCTGTGCAAAAGAATCATTCTGAAGATCAGATCATTGGAGATAAGAGGAAAGGTGTATTGACAAGAAGCAAAACTGCTAAAGTTGAGGTAAATTTTTGTTTACTTTCTAAAGTTGAACCTAAATCAATAAGAGAAGTATGCAAGGATGAGCATTGGATGAAGGAAATGGAAGAAGAAATCACTAGTACAAAAATAACAATAAACTACTGCAAAAACTGCTAAAAACTGCTTATAAATGACTAAAGTTGGTCACGTGACCATTAGTAGTTTATTGCTAGCTAGTCATATTTAACGCGACCAGATTGATGACTAAACTATTTTTAGTCATTTATTGGTTGTTTTGATTGATTGATTTGGTAGCATACTTAGTCACTTTTTTTCCACTCATATATTTAGTCATTGATTGCTGTAATCTAGTCACTTATTTAGCCATTTTTTTATTCACTGATATATTTAACTGGTCACTTATTTAGTTGTTGATTTAGTCATTGATTGTTGTAATTTGGTCACTTATTTAGTCATTTTTTTATTCACTGATGTATTTAGTCATTGATTGTTGTTAACTAGTCACTTATTTAGTCATTTTTATTCACTAATTTCTGTGCATTGGTAGTGTATTTAGTCATTAAATTTAATCATTGTTTTGATCAATTTGCTAGTCTATTTAGTCATTTTTATTCACTGATTTCAATGGTCATATATCTAGTCATATTTATTCACTTTTCATTGATTTCTATCAATTGGTAGTATTTAGTCAATTTAATTATTAATTGATGTCAATTAGTAGTATATTTAGTCATTTTAATTGATTGATATTTGAGGATTTAAGCATGAAACACATAAATACACATCAATCATCAATTGCACACAATAAGACAACCATTGAGAAGGCAAAATCAACTAACTTTATTAATAAAAGAAAGGTGTTCTAGTTATAGCTTACAAATAGAGTATTACAATTGTTATTTTTAGTCACAAGACTAAAAATTTGAGTTACAATATTGCAAAAAAATGATTGCAAGAAAAAAAATTCTCCAAAAGACTTTTGCAATGATGGAAACACATGCTTGAAGCCCTTCAATGTGAGCACATTCCCCTTTTATCTCTTAAAACTTCTACAATGTGGGAAATCTTCCTGGAGTAAGTTGTAATGTGTAGAATCCAAGGAGAGTGTTGATTGTGTCCCATATATAAAGTTCTCTCCTTCAATACAGTCAACAATAACCCAACTAGAATATTTCCTTCTTTATATGCAACGTGTCATCTGATATGAGCAACATGGTGCTGCCTTTTCCACCATGAATGAAATTGTGCCTCAATACAACCAACAAAATTAATATTAGTCTCAATTCAGAAAGAATAAAAGTGCATTGTATATTGCAAGTTTACAAAAGAAAGTTCAAACACAACAAAAAGATAAATCAATTAAAAACTATAGCCTTGTCAACAAATGCCTTAAATAGAGTGTTCAACATAGGCCTGAAATATGCATATTGAACCCTTGATTTCAAAACCTTGTTCAAAATTTAAGAAAGGTGATAGACTCAGATTATAGAATGAAGTTGACATATTATGGAATGAAGGCTATCAACACTAACTAGACTAGAACAACATTATCAACAAAAATTTCCTGAAAACTAAGCCCAAGAATGCCATCAGACTTGGACAACAAAAATGTCAACCCTGGTTTATGTGTTTACTCAGTAAAGACCTGCACCATTAAAGAATATATTTATACATAAATTCCAAATTAAGTTGATGAGGAAAGATCTTTGATATCCAATTGGGAAGCCTTAACATCCAAAAAATACTAATCTAATGTTTCACAAGTTTCCCAACTGTGACATCATCTTCCCCATTCACTTTACAAGCACCACCCAATTCAACTTTTGAAGGCACATACACATAAGGTACTTTATACAACGATAATTTTCAAACTAATGATTAATAACAAAACTAAAGGCATCCATTAAAATTGCAAGAAAAAAACTACTTGAACAAATACACAAAAGCATCACCAAATGGTTCAAAACTCATCGTCAATATAAGTCAAAAAATTTGATGTTCTTGTGCAAGTTATTTAGGTTTAAATTCTCTTACAATTCATCAAAATTAGAAAAAAGGGTAGCAAGTCAGAGGGTTTGATCATGGGAAAAATTTGCAATTAAAAGGGTTTTGTACTATGTCAAACATCATTTCATTAGTTTCAATCCCACCATTTTACCCATGTGATTATTTCCCTATACAATAAGAATCAAACTGTTTTCATTTTATTGGTTTTGATCCCTTCAATCCACCTTTGCAACATCTACATGATGTAAATATTCCTAGTGAATGGTTGAAACATATCAGAGTCGATTGAAGGAAATCCTCTCACAAATTAAGGAATGATTCAAGTATTGCATGGCACATGGATTTAACCTAAAAATGTTGCAATTCCCATTTGACATCTTAAAAGGTTGCAATAATGTCAAAATTCAAAATGGTACAAGGAGAGAGAAAAAATCAGTACCTTATCTTTAGCCAATGAGATCAAAGGATCAAGAATGACAAGAGGATCTGTATCAGCTGCCATAACTATAAACTCTGATGTTCTAAAGTATAATGTCTTGGTTTTTGTAACACCGTAAACTCGTTCAGTATTAGCAAAAAAGAAATCGGATATTGATCCACTGCCATATTGGATCTCATGGGATTCTCCTTCACAAAAAACAAATGATATATATTAATTGTTTAGCAACTTCCTTAATATCCCCATGTAAGTAGACTAAACTAAGTGAGGTTGAGGGTTTGAAGTAGAGTACCATCTTCTTGGTATGTGCTTGAATTTGATCATGACTTGTATCTTGAATGAAAATAGCAAGCTAGCTGCATTGTAAAATCACTGTTAGAAAAATAACCAAAAAATTGTCTTTAATTAAAATAATCCTTCTAGATATTTCAAGACGAGATATTTTAGTTAATTTCTAAGAGAGCCAATTTCACTATCCAAACAACCATCAATCTATTTACTGTATATAATTTCCCAGAATTCAGAATTTGAATGTAATGAAACTAACCATAATTACCAAAGATTTGACACCAAAATGTAGTACAAAATGAATTGTTTAACAACAAATGTGTTTTGATAAACCAAATATACCATTGATATATTTATTTAAATAACAAGGAAAGATAAAACTGGAGACAACAAGGTAACATTCATTAATTCACTTCAACAATCAATTGAAACTAGAATTCAACCACCAATTATAACTTCATTCTATTGATCTTCAAAAAGATTTTACAATACGTTTCAAAAAAAATTCCTGACTGACATGTCAAAAAATGTCTTGTCAGTTACCCACTTTTAACATAAATCAAAAAGTATTAATTATCGTTGCCACATACGATTACATAAAATTTTAAAAGCAATGAAAGATGAGAAGTGAAGAGAATTTATCAGATGTTGAAGTCCACAACACTTGCAAGATACAGAAGTCTGTTACTCATTGTAAGGTACCCATGATCATTCAGATCTAGCAGGGTCCTCTCTCCATGACCCTTTGGTATATGCGATGAATTTTGACCAAGTGATTCTTCAATCTATTGTCTAATAACCCTTTGGTATATGCGATGAATTTTGAGTACCTAACATCTAGTGCAATTATTCCATCCAAGGTTAAATTGAGGCAGTGAATATTTATGTCACCATCCTTCTGTATATTAGTGAGGTAGTTGGGAACAATTTTTCTAAACTCATCTATCCAATCCTTGGAGCTTTTCAGTTGCTCATCATCCCTTAGTATCTTAGGCACGAACCACTACTTTAGCGTGTGAAATAAATCCATTCTTGCCTTGATCTTTTGATCTTCTATAGACATGTATTGAGATTCATCTTTGACCATTCAGACCATTTGCTTAGTAGGCTTTAAAGCTGTGGGGGCCTCAACATTCCTTTGTAAAATTCTGCACAAAATCGTTAAGGTGTGATGTACAGGTTGCCATTTCTTGAATAAGGGGTCCAATATAGGTACATGGGACTTTATTTGATCAATTGCTTGTGACAAGGAGACATAACATTCATACATATTTTCCAAATTTTCCACAATTAGTTTAACCCTAGGCTCCAAGATCTATTCCAATACCCTGAGTGTTTCTCTCTTTTCTCTTTCATTTGTTTCTTCATTACTCTTTTTCAACTTCTCAATTTCTTGTTTTAGCACATTAACTTGTTCAAAAGTGATTGCACCTATATCAATCTAGATGGTAGGGGGTCGGTATACTGTTAATTCTATGCTTTGGGAAGGACCTGCTCCCTTCAATTGTTGTTTCAATTTCACATTTTCTATGAATAACCTATTCACTTCATCATTCAGATCAGTCTATGCTTTCTCATATTCTACCAATCTAAGCTCCATAGCTTTAACCACATCCCTAGTAAACATTCAGCACTAACAACACAATCACAATTTAAATTTCCTTTGTCTTTTTATTCCACTCTTAAATGACTACCATAGGCTCACATTCCACTGAAATGCATAGCCCATAAATGTGGAGATTGTGAAAGCTCACTTTCCTCTGTTGTTATATCTTGACCTTCTTTTGCATCACCGACTGCATTAGCAATCCATTCTTCAAATTTTGGAAAAGAATCACTTCCAATCAAATCAACATGACGTCTGTGCCTTTGAGTTCAATGTTGCATCCAAGATTGATTGTCTTATTCATATTTTCTACATAGAATATTAACATACAAATAATAAGATTGATGATATAAATGTGTAAATGCAATTGAGTAAATAAATTATTGTGTAATTTTTTTTTATCTGCACCACTTATCAAACAAAGATGTGTTTTGAAGAATATAGGCATGTATCACACTTCTTTCTTGATGTGATAACTTGAAGCGGCATCCATTGCCTTCTAATACATCACTTGCAACTGTGTCTTCTTTGTTATCATCTTATACATGCTGATTGACATTTTTAAAATACTTCATATATTATGTGCAAAATCCCATGGCCTCTTGCATTAAATATCCCTTAGACATGCTGCCTTTTGGTTTTTCCCTAGTACGAACAAATGTTTTCAAAACCTTTATATATCATTCTATAGGATACATCCATCTTGTTCTTATTGAGCCACAATGCTTTAGTTCATATTGTAGATGTATCAAAAGATGCATAGAAATGTTAAAGATTGCTGGTGGAAATTCCCGTTCCAATAGACAAAGGACTTCAACAACCTCTTGCCTCAAACTATCAAATTTTGAAGGATCTAATACATGTAAACTCATTCTCTTTAATATTAGGCCCAACCTTATAACTTCCAATCTTAGCCCCTTTTCCAAACTTAATAGATTTGTACCACAACAGGTAAAATATTCTCCATTATGACATGATAGTCATGGGTCTTGAGGCCTCTTCAGCTATTAATGTCAGTTTGGCTTCTAATACTAGTTACTACTTACATATCCAGTGGGAAAGCGAGTCTGAGACATCAACTGTAAGAATTGTGCACATTGTTCCTTTGTCCAAGCATAAGGAGCACTAGGTTTTGTATATTTTTCATCATCATATTTTTCAACCCAAAGATTTTGATGAATTTTTAGTTGTCGAAAGTCTTCATGTGATGAAATAGTATCAAAAGGACCAAAAAGAGTTTCTATAATAGCATAGGCTATATTTTTCTCAGTATGCGTAAAGTCAACAGTATGCCTAATGGCTATATCCTTAAAGTATGGAAAATTATAGAATATGCAAAACCTTTTTACACCGCTTTCATTACATGGATCATATCTACTACCAAAAATCCCATCATTTTCAATAAATGACATTCCTTTTTGTCCATTCTCAATAATGTAATCACCTATTATTAGCAATAGTGCTTTACGATTCTCTTCTTAACCATTGAACTATGTTTTTTCTTATGATATGGATGATCCATTTTAAGGTAAGCACGATTTCCATATTAAATACAATTACACAAACTTCTTGAGTTCCTCACAAAATCCTTAAAGTTGCAAGCATAACATCCATGGTATCCATGAACATTGAGACTAGAAAATGTGCCATATGCAGGAAGATCATGAATCGTAAACAATAAGGAAGCTCTTAAAGTGAATTTGATTGAATGACCATCCCTTAAAGATTGAATTGCTTCAATTCCTTTCCACAATTCCATTAGCTCATTATATAATGGCTCTAGATAAGCATCGATTGTATCTGAAGTCACACTTTTCTTTCTTGGTATAATCAATGATAACATTAAGAAAAATAGTTTAGTTGCTAACCATGGAGGCAAGTTATAATTTATTAAAAACACTGGCCAAGTTGACCAAATGTTAGTACTTTGATATGAGAATGGGTTCACCCCATCTAAAGCCAAACCCAACCTTATATTATGATGATCTTGAGAAAAATCAGGCCATCTGTTATCAAATTCCATCCACGTCTTACAATCAGGCACATGTTGTTTTCCATTAATGCTCTTATTTTGGGAATTCCATTGCATAAGTTCAACAATGTTGCACCTATACATTTAGAGTAATCGTGGGATTACCAAAAAGTGGCGAAGAACCTTTCTAGGAACCACAATTGATTTTAACGATTCTCTATACCTCGCTTCTTGACATTTTGGACATTCACTCTCACTTGCAAGATTCTTGCAAAATAATACACAACCATTCACACATGTGTGGATGTTTTCATGCCCTAAGCCTAGCTTAGTGATTTCCTTTCTACATTGACTTCATTTTTTTGGCAATGTGGAGTCAGGTGGTAACAACAAACTTAATAATGCCAATAACTGATCTACACTCTCATTTTTCCAACCAAACACCACTTGAAAGTTAAGAATTTGAAGGATTGTTGTCAAATAAATTAACCTACAATTAGCATACAAAGTCTTTGAAGCATCCTCCATCAACTTGGCCCAATCATCGTTTAAACCCTCATTCAACATTCTATCAACTTCAAACCCTTCGTCTAACATTGCTGCCTCTTCATCTATGTTTGGTGCCACTCCATCTATGTTTGGTGCCACTTCATCTATGTTTGTTGTCTCTTCATCTCTCACACTTTTCCATTCTATCATATCTTCATAATAATTGACATTCCAATGGCTTATACCACTATGCCCATATCTTATCATATGTTGATAAATCTGACTTCTCTTTTTTACCTTTCCACCAAGATAGTCATTACATGGACATGGATATTTGTCCATGTCACTCTCATTGGCTATTCTCTCATCAAATGCATGGTATTTCAACCTTTGACGTTGATCCATCTGTAATGTTCTACACATAGCAACAAAAAATTGTAGACTAAGAGACAAAAAGTATTTTTTAATTGAAAGGCATTTCCATAGCAATAGAGTTATGAGAGCAAATAAAATAGAGAGTTTAACTAATGAATTGTAAAAAATATATTTTTGTAGTTTATATTCAAATTTCCGATTACATTGCATTGCACATCTTTCAAACTCAAAGCATTACTTCATATTGCATAACTAATAACTAGATACTGATAGATGACAAAATTTCAATTACAATATAGTGTTTACAAAGTCAACCTAAGCAGTTATGCAATTACTTCACATTGCATAACTAATAACTAGGAGTAGCTTCCAATTGCATTTGCTTGTCATGGAATTCCATGAGACCACATTTCTTTGAGGCATTTTTAAAAAAAGTTCATTGCCTTGTCTGTGCTACCATATTTTTCATACATGTCTACCAAAGCATTTTATCAAATAGTTCACTACCTTGTTGCTATGGCTAAAAGCCTAAAACAAGTTCTTTCGAACAAGCTAAGGATGCTTGGAAAAAATCTATCAAAGAATAATAGTAAGCCATAGCATAGACAAGGTAGTGAACTGGTTGAAAAAATGCCTCAAAGAAATGTGGTCTCATGGTGATGGAATGCCATGAAAATCCATAACAATTCGCTTGTCATGGAATTCATCATGGCATTCCATCACCATGAGACCAAATTTCTTTGAGGAATTTTTTCCAAAGTTCATTACCTTTTCTATGCTACCACATTTTTCATACATGTCTACCAAAGCATTTTATCAATCACTGCCTTGTTGCTATGGCTAAAAGCCTAAAATAGGTGATTTCAAAAAATCTTGGAAAAAATCTATCAAAGCATAATAGTAAGCAACAAGCTATGGTCTCATGGTTTTTTTTTGGCACAAAGTTCAACATGATTTTATTTGCATTTATTTGCAAGTTTTAAATACATTTTTTTGGAAAATTTGCTGTTTGAAATGGGGAGAATATCTTTGTGGTCAGTTTTGTGCGCTTTTTAATTGTAGGATTCTCACAGTTAGTGAAAAAGTTAGTGTTCATGAAGGAATAGAAAAGATGTGTATAGCCTTTCAATTATACTCGTACTATGCAATGGCATTGAATCATTTAGCAAACCATTTTTCTTCACAGGGAAACATTTTCTTGTGGAATAGTTGACTGAGATAGCTCTTGTTTCAACTAACCACCCTCTCATGAAATCTCATTCATATTATAATCTTGCACGATCTTATCATAGTAAAGGTGATTATGACACAACTGGCCACTACTACATGGCATTAGTAAAGGAAAGCTAGAGGCCACAAGATTTTGTGGATAGATTCAATTGAAGCTGGGAGATCTTAAGAGTTCTCTCTCAAATTTTGAAAAGGTTTTGGAGGTCCACCCTGAGAAATATGAGAGCTTAAAAGTTGTAGGCCATATATATGCTCAGTAAGGGCAGGTAGAGAAGGCTTTGCAAATTTTAAGAAAGGAAACTTGCATAGATCCAAATGATGCCCATGCATTTATCAAGATGAGTGAATTATTAATATCGTCAGACCCCAGTGTAGCCTTAGATTCTCTTAAGATGCCAAAGTCTCTTTTGAAAAAGAGCAGAGAAGTACACATTCAATTGTTAAACAACATTGGGGTTCTTCATTTTGAGCGTGATGAACTAGAGTTGGCTCAAGAAAATTTTATGGAGGCATTAGGAAATGATGTTTTGCCTCTACATAAATCTCTGTGGTCAGTTTTGTGCATTTTTTCCCTGTAGGATTCTCATAGTTAGTGAAAAATGTAGTGTTCATGAAGGAATGGAAAAGATGCGTAGAGCCTTTGAATTATACCCGTAATCTACAATGACATCGAATCATTTAGCAAACCATTTTTTCTTCACTACAGGGAAGCATTTTCTTGTGGAATAGTTGACTAAGACAACTCTTGTTTCAACTAACCACCCTCTTGTGAAATCTCATTCATATTATAATCTTGCACGATCTTATCATAGTAAAGGTGATTATGACACCACTGGCCGCTACTACATGAAATCAATCAAGGAAATCCAGAGGCCATAGGATTTTGTGGATAGGTTCAATTGAAGTTGGGAGATCTTAAGAGTTCTCTCTCAAATTTTGAAAAGGTTTTGGAGTTCCACCCTAAGAACTATGAGAGCTTAAGAGCTATAGGCCATATATGTGCTTAACAAGAGGCTGGAAGAGAAGGCTTTGGAAATTTCAAGAATGGAAACTCGCATAGATCCATCTGATGCCCATGCATTTATAGAGATGGGTGTACTATTAATATCGTCAAACCCCAGTGCAACCTTAGATTCTCTTAAGATGCCAAAGTCCCTTTTGAAGAAGAGCAAAGAAGAAGTACCCATTCAATTGTTAAACATCATTGGGGTTCTTCATTTTGAGTGTGATGAACTAGAGTTGGATCAAAAAAATTTATGGATGATGGCACTCTCAAATTTTGCAAATTTGAAGTGCCCATTTGAAAATTTTGCCTCTGCACCCTCAGAAATACCCCTGAAGAATCTACCTAAGTGACCCACTTTGGAAGGTCATATTTTCGAGCATGTTGATTTTCATGCAAAACCCCTTTGTGCACCCACTCATGTGACATATGTGAGCAGGCATGCCAATTTTCAGCTTCCCACAATGAGTTTTGTCATGGTTTTGAAAAGCGAAGCTGGAGGGTTTTGACACATTTCTGCTGTTTGCAAACTTCCAGTTTTACAAAGTAGCCTCCTGTTCGAGTTAATATTTCACAACCAGATAATGGTCATGACGAAAAAATTGCTGCTCTCCATTCTCCACACCTAAATGTGCTCCCATGTCAAGTTTCAGAGCTTCATGATCATATTTACTATTTTTACCAGGCCAAAACCAAATGCAATTTATTCAGTTTTGCACCTGCACTTTCTGAAACTTTCCACAGTGGTCAACTTTGACACCTAATATCTTTTGATGAATGGTGATTCAAGAAAATTCCTCTTACACATGTGCTCAATGTCCCAAAATGATCTACTATTCCCAATGGAAGCTCGCTAGGAGTTGATTTGGTATTTTTCAAAATGGTGATTTGGGTGAGCTTTAATTAGTTTTGAACAAGCATAATTGCAGAAATGCCTAACTGGGAAAAATTGTTGTTTAATATCTTTCACCTCAGGATTCCTATTTTTTGAGCCGTTTGTTGCATTGCATTCTTGGACCAAATGTATACATGTCTGCTCAGTTACGCACCTCCAGGACAAGTTTTGATGGGTTATTTAATTGCTTTCTGATTGTGACATGGCCAAAATGGTGTTCTGGAAAGTGTCAAATTTTAAAATTCTAATGACAACCCATTTTTTTTTTTGGTCTAAAAACTCTATAGCTCTACTTTCATCAAGAACGAAGGTCATTCGATACATTATTTTAATGTACTTTTGCCGCGGCTAACATAGGGGCTAGTTTACAAAGGAGGTACCTAAATTTTAAGAGCTAGGAAAAATTGGAGGTAATGGGTTTTCTCTAAATAATTGATTATGGCCACACAAAAAATTTCACAGCTCTAGGTGCCTCGGTTTGCTTGCAGTGAAATTTCTCTGTTTGGCTTGCATGCGAAATTAAATTTTTGCCTAGTTCTAATGTTTTAAATGTTTATATTTAAAACATTTCAAAATGATTTTAGGGCATAAATATTTTCACATTTGAATAGGAGGCAAAAGGAATTTTAATTTATTTGTCTCATTGGTTGGACGCTCTCAAAGCAAATTTTGAAAAAGCTTCAAAGTTTTCACTGCATCGCTCATCGTGGCTTCTCTGTAAAAATGAAAATCCAAGCCAGCGATTGTTTTTTCTCCAGTGATGGAAATTCAACAAAGGATAGAGAAGGGACGCCATAACTATTGTCTATGTGCAAAGTGGAACTATTGAAAGCATTAGAAACTCCAAAAGAATTATGGCAAAGAAACCTTACAACACTGAGGCAACCTCTACACTAGCTGGAGAGCATTTATCACACCAGCTATGTAGAAATTACAATCATTCTGAAGTTGTTTGCAAATGGAGGCATGAAGGGATTGAAGGAGGAAGCGACATTGACTAGGGTGTGCAAAATGTTCAGTAAGATTTCTAGCTAAGTGCAATTTCATCAAATGCCATTGTTGCTCCATACGTACAAAATGGATTTGTTGAAAAGACTAGAAAATTTTGGGAAAATGCGATTGGAAGCTACTAACAGGGTGACCTTTGGGCCGATGAAGAAAAGTTTACATATGCAGATGAAAATGTATTAATTTTTTTGTTTGAAGCTGGAACTTTGTTTCAGCATGGCTGCCATTACTAGGATTAAAATGCGAGCAAGTAGAGACAAGTTAGGGAATGCTGGGTGAATAAAGAATGCTTGGATGCCATGATTGATAGAGCAGTTGCAGGAGGAGCTGCCATAGCCAGAGAACACATGCACAAAGGAGGAGTTCGGGTTTTCTTTTTTCCCTCTGCCTGTCGCCAGTCCCTCCTCCCATTTTCCCATTCAATTGGTGTGCATTGTGGATGAGTGATAGTGTTCATCGCCCATCGCGGGTTTAGCCTCCCATTTTCCCATTCAACACACGATGCACAAGAAGGGATCGATGCTTGAGAAAAATGTAGTGGGCCCGTAATTTTTTTAAAAAGCCCAATGGTTTGCATCCTCATCGAGAGTTCATTTCTTTATTTTACCATTCAACACCCGATGCACTATGGGTGGGCGATGAAAAGGTGGGCCTGAGAAAATTTTCTAAAAGAGACAATTGAAGTTTTTAATTTTGCCCGATGAGTGGTGCGACATTAATTTTTAAAAGCAAATTTTTATGGAATATAAGGTGAAATATATTGGATATGGGTAATTCTATTTTTCCCAAAAATTTTCTATTCCATTTTAAATGGCGGTTGGTGAATTGAGTAAAGTATTTCACCTAGGGAATATTTTAAATATTTCCATCATAAAGGGGGAAATATTTCAATTGAAGGTGAAAGGTAAAATATTTTCATTGTTGGAAAGTAAAGTGACGCACATAGGTGAGAATATTGTGCAACATAGTGGATTTCAAATAAATCAATGATTTTATTGATTTTATATTCTTTAGTGAGGCTGTGTAAAAAATGCCAAGCAAAGGGTAGAGTAAAGAACATCTTCACGAAGGAGGCCATTTTGAACCACAGGGTAAATGGAGCTGAGTGAAAGATTCTCACAGGAAGATTATTTTTTATCTGCAGGGGTGAAATACACAGGTGAAGATTTTCATTTTGGTGGGAAATTTCCTATTGAAAATTTAACCGTTTGGAGATGAAATGCAAGTGAAATTCATTTTAAATTGCAGAGAAAATTGAAATTTAATTTGTCCAATAGCCAGAAGCTTGTTTTTCTCCTTAATATAGAAGGAATTCAGGGCTATTTGTAAAGGGTCTTTGGTTGGAGTCTAGATCAGAATGGTGCAAATGAAGAACACTGAGAATGCATGTACAATCCATATATTAGAGTTTTGAGTAGAGCTAGTGAATTTGGTTAATTATGTGGCTTATGAGCATACCTGGATAGAAATGTTGACCTCTCAAGCCTGTTGTCTCTCCATGTTGATACTTTGCATGAGTTATTAATGGATTTGGATCAAGGTTGTGTTCATTAATTGTCATTTTTCTTCCGCTATGATGTATGATTTAATTGTTGCTCTCATCTAATGGATTGGGTTAAATGCTTTGGTTAAGTCATAAATTCATGGTTATGTCATATGGATTTGATAAGTAGTCACAGGAGGTTGAGTGTTAATCTATAAATTGTATGGCAATTGCAAAGATTATGGATGTTCAGGATTAAATCTGCCTTGTAGTTCAATTCATTATGTTTTGACTCCTGACCCTTGGATATGACAGTAGTCTTGATTGTTGCATACACTGTTCTCACTTATAGCTAGTGTTTCAATTTTAGAACAAATTTCATAAATACACTTTTCAATCGACCTACTGTTGTGGTATTTGATATTCTCATCTATAGATGTTTAAATTCTCTCAAGGAAATGCCAATTTCTTGAAGAATTTCATCTATTTAGCAATAAATGAGAAAACATCTGCTTAATGTGCAATGTATGTGAAAAATATTTGAAGGAAGGTTATAAATACATTGTGGGATCACCCTCTCGGGTTTTGCAAAGCCCGAAGTGTAGGAGTAAAGCTTAATTTCTTTCTCTCGTTTGTTGGCCCACCCTCTTTAAGGTTGGTGACCATTGGAATTGGAAAATCCATAGGTTTCCTTAAAGAATTGGTTGGTATTTAAAAGAGCTAACATAATGGCGACTCTATTGGGGAGAATTTGAGAATCTCAAGTTGTAGACTATTCTATTATAGAGTCATATCATTTGCATTGAGTCAATTATTTTCCATTCTGAATTTGATTCAAATATTGAAGGAATTCAAACTTGGAGAACGAATTTGTTGCAGTGAACCTGAAGATTTCATGATCTATGGTGCTCTGCTGGTGAAAGGAACTCAAAAATAAATTTATCTGCGAAAGAGCTTCATGTTGTTTGAAGTTCAGTTCTCTACGAAGAGAGGTGGCTACTCTGTCAAAAGAACCTGTGAAGATGTGAAGAGAAGTTCTAGATCTGCAATATTTCCATTCAGGAAGGACAATTTGCAACAGCTGCAACATTTCTAGGTATTCTTCACTTTTGGTTTTCAAGAAGTTTGTATGTGAATACCATATTTACAAGTCTTGAAAACAAATTTGGTTCCCTATTGAGTGAGATAGTACTAAGAAAGGGAAATGACAGTAAGATTTAGTTTGCATACTTCTGAGTTGTAATTTGCAACTTATGTATTATGTTGAAAGTATGCTTGTGTTTTAAATCTTCCCACTAAATATATCTTAGGCATTGATGTATTTGAATCATGCACTGAGATATTCTAAGATCATGTTGAAAGCTAGAAATAGGGCAATAAATGATCAACTATAGAGTTGATGTTTGAAATTTGAAAGAGGTATGTCAAAATGCATCAATCTATGCATCCTAGTATGGTTCCTGGTGCAACCATGGTTTGTGATCAGTCCCAACCAGATTGTCAAAGAAATTTCAGCATTGAAAGGAAAAGAGCCATCAATTTTAGTGGCATTAGTGATTACCCGAATGTCATTCTAGCTAAAGTTAGAGATAAACTGCCAAGGTTCATTGGTGATAAGTCTAAATCAACAAATAAGCATTTGCAAGAATTCAATAATGTGATGAACAATAATGAGGTAGATCACGAAGATGTGATCATGAGGCTATTTGTTCAGTCTCTAAGAGGAGATGCAAGAGATTGGTTCTCTTATTTACCAACATCCTCTATATATTCCTGGGAGGAGTTCAAAGTGGTGTTCATGGAGCAGTTTGGTGAAAGGATTGATCCAATCTTGATAAGAAAAAGGTTCATGAACATGGAGAAAGGACAAGATGAGTTAGTTCCCTCTTTTAATCTCAGATTTTCAAAGATAATCAGAGAGATCCCTACAAACATCAGACCAAATGATGCTGAATGTTTGGCCATGTACTTAGGAGCATTTGACAAAAATATGAGTTATCTATTAAGAGATAAAGAACCCACAACCCTACATCAAGCATATCAGATTGCTATGGATATTGAGAATAATTTGAGATATTCAATGATGAAAGGACACAGGGCTGTGGGTGTTGGTTCTCCTAGTACATCTCATGCAAATAGAACTCATGGATCAGATAATAGAAGTGCTTGTCAAGATGGTAATGCTGCTGCTCCGATTTCTCTATCATCACAATCTTGCAGATCATAATGAGTTTCATGTTAAATGTCATCAAAATATGAACAATATTGACTAAACATCTCTTGTTCAAGGATTGTATAAAATGAAGAGACACAAAGGAGAATCAACACATGATCTGTTCTCAAGGTTTTTGGATGCCTTGTTGAAAGTTCCCGTAAATTTCAGACTTAAGGATTCAGTGTGCGTTGATCTATTTTCTGAAATCTATGATTTTGGGCTAAATGCCTTGCCGAGGAAATTGAAGCCTCATAGCCTTGACCAAGTGCTTGATCGGATAAAAATTGTTGAAGGAGCCCAGAGTAAGTATGTACAAGATGGCAACTGCCCTTCAGCAAAATCAACAAATGAAGATTTGTGTTGTATGGATGAGGACATTAATTGTAATCAACTCACAATCAACACAAATGTAGATTCGCACAACAGTGATGAAGATGAAGATAATACAAGTGCTGATGACATCTCATCACAAATCAGTGACTGAGACATTGAAGATAAGAGTTCAAGCATTCACTCTGCAAAATTTGAGCATGATTTATGTGGTGAAGAGTCTTCTTGTGATGAGAATTTTAGTGACAATCAACTTGATTGTTTCTCTAAGGATTGTAATTGTTTCTATGAAGATAACTTAGAGGTACTTTCTTCACATGAAGAATGCAGTGATACCAATGCTCATGAAGTCACTTGCCTTCAATTTGCTGATCCTGAACATAATACTAGATATGATGAAGATCTTGATGAACATGTTGATGTCCCAACTGCCCATGATTGCTTGTATGAAGCAAAGGTGGAAATGTCAGTTGTACATGAAAAGGATGATGAAGTACATATTGATGAAGGAAGGAGTTAATCTTTGAATGATCAAGTTATGGATTATGAGAAACACATTGATCTAGGATTAACATTATCACCCATAGATAATGAGAAACAATTTGATGAATTTTTAGACCATGCTAACATTGCAAAGCCTTTTCATCAATGTAAGGAGCAACCATATGATGTAAATGATAATGGATATGAGGTCAGTCGGTATGAGATTGAATATGGGTCTTTCTTTGATGACCTTTCTCATATTCACGATATACAAATGGACATGTTTGCTTTGAATGAAGGTGCTATTTCTCTTGCTAATGAACAATTTTTAGATAACAACCAACCTTTGGCACATAGATCAATATGCTTATCAGTTGAAAGTGAACATGAGGCTGCTAGTACACATGAAAGTCTATTTGCTGATCTTGTTAGTCTTGAAAGTGATAACATTCAAAATGATTCATAAACTAAACATGTTATGAAAAATCAATGTGAAATCTTTGACTTAGGCTTAGATTTTGAATCATCTGAATCTTTATTTGAGACTTTCCATGTGGACTTGCATAGTGGTTTGAAGAATGGAATTGACATCATGTGTGAACCTGAGATAGAAAACATTGCTTATGTATTGGAGGCTAACATTCTTGCTGAGTTTCATGACTCGAATGAAGATGAAAGTACTTTTGGTGTTGATAAATCTGATTTTCAGTTTCTTGAAACACATGATAATGTGTTTGGGTTGTGGTGTTTGGATGATGAAAAATTGACTTGTGATACAATTTAGTTGGAGGAGATACAAATGAATGGGCAATTTTTTCTTAATACACAAGAGGATTGCATGTTATTTTTCAGCCATGATATCTCCTCTGACCATGATCATTATGAAGGGGTTGGTGGATGTGATAAGACTATGCTTTCATGTGGTCTTGACCCCTATCCTCAAATCTTGCCATTTGATACAAAATTAGAAAATGGAGAAATTGGCAGTGATATGGTTTATGTGATTTGGTTGCCACTTGATGATAGAGCCAAACAAGGAGCAAATATCCACTTATACAAAGGAAGCTTGTTACTTGTGTTTGCGGAAGTGCAGTTACCTATGTTGTTGTGGTTTGACAGAAGCAAGCATGAGTCAAGGGAAATTAGTTCCTTTATCAGATTAGTGTTTGACAGAGGTAAGAATTGACTCCCCGTTTTCATTTGGTGGCCTGGGGTCACCAAGTGAAGTTGAAAAGAGGTTGAATAAAGGAGCAGTTTTAGAATGCCCAATGGACTCAATATTTGGTCTACTTCCCCAGAGATCTAGATTCTTGCTATGCCCATAGGGGGCATACATTCCCAGTCGGAGCCATTGATGGAACTCTCAAATTTCACAAATTTGAAGTGCCCATTTGAAAATTTTTCCTCTGCACCCTCAGAAACACCCCTAAAGAATCTGCCTAAGTGACCCACTTTGGAAGGTCATATTTTGGAGCCTATTGATTTTCATGCAAAACCCCTTTGTGCACTCACTCATGCGACATATGTGAGCAGGCGTGTCAATTTTCAGCTTCCCACGATGAGTTTTTTCATGGTTTTGAAAAGCGAATCTGGAGGGTTTTGGCACATTTCTGCTGTTTGCAAACTTTCAGTTTTGCAAAGTAGCCTCCTGTTCGAGTTAATATTTCACAACCAGATAATGGTCATGATGAAAAAATTGTTGCTCTCCATTCTCCACACCTAAATGTGCTCCCATGTCAAGTTTTAGAGCTTCACGATCAGATTTACTATTTTTACTAGGCCAAAACCAAATGCAATTTATTCAGTTTTGCACCTGCACTTTCTGAAACTTTCCACGGTGGTCAACTTGACACCTAATATCTTTTGATGAATGATGATTCAAGAAAATTCCTCTTTCATATGTGCTCAATGTCCCAAAATGATCTACTATTCCCAAAGGAAGCTCGCTAGGAGTTAATTTGGTATTTTTCAAAATGGTGATTTGGGTGAGCTTTAATTGGTTCTGAACAAGCATAATTGCAGAAATGCCTAACTAGGAAAATTTGTTGATTAATATCTTTCACCTCAGGATTCATTTTTCTGATCCGTTTGTTGCATTGCATTCTTGGATCAAATGTATACATGTCTGCTTAGTTTCGCGCCTCCAAGACAAGTTTTGATGGGTTATTTAATTGCTTTTTGATCACGACATGGCCAAAATGGTGTTCTAGAAAGTGTCAAATTTTACAATTCTAATGACAACCCATTTCTTTTTTTGGTCTAAAAACTCTATAGCTCTATTTTCATCAAGAACGAAGGTCATTTGATACATTATTTTAATGTACTTTTGTCACGGCTAACATAGGGGCCAGTTTACAAAGGAGGTACCTAAATTTTAAGAGCTGGGAAAAATTGGAGGAAATGGGTTTTCTCTAAATAATTGATTATGGCCGCACGCATATTTTCATAGCTCCAAGTGCCTCGGTTTGCACACAGTGAAATTTCTCCGTTTGACTTGCACGCGAAATTAAATCAAAATGATTTTTGGGCATAAATCTTTTCAACATTTGAATAGGAGGAAGAAGGAATTTTAATTCATTTGTCTCATTGGCTGGACGCTCTCAAAGAAAATTTTGAAAAAGCTTCAAAGTTTTCACAGCATTGCTCATCGCGACTTCTCTATAAAAATGGAAATCCAAACCGGCGATAGTTTGTTCTCCAGTCATGGACATTCAACAGAGGATAGAGGAGGGATGCCATAACTATTGTCTATGTGCAAAGTGGAACTATTGAAATCTTTAGAAACTCCAAGTGAATGTATGGCAAAGAAACCTTACAACACTGAGGCAGCCTCTACACTAGTTGGAGAGCATTTATCACACCAACTATGTAGAAATTACAATCATTTTGTAGTTGTTTGCAAATGGAGGCATGAAGGGATTGAAGGAGGAAGCGACATTGACCAGGGTGTGCAAAATGTTTAGTAAGATTTCTAGCTAAGTGCAATTTCATCAAATGCCATTGTTGTTGCATACGCACAAAATGGATTTGTTGAAAAGACTCTAGAAAATTTCAGGAAAATGTGATTGGAAGCTGCTAATAGGGTGACCTTTGAGCGGATGAAGAAAAGTTTGCATATGCAGATGAAAATGTATTAATTTTTTGTTTGAAGCTGGAACTTTGTTTCAGCATGGCTGCCATTACTGGGATTAAAATGCGAGCAAGCAGAGACAAGTTAGGGCATGCTGGGTGAATAAAGAATGGTTGGATGCCATGATTGATAGAGCAGTTGCAGGAGGAGCTGCCATAGCCGGAGAACACACGCACAAAGGAGGAGTTCAGGTTTTCTTTTTTCCCTTTTCCTGTCGCCAGTCCCTCCTCCCATTTTCCCATTCAACCGGTGATGCATTGTGGATGAGCGATGGTGTTCATCGCCCATCGCGGGTTTAGCCTCCCATTTTCCCATTCAACACATGATGCACAAGAAGGGATCAATGCTTGAGAAAAATGTAGTGGGCCCATAATTCTTTTTAAAAGCCCAATGGTTTGCATCCTCATCGAGAGTTCATTTCTTTATTTTACCATTCAACACCCGATGCACTATGAGTGGGCGATGAAAAGGTGGGCCCGAGAAAATTTTCTAAAAGAGACAATTGAAGTTTTTAATTTTTCCCGATGAGTGGTGCGAGATTAATTTTTAAAAGCAATTTTTTATGGAATATAAGGTGAAATATATTGGATATGGGTAATTCTATTTTACCCGAAAATTTTCTATTCCATTTTAAATGGCGGTTGGTGAATTGAGTAAAGTATTTCACTTGGGGAATATTTTAAATATTTCCATCATAAAGGGGAAAATATTTCAATTGAAGGTGAAAGGTGGAATATTTTCATTGCTGGAAAATAAAGTGATGCACAGAGGTGAGAATATTGTGCAACATAGTGGATTTCAAATAAATCAATGATTCTATTGATTTTATATTCTTTAGTGAGGTTGTGTAAGAAATGGCAAGCAAAGGGCAGAGTAAAAAACATCTTCACGAAGGAGGCCATTTTCAACCACAGGGTAAATGGAGCTGAGTGAAAGATTCTCACAGGCAGATTATTTTTTATCTGCAGGGGTGAAATACACAGGTGAAGATTTTCATTTTGGTGGGAAATTTCCTATTGCAAATTTAACCGTTTGGAGATGAAATGCAAGTGAAATTCATTTTAAATTGCAGGGAAAATTGAAATTTAATTTGTCCAATAGCCTGAAGCTTGTTTTGCTCCTTAATATAGAAGGAATTTAGGGCTATTTGTAAAGAGTCTTTGGTTGGAGTCTAGATCAGAATGGTGCAAATGAAGAACACTGAGAATGCATGTACAATCTATATCTTAGAGTTTTGAGTAGAGCTAGTGAATTTGGTTAATTATGTGGCTTCTGAGCATACCTGGATAGAAATGTTGACCTCTCAAGCCTGTTGTCTCTCCATGTTGATACTTTGCATGAGTTATTAATGGATTTGGATCAAGGATGTGTTCATTAATTGTCATTTTTCTTCCACTATGATGTATGATTTAATTGTTGCTCTCATCTAATGGATTGGGTTAAATGCTTTAGTTAAGGCATAAATTCATGGTTATGTCATATGGATTTGATAAGTAGTCACAGGAGGTTGAGTGTTAATCTATAAATTGTATGGAAATTGCAAAGATTATGGATGTTCAGGATTAAATAATACTTGTAGTTTAATTCATTATGTTCTGACTCCTGACCCTTGGATATGACACTAGTCTTGATTGTTGCATACACTATTCTACTTCTAGTCTTTCAATTTTAGAAAAAAATTCATAAATACACTTTTCAATCAACCTATTGTTGTGGTATTTGATATTCTCAGCTATAGATGCTTAAATTCTCTCAAGGAAATGCCAATTTATTGAAGAATTTCATCTATTTAGCAATAAATGGGAACACATCTGCTTAATGTGCAATGCATGTGGAAATTGTTTGAAGGAAGGTTATAAATACATTGTGGGATCACCCTCCTAGGTTTTGCAGAGCCCGAAGTGCAGGAGGAAGCTTAATTGCTTTCTATCGTTCGTTGGCCCACCCTCTTTAAGGTTGGTGACCATTGGAATTGGAAAATCCATAGGTTTCCTTAAAGAATTGGTTGGTATTTAAAAAAGCCAACAATGGAGGCATTAGGAAATGATGTTTTGCCTCTACACAAATCTTTGTGGTCAGTTTTGTGCATTTTTTACTTGTAGGATTCTTATAGTTAGTGAAAAAGGTAGTGTTCATGAAGGAATGGAAAATATGTGTAGAGCCTTTGAATTATACCCGTACTCTGCAATGGCATTGAATCATTTATCAAACCATTTTTTCTTCACTGCAGGGCAGCATTTTCTTGTGGAACAGTTGACTAAGACAACTCTTGTTTCAACTGACCACCCTCATGAAATCTCATTTATATTATAATATTGCACGGTCTTATCAAAGTAAAGGTGATTATGACACAAGTGGCTGCTACTACATGACATGAGTCAAGGAAAGCCAAAGGCCACAAGATTTTGTGGATAGGTTCAATTGAAGCTGGGAGATCTTAAGAGTTCTCTCTCAAATTTTGAAAAGGTTTTGGAGGTGCACCCTGAGAACTGTGAGAGCTTAAAAGTTGTAGGCCATATATATGCTCAGCAAGAGTAGGTAGAGAAGGCTTTCAAAATTTTAAGAAAGGCAACTCACATAGATCCACATGATTCCCATGCATTTATCAAGATGGGTAAGTTATTAATATCGTCAGAACCTAGTGCAGCCTTAGATTCTCTTAAGACACCAAAGTCTCTTCTAAAGAAGAGCAGAGAAGAAATAACCATTCAATTGTTAAACAATATTGGGGTTCTTCATTTTGAGCGTGATGAACTAGAGTTGGCTCAAAATTTTTTTATGGAGGCATTAGGAAATGATGTTCTACCTCTACATAAATATCTGTGGTTAGTTTTGTGAATTTTTTACTTGTAGGATTCTCATAGTTAGTGAAAAATGTAGTGTTCATGAGGGAATGGAAAAGATGCATAGAGCCTTTGAATTATATCTGTACTTTGCAATGGCATTGAATCATTTAGCAAACCATTTTTTCTTCACTGCAGGGCAACATTTTCTTGTGGAATAGTTGTCTGAGACAACTCTTGTTTCAACTAACCACCCTCTCATGAAATATCATTCATATTATAATCTTGCACAATATTATCATAGTAGAGGTGATTATGACACCACTGGCCGCTACTACATGGCATCAGTCAAGGAAAGCCAAAGGCCACAAAATTTTGTGGATAGGTTCAATTGAAGCTGGGAGATCTTAAGAGTTCTCTCTCAAATTTTGAAAAGGTTTTGGAGGTCCACCCTTAGAACTATGAGAGCTTAAAAGCTATAGGCCATATATATTCTTAGCAAGGGCTGACAGAGAAGGCATTGGAAATTTTAAGAAAGGAAACTTGCATAGATCTACCTGATGCCCATGCATTTATCAAGATGGGTGAGTTATTAATATCGTTAGAACCCAGTGCAACCTTAGATTCTCTTAAGAAACCAAAGTCTCTTATGAAGAAGAGTGGAGAAGAAGTGCCCATTCAATTGTTAAACAACATTGAGGTTCTGCATTTTGAGCGTGATGAACTAGATTTGGCTCAACAAAATTTTATGGAGGCATTAGGAAGTGGAATTTGGGTTGAATTCATAAATAAAAGCCCCAGTGCTAATTTTATAGTTTTTCCTTTGCTCTTTAAGGATATGAAATTCTTCCATCGATTAGAAGAAGGTGGTGTTTCACTTGAGTTACCATGGGATAAAGTCACAACACTATTTAATCTTGCTAGGTTGTTTGAATAGTTGCATGACACTAGAAATGAAAATATTTTATACAGGCTAATATTGTTCAAGTTTCCTGATTATGTGGATGCATATCCGCGTCTTGTAGCCATGGCTCAGGTTCGGAATGAGATCCAACTAAGCCTAGAATTGATTTTGGATGAACTTAAGGTGGATAAAAACTCATCAAATGCTTTATCTATGCTTAGAAAAATGGAACTAAAAATAGATGACTGGCTTAAAGCAAAGAAACAATTAAAGTTGCACAAAGTGAATCAGATGCAAAGAATTCTTATGTTGACATTTCACTTGGAAATTGGAATTATTTTCTTGCTTTTTGTAATGAGAGGAGGGATCCAAAGGTGGAGGCACAACATCTTGAGAAGACTAGAGAACTGTATTGTAAAGTGTTGGCACAAAGACCAGGAAATGTTTATGCTACAAATGAGGAATCCATTTTGCTAGTTGAAAAGAGGTCAATTTGATATTGCAAAGGAAATTTTTACATAGGTACAAGAAGTTGCAGCAGGAAACATCCTTTTTTAGATGCCTGATGTGTGGGTAAATCTAGCACATGTTTACTTTGCACAAGGATAGTTTGCACTTGCAGTGAAAATGTATCAAAATTGTTTGAGGAAATTCTAATTTGGCACTGACACCCAAATTTTATTATATTTAGCTTGAGCACATTATGAAGCAGAATAGTGGCAAGATTGTAAAATAAAATTATTAAGAGTAGTATATTGTAATGAGTGTTTCAAATTTGTGTTTAATGTAATGAGGGTTTCGAATTACCTCTAAATTCGCTACAGAGGGCGTCCCTAAATTTGATTTCGCTACAAGGGGCCTCGACGAATTCAAATTTATTGCAACAAACTTCAAATTCCTTGCCCTTTCCCACCTTTTTAGAAGTCTCCTGGTCCTCTCTGAATCCTTATCTCCCATGCAAGTAGCTACTATAACTGATCAAAATGCCTCATGCCAGGCTAATGAATGAAGCGAGGTCTACAATGAACGAATGAAGCAAGGTCAAACAAGATGAATGAATCTTCAATGAACATGAATAATCACGCCAATACATCATGTGCATGAATACATCGCGCCAATAATTTGACGAATTGTTTTTTTAAATTTTGTCTACTTTGGATTTGATGACTAACTATTTAGCCATTTTTGTTTCTGTGACTAAATAATTTTTTAGTCAACAACCAAATTAGTCATTTATTTACTCATTTATAGCCAAGTTGCAAAAATTGAGTAGAATCTAATCATTTTTAGTTGTTGTGACTAAAAGTTTTAGTCACCTAGTCATTTATTTGCCAAATTCTAGTAGTGAATTATACAGATAGAGAGAAATTATACTTGGGAATAGGTCCCTAAACTAGAAAAAAAAATGGAACTAAATGGGTATTCAAGAACAAGTTGAATGAGACTTTTGCTCCTATGGTTAGGATGGAATCTATTTGAATGTTTTTAGCATTTGCAACACATGCAAATTTTAAGGTTTATTAGATGGATGTGCAGTCTGCTTTTATGAATGGAGAATTGAAAGAAGAGGTTTACATGGAACAACCAAAAGGATTTCAGTTGTCAAATCAACCAGATATGGTCTGTAAGTTGAAAAGGAACTATATGGTTTGAAGCAAGATCCCAGAGCTTGGTATGCAAGAGTGGATAGGTACTTGATACAACAAGGATTCAGTAAGGGTTTCACAGATAGTAATCTTTACTTTAAAATTGAGGAAGATAAAATATTGATAGTAGTTGTATATGAGGATGATATTATCTTTGGTGGAAATGAGGCTATGTGTAAGAAGTTTTCAAAAGAAATGCAAAAAGAGCTAAATGAGATGTCAAGGTTTTGGGAGATGAATTTCTTTCTTGGGCTACAAATCAATCAAACAGATAAAGGGATTTTCATTTCACAGTCTAAATATGTCAAAGAGATGTTGAAGAAGTTTGGAATGGATGACTCCAAACTGGTATTTACTCCTATGGTGGTTGGTTGTAAATTGAGCAAAGATGATGATTCACCTAAGGCTGACCATAGCAAGTATAGATCTATGATTGGTGGACTGCTACATTTGATTGCTACTAGACTGGATATCATGCATGCAGTTTGTCTTGTGGCTAGATTTCAAGAAGATCCTAAAGAAACATATGTTGTAGTAGTAAATAGGATATTCAAATATTTAAGAGGCACACCGGATTATGGCTTGTGGTATCCTAAGGATTCTAATTTCACATTAAATGCTGATATAAATGCAAATTGGGTTGGTAGTGTTGATGACAGGAAAAGTACAAGCAGTGGTGCATTCTTTCTTGGATGTAGATTGGTGTCATGGTTGAGGGTTACGGGACATAATAACCCGACCAAAATAACCTTGGACAGAATAACCCGGTCATAATAACCCAGGGACAAAATAACCCAGGGTCATAATAACCCAAGCCAAAATAACTCGTGGACAAAATATCCCCATAAGAATATAGAGAAAGGAAAACAAAATTTATAAATTACATGTATGTTGCTAAAAAAACTTTATTATTCAAATTTTCAATTAAAGTGTCAATTTATGAGCAATGCCTCTTATATAATGTAAAATGTTATGGTTGTCATAACCATCAACCAATCTTTTTAGTCTTTCTTTGAGTTCACAATATTTTTTCCATCTTGGTTGCCCAGTGTATCCAACCATATATTTCTCTATTCTATTCTCTTGGAGACTCTATTCTTTTTTCACTGCTTTGATGAATTTCTAGACTGAGTTGTGTGATGCTTGAAGCAATTCACTAAATCCTGGATCATATCACCAGATTCTGTTTGTGTCGTAGTATAGCATCGACTTGAACATTTATTTGTAAAATATTCCACACAACGCTAGATCATTTTATTGATGCCTTGTCGATGAAACACAAATGTGTAACCGTCTACAATAAGTAAATTCTTGTTTTTTTGACTTGTTAAAAACTGAAGAGGCATTGTATATATTAAAAATTATGAAGAATGTGTTGGTTCCCTAAAAAGTTATTGATTTTTTGTACACTCTTTTAGAAAACCCTAGGAAAATTTAAAATAATGTTCAAAAAAATATATTACAAAATATCTTCTTTTATGAATTTGGATTTCTCCTCTTCTTATCACTCTACACACTCTTACTTCTTCTCCCCTCTTCCTTTCTTTACTTCTCTTAATTCTACCATTTTATATATCTTATTAATGCCTTTTCATTTATATCTTTTCATAATACCTCTTAATCAACTTATTCCCACAAAATTACCTTTATTTTTTTAATTATTTACCATTTTATAGGTTATTTAAGCATATTAAAGGTGTTTTAAGACTATTTTAGGGGTATATAATGGATATATGGTCTAAAAATGACCTAAATAGCCTCTATGGTGCCTCATAATCATATTTATAATTTATTTTATGTCATTTATAGTTTACTAGCTTGATCTAAAATGACCATGGGTTATTTTGTCCATGGGTTATTTTGACCACGGGTTATTTTGTCCATGGGTTATTATGACCCTGGGTTATTCTGTCCAGGGTTATTTTGGTCAGGTTATTATGTCCTGATACCATGGTTGAGTAAGAAATAGGATTTAGTTTCTTTATCCACTACAAAGGTTGAGTATATTGCACCTACATCATGTTGTACAAAGGTATTATGGATGATACAATCATTGAAGGACATCATAATTGTATATGACAAACCTATATCTATCTTTTGTGATAATACTAGTGCAATTAACATTTCAAAGAATCCAGTGATGCATTCAAGGAAAAAGCATATATCTATTAGATATCACTTTTTGAGAGAGAAGGTTTTGGAGAATGGAGTAAAGCTTGAGTATATTCCTACAAGGGATCAAATTGTTGATATATTTACTAACGCTCTTCCTAAGGATACTTTTGAGTATCTTCAAGAGAAGTTGGGGGTTATTTCCCCCCTTTATTGAACTAGATGCATAAGGAGATGCATCAGTCCAGTGGATCTATGAATCTATCTCCTTTTTGGACTAATGATTGGTGGCTACTACTCAGGGGGAGTAGGTAGTGTCATGTGTTGTCATTGAGTTGCTGCTTCAGTTCAGTATACTCCTAAGGGGGAGTGTTCAGAGTAGGTATTTTTTAATTCAATGTTAAAGAGGGAGAACAATGAATTTGTTTTTATCCTTTTCCATTGATGTCAAAGGGGGAGAGAGAATCCTGTGAAAAAGAACTTATCTACTCAAGGAGAGAGAGAATCATGTAAGGTATCAGGAGAGATTGTTCAGAGCTATTGTGTGGTCTTTGGTGGATTTTCACATCTTGTGTTGCCATCAATGACAAAGGGGGATATTTTTGTAAGAATGAAGGTGTTGTCATTGATGTCAATAGGAATTCTACTAAAAAATGTTGTCATTGATGTCAACTATGGGATGAAGATGTTGAGGATATTAAGAAAATTGTGGAAAAGAGGAAAAAGGGCTGTGCATGTGTAGTTGAAACCTTTAGGAAGTGTTGTGAGTACATTGAGCTATTCTTTTTGTTGCAAAGTATGAAGGAGAGTCAGAATGAAGTAATGAGTTGAGATGATGTCTTTGGTACTTGGTTTCCAAGTGCTTTTGAGAAAATTTAATAAACAAAGTAAACTGTGTTGTGCAACTGTTCATAATGTGCTCTGATATTGTGCTCCACATTCTTTCTATGTTGATGCTATGCCTATGTGGATTTTACAAGTTATTCACGGTTGTCATATATTGCTATATTTAGAATTTGGGTTTTTGGATCATTGTACAGTGTGAGATATTTTCACTAGTGTGTGAACCAGTTGTTCAGTGATGTTTTATGTGGTCTGGGATAAATGTATTTTCTCCGCTTTTCTCCATTATTGGGTCTCAGTTTGTGCATATTTGGGAAGTTGATTATGATGCTTTTATCTTTAATTATTCAAGGTTTTACTTGATTTGGTGTAGTATAGTGTGAGTTTCATTTATTAGTATGTGAATAAGGATTACCAGTTGTTCTGAGTTGTTGTATTTGTTTGATGTGAGCTTGGATGACGTGTTTGATTAATCTTAAGTAGTTCATGGATTATTCTAGATTAAGTTCAAGTGAATTATATTGTCTGAAACTTTCAGCTTTTCAGATTAGTTTAATGAAGCATTTACTTAATGTTTATGGTTCTTTACACAAGTGTTGGTCATCCTTGTGTTTAACACTACATGTGAGGCTTTTGGAAGCATGTTGAAGTGTGTTGGATCTATTTGGGTCCTAGTTAAGTATTTGTGTAGGTCACCTTTCATTCCTATCCACTACGAGAATGTTTAGGTGTTGACCTATTTTGAATTTGTATGTATAACAACTTGTGGCTGACATTGGAGAATTTTTTTGAGGTAGATCTTTATATAAATATGTATGGTGTTGATGCAAGTGAGAAGTGAAAGAGTAAGAAGAAAGATATATGTGAGAGATGTGTGTGATGCAAGTTTGAGCAAAGTAGTGTGAACTTCATGTTAGGGTTCCTAAAGGCAGTGAGTTGAAGGAATCCAATATCTTTCATGAGAGACTACAAAAGTGTGTGAGAAATTGTGGTGGAATCCTTGTTGCATTGAGAAGTTTTCTCTGTGTAACATTTTTCTTCTATTTTCTTATATTCATAATGTGGAAGTGACCTGTGGCTTTGAGCCTTTTGGATAGTGTGTCTTATTCTGGCAATGCGCCCCTTTGTACCAATTTTGCTAATACTTATATTGTGAGTTAATCCTCATTGTTATTTTTCCCTCATTGAGTTTTCCATGTAAATCTAGTGTTCTCTTGTGTATGGTGTTGTGATTTTAATTTTTGTTATCTACATTTCATGTTTAATAAAACTATTAGAATAAGGGTTTAATAAATACTTGTGGATATGATCATTGTTGAGGGTTTTGAAGGTTTAATTTGCTACAATTGATTCACCCCCCTCTCAGTTGTCTTGTTCATTTCAACAAACTTAACTTGAGGAGGGTAAACTACCTTGATTAAACACCTTCAATTTTACAAGGTGTGCCTTCCAATCCTTCTTTCCTATCCCCCAATCCTTCTTGGTGAAGGTAAGTAAACCTCAAACTGCATAAGGAGGTCTTCTCCTTCATTTGAAGAACTAGGCACTAGATTCGTTTGCAAAACCCTTTCAACATCAACTAAGACTCCAGTCAGAGATGTAAGCCCTGCACTTACCAAGTCTCTAAGCTAACTATACTACACAATGATTTTCTCTTCTATTCTTGCTGTTGGAAAAATTGTCCATGTGTAGATTCTATATTGTTGTCCTTGTCACACCATTTGCATCACTAGCCAGATCATAAACATGAGAGGCTTGAGCAATTTGTGACTCTATTGAGTCCATTTGGTCCTTTATGCTCCTTGTATAATTAGGCCATTTTAAAAAGAATTGAAATATAACTTTATATTTTTCCACACAATTTTGAATATCTTTTAAGCTTCCTTGCAACTTACCATGTGCAACACTGCATTTATCAAATATTTTGGTCAATCTCTTATCAATGAAATTATTTGTCATTTTTTTACAACTTTTCTTCTAATACGATAGAATATTCCTTAAAAGAATAAAGTAATAGCCTCAATTTTTGCACATTGGACAAATAATTATCAACATTTTCTTCGAGGAAACTATCTTGTAACACTTTTATTGTTGAACATCAACCATTTTTGCACTATTTTGGTGTGTCTTCAGTATCTCTTTCCTTATGGAGGTATGTGTTGACGACGATTTTACTTGCAACAATAGGGCAAATAAATTCTTCATAGACAAACCACAAAGAGCCTATCCTTCTTGAAAGATATGGAACAAAGACAATCTAAAAGGGGAATCTATTTTAACAGGAAAAGATTGACTCAATTCAATCCCAAGTCTCTGGTAGTTAGGTCTTGACTATACTAGGTTCACTCCCGGGTATGATGTGATATTGCTATTAATCTCAAAGGGAATATGGTTGTTTAAAATCATATATATTAGACACTGAGTTTCCAATTGGATCATAAGAACAAATATCATGAAATTGAAAGATTTGAAATAATATTTCATGAACATCGACAATTTCTTTGCTATCACTTAAGTAGATTTAGCATTAAGCATTCAACAATTTCATAGAAAATGAAATATTTTCCACAAATTTCTATTCATTCATCTATTTTTTGGAACATTTTCAAGAATTTAAACATCTATTCTAAAACAAAGCATAAAAATACTAAAAATTAAATTTTTCCCGGTTATTCTCCATGCATGCCCCAAAGAATTAACCAAATCAAAGCAAACCACTTTATACTTCACCAAATTGATTCATAGCTACATATAAAATGGTGCGAGCTTTTAAAGAGAGGGGTTTTAGTTTGGACACTGAGTAGGTTCTTTATGAACCCTTAAATGGCGCAATACGCAGTCTTGTTCAGCTGAACTAACAAAACTAGCTACAAAAAAATCATGAGATAGGTAGCTATAAAATTGGCTCTGATATTGATCAAAATCTATGTGCATACAAGTTTTTAGATCAGAATGATTTAGAAAACAGGAAAAAAGAACAAAACTTAGAGAAGTTTTGGCTCTTCTGACATCCACAAATTCTAAACTTAACTTAAAAAAGGGGGATCATTTGGCCTTTTATAGAACACAAGGCACATATAGGATAAGAAAAATACATGAGAGGAAATCCAAGGGAAAAATCACATCAAGGCATGTGGAAGGTAGTGATTGGTAAGAGAATTACAATCGAAGTCAACGAAGGTAAACTCTAATTGCACATTGAAGCTCTTCGGGCTTTAATCTTTAATTTTTGCCAGGATGATACTTCGAATTAGGATAGTGTGTAGGAACTTCCCATATATTTAGCATGATTAAATCATCATTTTGTTCCCACACTTTTGCTTTTCCTTGGGATTTCTACTCTTAGGAATGGGCTTCCTCAGAGGTTGGCGCTTTTATCTACCACATGTGAAATACCGAGATCTCCAACATTCCGGTGGATTCAAACTCCTCTACCTACAACATCCCAAAATAAGCAACCTGACTTGGATATAATTCTATCCATGATTCAAGTTTTCCTGACCGTCCATACCCAAACTTTGCAACACAATATGCATCTCCTGCAATCACAAATTCAACTCATTAAATCCCTTTTAAAAGAAAAACATTTATAAACATGTCATGTAAACAAAGCCATTATTCAGTGTTAGTACATAAATCTCATAAATAACACACTTTCTAGCATATTATAAATCCTTGCATAATTATCTTCTACTTATACTGGGTTATTGGACTATCAGAATCATTAGATAACCTTAAGATTTTAAAATTTCATTTCACATCGTTACTCGGTACCCGGTACCTGATATTTGAACTTTCTTGGATTTCCATCTTACCGGACTCCAAATATCAGATCAGAACACTCTGCTCATATTTGCATCACCTTTTTCCTTTTCAAACCTTTTCGGTTCCCAGTATCCGATACCCGAAACAATTACATTATGAATTACTCTTTGATTACATATTTTTCTTTACTTTTCACTTTCAGTGATCTTTTCAACTTGCTAGCTCCTGCCATAAGAGTTATTATTTTTTCACTTGAGTCCCCAAGTCTTACAATCTTGGGGCGTGTTGTGATACCACACAACAACTTGCAACCAATAAAACCAAATTTAAACCAAACTTGAAATTAAATCACCAGTCATAAATTATAACTTATACATATTTTAAAACAATAACTTTCACCTTTACCTAGATTCTGGAATAAAAAATAAAACTCCACCGGAAACATTCGTGTGTACTCTGATTAATTCTAGTTTTTGGAATTCAGTAAAAAGAATCAGTTCATTGACATTGAACCACATAATATGGTAATCCTCTAAAGCTAACCAGGGATAGAGCCTTGCTGCCAATCAAGCTTCCATAGCCCCGACAAGATTATCTCCGTAATTCCCCCCAAACATAGCTCTACTACCAGCCAGGCGTCTATAGCCCCGATAGAGTTATTTGGATAGCATAAAGAGTTGATTTTCTTTTATTTTTTTTTGTTTTTTTTGTTTTTTTTTAAGATATAGCAATGATAGCTCATTTTTTCTCTTTTGATATTTCAATGATAGCTAATTTTTCAACTTGCAGGCAATGAAGCCCGCTATTAGGTTGAGAATTACAGTGGTAGCGAAGGTTACCTTTTGATTTTTCATTCAATGAAAATCCCTTCATTAATTCACCATTTCCCAAAAATTCATTTAATAATTCCCTATTGGTGCATATTTCCAGCTAAATTTCACCACTTTATGCCAAATCCTAGCTAATTGCGACTCACTATGTGTTAGAAAATATGCATAAATTAAAATTGAGCAATGAACAATTTAATCACCAAATTTAAATCTAAATTTATAAACATTAGTTACCACCCTTCCGATTAAATTTTATGGAAAACTGCTAAATATTCAGCTAGCACTCCCAATTTGATGGTGCTGCACCTCATTAATGGATTATAAATGTCATGATTACATTGAAACATAATCACATTAGTTTGCATTAAATTTGCACGCCTTACTTCACACATATTATTTCTTTCAAATTATCCAAGTGATGACATGTGCTGCCTTACTAGCTTCATTTTCCTTTCTACTCTGCACACATAAGCACCTCCGTAATTAATATGGCTCATGAAAAATATATGAAATGACCACTATTAACCTCGAAATCTTCAACTTGCTTGATTCACAATCTTTGTATTGATCAAATTTGAAGCAATTTATCACCAGATTAATTTGATTTAACATTCCGCTCTGAAGATAATTATCTGGTTGCCACCTTCCTTACGATCTCCAAGACTTCACTCGAGGCAACTATGTACCACAACTTCCTCATGACTTTCTATAAATTCTGCACTTCTTCTCGAATTCTTCACAATTTTTCTTAGCTTTCTTTTCTTGTTTTGAATTTTTACTTTGTTTATTCTCACTTCCTTCTAAGCCATGGATACTCCAATTTTCTTAAGTTGCTCTTGCTGCCAGAATGTTTTCTTAGGAAGTATCACACCGCAAAGGCTTGAAAAGGTTTTCTTCATTCGGACTTCCAGTTTCACTGTACCAATTTTGTGCTTAGTCCTTGGGGAAAAGTATGTAGAATCTAGCTGCTACTTTCGTTTCTATTCTGGCATGGCTTCTCATTTTGTAGCACCACTTTTGGATATTGGGCTACATGTTGAAGATGTTCACTTGACTACCAATCTGATAGTAAGACTTGAATATTTGGAGAATCTGGATACTATTTTGTTTGTTGGACACCCGACCATCGGAATTCCTTCCATGGATGATATTCCTTGGTTCCTAGAACACGGGGAAGTGGTTCCACTCCGGCCTTTCCTCACTGACCTCCATATTCATGACTTTGAAGTTCACTGGGAACTCATCTACATAGGGTATTTATCCTTGATAGATGAGGCGTCCGATATCGATTGAATGGCTACTACTACCTATAGCTTGACTCACTCTTTTTGGATTTTTTGGTCTTTTGAAGCAAGAATTTCTGATACCTCATGTATATACGTGATATAAAAATACACAAACACACACACACACACATATATATATTAGCACATCTTAAAGCGTGTTTTACTGTGCATGGTTTTATCATTTTACATTTCTCAATTCAATTTTACAAATGTTTGAATTAACTCTCATGTGTAAGATAAGTTAAACATAATTTGCTAATGTAGAGGCCAAGCGAAAAAGAAAAGAAAAAGAAAGAAAAGCAAAAAAAAAAACCCTACAAAAAGCAAACTAACCCTAACTACCTAAACTCTAATCTAACAAGTGATTAGCCTTAACAAAACAACTTATTTTAATTTCTATGACTATTTCCATTGTCATTTTGGTACGAATTACATAAGGTTTATCCTTAAATTCATTCAAAGAAATTTCAAATGTTCTATTGTAACAATGAATTATCCTAAATTCTCTGCGTTTAATAATAGTAAATTCAATGGTGTACTTACCAATGACTTGGCTCATATGTATAAAAATGGCCTCATTAAAGGTTGATTGCACACACTTCGTCTGATGCGACCATACTCTACCTTCTTCCAGCCCTAGTTCATTTCCATGAATGACTGTGTCCATTTCTCGACTTTCTCCTCCAAAAATCTTCATGTCTTTGGTCCTTTCTTCACTTTTCACTTTGTTAGACCAAGATATATCACAATTTATATTATTATCAGAGAGAGAAAAAGTAAAATTTTGATACTCTATATCTTGCATAAATTAGGAAAATTTCCTTTTTTAACTTGTGAATTTTCAACTTGGAGCAAAATACACGCATCTCCCGTTCGATTTTCCCGCTCCTTTTCCTCATTTGCATTTTCCATGTATAAGGAGATTGATGACTCATCAATGTCGTTTCCTCATTTCTGATGCGATGTCTCAGAATCTCGACATTCTCACCTATTTTCCTGCAAAATGTTAGGATTTTCTCTATAATAATTGCAATTTTCAAACTGTCTTGATGTATCAGTTAATTTTTTAATATTTCCAATTCCACTAGGGTTGAACATTTTTCTCACTAACAGTTCCTTTCTTCTAGTAGTTAGAACTTCTTCTGTTAATGGAATCACTTTGCATATGGCCAAGCTTACCCTAGTTAAAAAAATTTCACACTCGAGTTCATCGTGATCAGTTGTATCATGAATTCTACACTCGGTGACTCTACCAAAGGTGAATAAACTCAAAGGATATAATCTTTGGTTAAAATTTTTCCAAACTTTTCAACTTCCATACTAAAATACTAGCTTGCATTAAATTTCACTTTACAAGCTTCCTTCTTAAACTCATGACTAATATAAAATTCAAAATACGCCCTCCATCTAGCACCAGTTCTTGTTGACAATGATTTTACTTGCAACAACAGGGCGAATAAATTCTTCACATTAAATCACAAAGAGCCTATCCTTCTTGAAAGATATGGAACAAAGGAAATTTAAAAGGGGAATCTATTTTAACAGGAAAAGATTGACTCAATTCAATCCCAAGTCTCTGGTAGTCAGGTCTTGACTGTACTAGGTTCACTCCTAGGTATGATGTGATATTGCTATTAATCTCAAAGGGAATATGGTTGTTTAAAATCATATATATTAGACACTGAGTTTTCAATTGGATCATAAGAACAAATATCATGAAATTGAAAGAATTGAAATAATATTTCATGAACATCAACAATTTCTTTGCTATCACTTAAGTAAATTTAGCATTAAGAATTCAACAGTTTCATAAAAAATGAAATATTTTCAACAAATTTCTATTCATTCATCTATATTTTGGAACATTTTCAAGAATTTAAACATATATTCTAAAACAAAGCATAAAAATACTAAAAATTAAAATTTCTCCCGGTTATTCTCCATGCATGCCCCAAAGAATTAATGAAATCAGAGCAAACCACTTTATACTTCACTAGATTGATTCATAGTTACATATAAAATGGTGCAAGATTTTAAAGAGGGGTTCTAGTTTGGACATCAAGTAGGTTCTTTATGCACCCTTAAATGGTGCAACACGCAGTCTTGTTCGACTGAACTAACAAAACCAACTATAAAAGATTCATGAGATAGGTAGCTATCAAATTAGCTTTGATATTGATCAATATCTATGTGCATACAAGTTTTTAGACCGAAATGATTTAGAAAACAAGAAAAAAGAACAAGACTTAGAGAAGTTTTGGCTCTTCCGACATCCACAAATTCTAAACTTAACTTAAAAAAGAGGGATCCTTTGGCCTTTTATAGAACACAAGGCACATATAGGATAAGAAAAATACATGAGAGGAAATCCAAGGGAAAAATCACATCAAGGCACGTGGAAGGTAGTGAGTGGTAAGAGAATTACAATTGAAGTCAACAAAGGTCAACTCCAATTGCACATTGAAGCTCTTTGGGCTTTAATCTTTAATTTTCGCCAGGATGATACTTTGAATCAGGATAGCGTGTAGGAACTTCTCATATATTCAGGATGATTAAATCATCATTATGCTCCCACTCTTTTTCTTTGGCTCAGAATTTCTACTCTCAACAATGGGCTTCCTCAAAGGTTGGCACTTTTATACACCGCATCTGAAATACCGGGATCTCTAGCATTCCGATGGATTCAAAATCCTCTACCTACTACATCCCAGAATAAGCAATCTGACTTGGATATAATTCTATCCGCGATTCAAGTTTGCTTGATCGTCCATACTCAAAATTTTCATAGCAATCTGCGTCTCCTCCAATCACAAATTCAACTCATTAAATCCTTTTTAAAAGAAAAACATTTATAAACATCTCATGTAAACAAAACCATTATTCAGTGTTAGTACATAAATCTCATAAATAACATGCTTTCTAGCATATTATAAATCCTTGCATAATTATCTTCTACATATACCAGGTTATTGGACTATCAGAATCATTAGATAACCTTAAGATTTTAAAATTTCATTTCACATTGTTACCTGGTACCTGGTACCTGGTATTTAGCTTTATCCATGAACTTTCCCGGACTTCAGTTTTACCGGAATTCCATCTTACCGGACTCCAAATATCAGACTAGAACACTTTGCTCATATTTGCATCACCTTTTTCCTTTTGAAATGTTTTCAGTTCTCGGTATCCAGTACCCGAAACACTTACATTACAAAGTACTCTTTGATTAAATATTTCTCTTTACTTTTCACTTTCGGTGATCTTTTCAACTTGCTAGCTCTTGCCATAAGAGTTATTATTTTTTCACTTGGGTCCCCAAGTCTTACAGTCTTGGGGCATGTTGTGAGACCAAACAACAGTATGAAGAGCATCACCAAGTTGTAATTTATGTAGGGGAGACATTTTATCCATATCTACATGTTCTTGTTGCATGGGAATCTATAATAATTGTGCAGATACCACCGGTTGGAACTATAGTTGCATATCCACTAGAATTTTTAATGAATCTCTAGAAGCTCCAGAGGATTCACCAACTGTTTGAAAATTTTATTCTTCCTTCCTCTCACTCTTTTCCTTCTCTTCATTATCAAATCAGTCTTCTGCATTCTTTTCTTCTTCACAAGGCTTCTCATCATTCGAAGGATACAAGTTTTTATTCTTTTGTGCCTTAGAATTGTACAAGATTTCTTCTTCTTTTTACTTCATATTTTTCTCCATATTCGGAGGGAGAAAATTTTATTTTGTTTTATCTTTCTCCTTCTTCTGACATCCGTCACATCATCATCATTCTTCTCAACAATATTTTCCACATTAAGAGGGGAGTTATCAGTTGAAACATCTACCTACCCAAGCTCATCAGTCATTTCTTCATCTAGAGGGATGTTATCTATCATTATGTTTTCTTGTCCACCCTCAGGCTCCTCAAGTACATGCTCAGATTTCTCATTAACTGGTTCATTTAAATTTTAAACAATTGTATCATATTGGAATTTATCTTCATTGTCTGGAGACATTGCCAATTCTTTTACTAGGTCTACAACTTTCTGCACCATCTCATTTTTCAGCCTTTCAATGTCCTATTTATCTCTACTGATTAGAGTGTTAACTCTTTTCTTTGTTCTAATTTTTTTGTTGTATAGTTTAGATAATTTGTGTCTATCCCTAGTTATAAGAGAAGAACTAGTCTTCTCCAAGGAAAATGTCTTTATCTTTGCATCTTCTTCAATAGCTTCTTGCCTTCTTGCAGTTAAAACACTCTTCAAGTAATTAGGCAATCGATGCTCAATTTTATCCAAGCTAGTGTCAAAAGTTATCATATACTTAACTATGGCCACTTCAATGGTTTCATTATCTTCATCATTAGAATTCAAATACATTTTAGCTATATCTTCCAAGAGACCAAATTCTGAAATGTTATTAAACAAAGCATCAAATTTTAAGAGACTATGTTCCCTTATCAGAGGGGATTTTTCTTTCTTCTTCCCCTTGTCTTTAGGATATTTCTCTCCTCCCAACTTATTTTCTCTTCTCTAAATATTGAAATCTTTCTTTTCTCTTTCTACTTCTTCTCTACTCTTAGTATCAACAATATCAAATTTTGTTCTTTTGGAACTGGTCTCTTACACAGAGGCTTGAGACTTTTTCTTCTTCTGGATCAGTTGTGGTCCATCCTCTTCTTCTTCTTCATGATTGTAGTTGATATATTTCTCCCTTGTTACCTTTTCTTTTATTCTCCTCTTAGGATTCTTTTGATTCTAAGGGACACTAGATGTAGCCTTCTTCTTTGAACTCTCTGTAGGCTTAGTTTCAGAGAACTTCAAAATAGTGGGAGAGGGGGTAGAGGTCCTAACTGACTTTCTTGTGATGGGAGTACCTTGTGGAGCCATAGACGGGGCTTTTATTTTCCCCACAAAACCCTTAGGTAGGCTCACAATCTCTTCCAATTGAGTTTTCATCTTCTCCACATTCTTCTCAACATCCTTTCTCTTCTCAAGATTTACTTTAGTTGATTTCTCTATATAAGTTCCAAACCTTTCCATAGATGGATCTCTTGGTTTGCTTAACATAATCTTTTCTAGACCAGTAAGATTTTCTATTGTTACCTCATATCCCAGCTCTGGGATCCAAACAATTTTAGTTTCAATTGCTTCCAAAATGTAGTTATCTCTTCTAACCATGAAAGTGATGCCATTTTTATACTTCTCAACAACTTTTGTTAGTATCCTTTCTTTCCTGCATCTTTCCTTGAAATGACTTAAAGAAACCCCACAACATGGATTTTTGGGTTTCTAGGTCTCCTAACCTTCTCACATGATCTCTAATTTGAATGGCAATAGGAATATTGTCCAACCTCACAATGTTCTTTGTACCAAGAACCTCTCTAATAATGTAAAACAATAAGCATATAATTAGGATACCATATCATAAGGGTACCAAGATTCCTTGGTCTTATAAAGATTCTCCATTAATTGTTGTATTAGGAGTTCACACAAATCAATATCCAAACCTTCCTTCACCATTTGGTGAACATTATGAATGGTAGTAGTTGACACAAAGTTCTCTTTGTTTGTGAAAATATCTTATAGCCAATCACCATCGATGCATACTTAACTGCTAGGTCATCAATGTCCTTCACCATTAGGGAAAAATTGTCAAATTTCACATTGATGAGCTTCATTACCATTTCTTTCTTCACGACCTTCATTTCCAGAATGAGATCATTTGAGCATAACCCTCTAACCACCTTTATTTCTTTCTTGTTAATCATATGTGGTATATCTAACCACATGAACTTGTCATGAATTATATTGAGCACATACTTTACCCACTCATCCTCATGGAATAAATTTAGAAATTTGTTCCATACATCTAGCTTCTTCTTTGATGCAGGGGCATCCAGAAGCATTCAAGAAATTGAGGCAGTTGCAGTGAAGTTCAGTTTAGCCAATAGCGTGGCTTGTTTAGAATGTGGATGATCAGAGGGTGTGGATTAAAGGGTTTGTTTTTGAGTATGTCTAGTGTTTCCATGTTAAGTTTCAGAGATCCGCATTAGGATCCGATCGAGTTATGAGTATCTGAGTTTTGACAGTTGTTTAGTTGTTCTAGTTGGTGTTCTTGACGAAAAATAATGTGATTCTGGAAACTTGAGTTCTTGTAGATGTTTCTATGGTGATTTGTGATGTTTGTGGATGTTTCTAGATCATGTGTTGTTGGTCCACCTTGATCGTTGTGCTCACAATTGGTGATTTTCTTTTGTGAGTTCATATTTTCATGTTCTTAGCTGACATGGTGTTGTCGTGTGTTGTGGATCTTTGAGGAATCAATTTTGAAGGCATTTCATGTTCAAGGACATTGTTTTAGGTCCTTACTTTGTTGTGGTTGACTTTGGTTGGTTTGCATTGTAAATTTTTTATTGTTTGGGGCCGACCTATTTGGGTCTACACGTTATCTTACTAGCCATTGTATTTGGGTCAACATGTTAAGGGTTAAATGATTTTTGGATGATATAAATGGAGGAGAGGATTTGTTATAAGAGACAAAAGAGGGATGGATCAATAAGGTGTTTGATAGTGTGAAGTATGAAGCACGGTGATGAGGCATTCTGATCCAGAAGATCCCTTGAGTAGAGTGAGTGTGGAGTAGGAAATGGAGTCGATGGAAAATTGTTGCGAAGATTGTCATCATTTGAGTTATTTGTAACTCCTGGGTTGCGGCCTAGAATTTTTTAAGCTCGAGAGGCATATGTAATGTGTTTTGTGATTTAATATAATGAGTAATGAGCTTTGTAGGCTAGGTTTTTCCTTGTTAGGGTTTTCCCAAAATATATCTTGTGTCCAATGTTCATGAATATCTTTTATCTTTCTGTGGATTAATTGTTAATTTCCGTTGTGTATCTATGTGATCATGGAGGTAGTAATTAGGTTGCAAGGCTAGACTGTCCTTAATTGGATCCTCCTACCTTGATTGTATCAAATGGTATCAAAGTTGGTTGTGAGTCTGTTAGCTGGTTGTGGATCTGTTGGGAAGGAAGGTAGTGTTGAAAGAAGTATGAAACCCTAGAAGAAAGATTGAGGCAAGAAATATTTGGGAAAGCATTCAAATTCATTTTTTCATCTGATTTGTTTCAATGGGGAATATTGGGAAGAGGATGAAGAAGGAAAATGAAACCCTAATCTACGAAAGGGATACTTTGGAGGAAGAGTTGTGTGAAATCAAGAAGTGTAATTCATAATTGAGGAAGAGAAATGAAGAACTAGAAGTAGAGCTGGATATGTTTGAGGATGTTGAAAATAAATTTGCAAGGATGGAAAAGAGGAACAAAGATTTGGAGGAAAGTTTGAAACAGTTGAACAAGGAGAACAATTTGTAGAAGAAGGAGATATCTGGTTTGAAGAAACATGTTGATTAGTTGGAGCAGTCACTTAGAGCATGCTAGAAGGAGAATGAGAATATGAGAACTAAGCTTGAACCTTGTGATGTTTCTTGTGATACTAATGATTTTTGTGATGTTGCAGAAGTTTCTTTAGAAGGTGAAGTTAAAGATAACAATGTGATGAAGCCTATGATTGTTGGTGATGGTATTGGTTTCAAAATCATGCAGAGAATAGGATATGAAGGAAAAGGATTGGGAAAGTAGTAACAAGAAATTACAGAGCCTGTTAAACCAATAATGAGATCAAAAAGTGAAGGCCTTGGATATGACAGAGGTAAGAATCTTATTGCAAGTTTGAATTAGGGAAGAAAAGGTATGTATTGTTCACATTGTAATAGGCATGGACATGAAAAGGAATTGTGTTGGGATCTATATCCTTGTAAGTTATGTGGATTAAGGAAACATTATGAAAAGATGTGTTGGGATAAGATGAGAAGGAGAAAGCCTATGACAAGTTGAAAGCAAATGGATTATGGATGGATTGATTGATCAAAGTGGAAACATGTTACTTGTATGATTAGAAGATTGTACAGATGGAAGAACTCATATGTTGGAGAAAAAGAGGGATCAAGATACAGAGAAAGAAGACCTTATGCAGAGTAGAACAAGTACAATGAAGGGTACCAGAGGAGTGATGGATCAAAGTGGAAACATGTTACTTGTATGATTAGAAGATTGTACAGATGGAAGAACTCATATGTTGGAGAAAAAGAGGGATCAAGATATAGAGAAAGAAGACCTTATGTAGAGCATAACAAGGACAATGAAGGGTACCGAAGGAGTGAAAGAGGATTTGCTAGAAGAGGAACCTGTTTTCAAGTTTGGAGGAAGAAAGAATCAATCATTAAGTGTCATCAAGAACCTGATATCAGAGAAGCTAATGAAAGAGAAGTAGTAAAGGATGCAAAGATAGTTTGTGTAGATGAAGAAGAGCCTAAATTATTTTATGCAGAGGAAGGGGAACCGTTGGAGGTATTAGATTTCATAGACCCAGAAGAAGGTGAAGCATTAGAAGAAGACAATGATCTTGGGGAAACTTGCGGAGAAGGCTTGAACAAAATTCTGACCTTGAGGCAGTTGCAAGTACCTATGAACCGATCGCCAAACCAATTCAAAGAGTAGAGCTTAAGGAAATTTTGCAGGGTGGACTTGAACAAAACGCCGACCTTGAGGTAGTTGCAAGTACCTATGGATAGATCTCTAAACCAATTCAAGAGACAACATTGGATTTGACATAGTATAGACCAAAGTGAAGAGGCTCACTTTTCAAATAACCCTAAGAGTCTGATGTAGGGGCATTTAGAAGCATTCAAGAAATTGAGGTAGTTGCAGTGAAGTTCATTTTATCCAACAGTGTGGCTAGTTCAAAATGTGGATGATTAGAGGGTGTGGATTAAAGGGTTTTTTTTCGAGTATGTCTAGTGTTTCCATGTTAAGTTTCAGAGATCCACATGAGGATCTGATCGGGTTATGAGTATCTGAGTTCTGAGAGTTGTTTAGCTATTCTAGTTGGTGTTCCTGAAGGAAGATAATGTGATTTTGGCAACTTGAGTTGTTGCAGACGTTTTTGTGGTGATTCACGATGTTCGTGGATGTTTCTAGATTGTGTGTTGTTGGTCCACATTGATCATTGTGCTCGCAATTGGTGATTTTATTTTGTGAGTTCATATTTTCATGTTCTTGGCCGATAGGGTTTTATCATGTGTTGTGGATCTTTGAGGAATCAATTTTGAAGGAGTTTTGTGTTCAAGGACATTGCTTTGGGTACTTACTTTGTTGTGGTTGACTTTGGTTGGTTTGCATTGTAAATTGTTTATTGTTTTGGGCCGACCTATTTGGGTCTACACGTTATCTTACTAGTCATTGTATTTGGGCTGACATGTTAAGGGTTAAATGATTTGTGGATGATATAAATGGAGGAGAGAGGATTTTTTATAATAGATAGAAGAGGGGTGGATCGATAAGGTGTTCAATAGTACGAAGTATGAAGCACGATGATGGGGCATTCTAATCTGGAAGATCCCCTAAGCAGAGGGAGTGTGGAGTAGGAAATGGAGTCGATGGCAGATTGTTACAAAGATTGTGGTGCAGGAGCACCCAATACACATAGTTTAAAACAATTTATCCTTTGAAGGAAGCATAGGAATTAGGAAAAGAGGGTTACTTGAGTCATTTTATGATTGAATAAGGCCTTTGAGCCCATTAATGATGTAATTAGGGGTATTTTATGTTAGTTAGTTCAAAAAATGCAAAAGGTTGCATAAAAATGTACTTATTGTCAACAAATTGTTAAAAGTGAAAAACTAGGCAATTAGGGGTCTAATTGGTAAAAAGTTGGTTTCCAATGTCCAACTAATTAAAATTTCAGTTGGAGGATGTTTGTAAGGGTGGTTAGATGTTAAATAAGCCTCTCATGGTCAAGGCATGGTGGTTGAATCATTTTTTTTGAAGTTCTAATGAAAAAGTGGTTGTTTTCTGGAAATTTCTGTGTAAATTTGCTGCTAAAACATGTGGTACGACCTTTGTACGACCTGTACGGGCTCAAACCTATTATGGTTGGAAAGAGGAGAGTGTCAGATTTCATTTGAAAGTGGTTTGGTGAATTTTCATTGAGTTTAGAGGATTTTATTGACATTTTATTAAAACTGCCTGTGCACAGCCATTAGAGGGTTTGAAAGTCTAAAATGTAGTTTTTGACCATTCCACCCATTGTATGCCACTGTAACTCAGTGGAATGGTCTAATATGATGTAAATTAGATGTATTAATTCATTTTATATTATAATAAGGCGTTATTGTTTTGAATGTGTGATGCCCTAGGGCTGAAAATGCATTTTTCCCTTGAAAAGTGATGGTTTCAAAGTGCTTTTCAATGAATTATTAATGGAGTTGAGATTGTAAGCATTGAAAATGTCAAGGCAGACCCTATGGAAGGTGTTTGGATCATTTATTTGTTTATTCAAGTCTGGAAATGAAGATTTTGACAAAACCCTTGTTTTTGCATTACTAAAGGAGGTTTTTTGAGTTGGGAGTGTTTCTGACTGTACAGGTGCAAACTAGTGGTGGATTCTATGTTTTTCGACCATTTAATTTGCTTCCCCAAGGTTTCAAGATGATTGGATAAGTTTTAATGGTACTTCCTTTGTTAAATTGACCTCTTTTCCTTGTTTTTCCCATGGTGAGTGTATTGGAAGTCTAAACTGGTCCAAAGGAGTTATATCTGATATTGAAGTATGTTGTGTAAGTATTTAATGGGTGTCTAAATCTGTTATTTATTTGGAAATTATTTTGGGAAAGTTGGGTGAAAAGTCCCTTGAAGCTGTTTGGCAGTGTTGATGGAAAGAATGCATCTAACAAGTGGATTTGTGAAGTTGTTTTGATTTGCTTTGAAAATTGGGTTGAAAATTTGTTATTTGTCATTTCAAGTTGATTTCCACCTTGGGTTTGCATTAGATTGTCATCATTTGAGTTATTTGTAACTCCTGGGCTACAGCCTAAAATATGTTAAGCCCGAGAGGCATATGTAATGTGTTTTGTGATTTAATATAATGAGTAATGAGCTTTGCACGCTGGGTTTTTCCCTGTTAGGGATTTCAAAGGATATATCTTGTGTTCGGTGTTCATGAATGTATTTTATCTTTTTGTGGATTAACTATTAATTTCCATTGTGTATCTGTGTGATCATGGAGGTGGTAATTTAAGTTGCAAGGTTGGACTTCCCTTAATTGGATCCTCCTACATTGACTGCATCATTCTCCGTCAAACTTCCAAATTTAGGTTTCAATTCAAAATCATCTCTTGTCAATTCATTTACCTAATATTTTGCAATCTTCATATGGCCATATTCTTCCATTTTTGTGCAAATGTAAATTCACACATCCTCTATGTGCATAACACCACATGGAACCCTAAAAAATGCACCTTCTAGATCCGTCTCCATGGACTTAAATGAATGTTTCTTGAAATTAGGTCTCGACCATTCCAATACATCAACTAATTGTGAAGTAAAAATCTTTGAAACTTCACAGAACTAGGGTATAGTAAGAAACTGTAAATACCTTGTAATTTCTTCACTGGTTAGGGTTTCACACAATGCACCAAATGCTTCAATCGATTTTTCTCTGCTTATCTACTCATCAAATACTCGATCACAAATGAATTTTGATTATGAAAAATGAAATATAAACATTTTTTTGGTGACCTAATTTGCATTGAATGTTGTAGATGAAGTTAGGCTGAAAAGCTGATAGACCCTCACTGTGTTGACATAATCACTTTTAATTACTCCACATATCTCGACAACAAGATATTTCATTCTAGAGATCTCATCAATAGATTAAGCATGTCATCCAACATCTGTACTTATGAGATGAAGCCATCAACACATCTTTGGTGGGGGCTTAAGGATTTTCTATTAAAACTCCCCCTGAGCCAAAGCTCTCTATCTTATTTCTGGAGGAAACATCTACTCCAAGAGCTAGCAAAAACTCATTCTTCACTTCATTCTCATCCTTTTTCTTCCATATCTTATTCATTTCCTTTTCATCTCGATCAGATCCACTTTCTTTTCTATTGAATCATTCTTCTTCTTTTTTGAAATAGAGGGTTTGACATTATTATTTTTGTAGAGCTTAGTTATGTGTCCTGGTTTGCTGCATTTGTGGTATATGATACCTCTTTGAACAAGCTTGCTTCTTTCCATTTTAGATCTTCATTCAAAGGAATTATGCCCAAATCCATTGCATGTATAATTGTAGCCATTAAAAGATTGGAACATCATGCCATTATTATAACCACTCATCTGATTTCTACATTCACTAGCTTTATGACCAAATTTATTGCATGTAAAAAAATTGACCAAGAAATGATTGAACATTCTTGTTCATTCTACTTCAACACTCTATAGCTCTATGTCCAAATTTATTGTATGAATAATAGTAACCATTAAAATATGAATACCTTTGTGCAACAAGTTTTCTGATAGGAGGCCTTTTGAATTCTTTCTTCTAGTTTTAGACTTGTTTGACATTGCTCTTCCTGTCATTCTTCTTTTCAACACTGTTTGGAGTTTGATTTACCTTTGAAATTTCTCCTTTTTCAAACCCTATACCTTCTTTTTCCTTAGAAACCTTTCAATTTGCAATCATCTTATCAAGCAATGTGGAGCTCTTCTTGAACTTGTCCTCCTGATTCTTTGCTTTCTCTAGATCTGATCTTAAATTTACAATATCTTGTTTAAGCTTTGAACATTCTTCAAATTTGTCTTTCAATTTGGAATTCAGATAGTATTCAACTCTTTTTCCTTCTTCAACTTGCACTTTAAGATCATTGATTCTCTCATTTGATTGCTTAAGCTTCTCATTTGTTTCCTTGATTCTTTCTATGTCTTATTTGAGTTTCTCTCTCAACTTATTGATACACTCATTTGCATCATTAAGATCCTTTTTTAGATCTGTATTCTCACATTCTTCTTTATCCAAAACATCAAGGGTTGATTTGAGTTCTCATTCCATATCAACCTCACAATCTTCTTCAATAAAACCTTTAGGGATAATCTCTTCCAGATGGATAGGATACCTCCTTGTAGCCATGTGTTCAATCTCCAAGATCTACCTCAGTGATCAATCCAATTGAAGGAACCAAGATCTAATAATAATTGGTGAGCACCTCAAATATTGAGGGGGGAGTGAATTAGTATTCCCTAAAATTCATTAACTTAAAACGTATTTCACAACATCTCATTCAATGCGTATTAATGGAAAGAAACATTAAAATCATGCATCACATCAATAAACACAAGAACACTAGATTTTATGTGGAAAACCCAAAAAGGGAAAAACTAGGGTGAGGATTAGCTCACAATATATTATAACTGGTTACAATATTTGATACAAAAAGGTGGACTCATTGTCTAGGGGCTCACTATCCAAAATAGGGAATGGCTCACTGCCGGTGGCTCACTACCAGAGGGCTTAATTCCCAAAATAGAAAGAGATAGAAGAAAGGGTGGCTCACTGCTAATGATGAACTTATAACAATGCATCTGACATATGTTGAAGATATAGTTCCACTGAAGCTTAGAAAAGTAACTTAAAACACTTCACACTTCACCAAAACTATGATTCACACTTCTCTTTGCACCATATCTTGCACACACACTCTATCCACCACATTCATGCAATGAATAAATATTGCATATATACCACAACCATCCAAAAAATTAATTAGGTTAGCCTAATTAGATGTATGATGCACCACATAACCTATCAGCCTAAAACATTAACACACATGTCTTGCAAAAAGAACCAAAAAGTGTACACCACCAAAATAGGTTTGCATGACCCATAATTACTCTTATGATACTGCTCCATACACAACTCAACTTTTCATGACCCCAAAATACTTAGGTCAACAATGGATAGCAAAACTGGTGAAGTAATATCTGAATGAACCAACTATTCATCCACACTTTGACACACAGACCACCAAAACACTTGCCACTTGGAATGTACATACTTCTCACATCTATAAACACTTCCACAAATCTACATAACATAATATTCATTTGCGATGGAATGCGAAGCATTCCAACATACACTTTGCACCACTAACTCTATCACAACTTAGTCAATACTTTGTCAACATTATCTTCAAATATGAAAGATAAATAACCATGAAAATTCAGATTTAGAATCATATAACATGCACCAATATTACCTCAAAACTACATGACAAAATTTTGCATAGCGTAGAAATGTGGACCAGAAAACTGGTTCACTATACCACTAAAACTGCACTTGAGACGTAGGAAATTATCCAAACCACTTGGTTGTCTCTAGACCAAATCTTCTGCATCTATACAATGGGTTGACATCAATGATAACACCATAACAAAACCATATTCCATAGTCTCAAAAATCTCCTCAATGAAAAACAAAGTTCCAACATAGGGATAATATAAAATAAAAAGGATCTCAATCATTGAAAAATATTATTTATTGGATTACTAAATAGACCTTATTTTAACATATGCTAGATGCACAAGAATGAATATTCTTAGACCATCTATTGATATTATCACCAACATTTATATTATGGTAGGGGAAGATTAGAAATGTGATGGAATTAGAGTTGTTAGTGGAGGAAATAGAGTCTATGGTGGTAAATTATATATAAAATTCATAGTAATAGGGAGTAGGAAAGAGGGAGGGATTGTGCTAGAAGAGAGTGTTTTGATGATTGAAATGACACACTAATTTAGTAGCAACATAAATGTAATATATCTCTCTTGAAAGGATGAAAAAATTCCCACAAAGTTTGTATTGCTAGGTTTCCACTTAAAGTAGTCTAGGGGTGTATTGAAAGGAAACAAGGTACATGGAAATGCTTACTAAACCAAAATCATATGGATATTTGTGAAATTTTTAGTCTTTTAACAATTATAGAAAGAAGAAACATATATAAGTATAAAGTAAACAATATATCATAATATAGATGAACATGGGGAAAACACTCTTGAAGAAAAAATCCACTCTCTAAAGCAACTCAATATATTTTTTAGTAAACAACATACTTATAATATAGTTACAAATGGAGCCTTCATAGAAATATCACCAAATATAGATCTAGAGGAATGTTGGCATCTTAAAAATATTTACAAAACTCTCACACAAACTCCATCTAAAACTCCTAATATTTAGGAGATACAATACATGAAATCATCAAATATTAATTAGAAAACCATGAGCTAACAACACATAGACTAGCACCCAAATCCTTTGATTAGAAATTCAACATGAAAATCTCAAGGTGATTCCACACACTAAAAATGACATATTCCTTCCAACTATTATTATAACCTCATTATAATCCACTCCCTATATTGGATGTTTTATTTTTTGTTTCATTATCCCCAACAAATATTTCTTATGATGTGTCATAGCATACATCATAAGTTAGTCAACAAGTATAACTCCTTATAGCTCCAAGAGACCTACATATTAGGAACCAAAAAAGGTCATGTTGAACAACCTAGAATATTTATTTTGGAAAAAAACTAATTTTGTAGCCTAGGACTTATTTTTTTCTATTTTATAATAAAAATATACTTTTATGATTTTAAAAATTAGAAGTAAGGTCGAGACACCTTTCCTAACATTCAACCACTTTTCAAAAATATTGCAAGAGAAAAAGGATTATCAACACCATGCTATAATTTCTAGGGGCTAAGAGGCCTATAGAATCATCACATTACCTAAATTTTTATGTGATTACTAGTTTCATAAATGCATTTATAGCATTCTATAAAATGTTAACTATTTCTAAGATCGCCTTCCCATCCTCTACCATATCTCAAACAAAATGTTATTCAAAATAAATATTCCTTGAATCCTTGCATGAAAGGTAGGGTTATTTTCTAGACATATGGTACTCTAACTATTAGAATGAATTTTAATGTCTCCTCCCTCTATTCTAACATCTCAACACAATAAATTAATTCAAATGACTTCTTTATAATCATGAGTTTCTTCCATATACTCTATATCTATAGTGTATGAATCAACTATAGCCCGTCACTTATCCAACTGATTGCACCACCAAACATAGTGAAAACATATTGATGTGGGGATCTTCTATTGTTGGAATCTCTAGCCCAATCTAAATCCATAAATCGATGAATATAAATTGAATGCCTATCTCCTATGTTTGTCTCCTATAGGATAGTCATTATAGCATAATAAATACTCATAAGTACCCCACAAATACATGAAGACCCTCTTCACTACATCTTAATGTATTCACCCAAGATTAGCCATAAATTTTCTATACTCCCATTGTGTGGGAAGTGTTTGGTATTGTATATACCATAGCATACATCAAAATATTGACTACACTAACATAAGGTACTATGCTCACTAAGAGAAATTAGACACTGAGAAATAAATAAATTTGTTCCCATCATAATAAAAACACATAATGGCCTACACTATGACATGTTAAACTCTCCAACATTAAGTTCACATACTTACTCTAGCCCAACCAAAGTCTTATGTTCACTCTATCTCTTCTTGTAGCATACAAAATTATCACCCTTGACAGTTTCACATTAGGTTTAACTCCCCACTATGTGCTTAGACCTAATTATGCATTTAATTTCCCATTTTATAAACATACTCAAAAAATTAAACAAGGGAAACAAAAATAAGTATTTGATATTTCCCCTGACACGTTGGGCTCTGAAAAGAATGGGTTTGGTCTAGGGCACCCCACAACCTAGAACACCTCTTTTTGGATCCAATTTGAACATGTTGATGTCAATATTTTAATATTTGAAAATCTAATTTCATTTGTTAGCTACCAGTATTTGATTTTTGGGAAATTAGAAGAATTGCATATAAATACTAGTCATTTTATAATTTAAAATCCTATAATCACACTTAGCAATTTTGGTTCAAAGCAAATTGAAGATCCTAAAATCAGTCAAGAGCATTTAAGGGAATTATTAGTAGCATTATTGCAACACTTTATCAAACAAGTTCAATTTTACAAAACATAAGAAGAATGAAGCAATTTATGTGCAAGGAGCTATTATGACCATTCATGCCAAAATCATGAAGATGTTTTGAGTTATCCTCTACATGCTAGCTTCAAAAATCTATTGTGAGCTAATATTTTGTAATTATATCAATAAATCAAGGATTCCATCAGTCCACTTGTGTGTGGCATCTCTTTTTCAAGGGTTTTCACATCAAGGTAACATTATCATTTTTTATTTGTCAATTTCAGTGGTGTAGGAGCACCCTAGCAAGAAAATGCCTCTATGAGGCAATCTTAGGTTTTTGATTTAGTGTAGATGATCTCATGATGTAATAAGGTCTAAATGGCCAGATTAAGCTTTTAATAGGTCCTAGATAGTCATTTTGGATTCATTGGGAATATAATGTAAAGGTTGCAAAAATTGACAAAATGTTGTCATAAGCAATATTATAAAAATGCAACAAATTGCAAAATGGTGGAAGGTGAAGAGACAAGTAGTTATAAATTTAGGTTGAGTAATTGGAATTGGTTTATAAAGGAATTTTGAAGCCTCACAAACTTCGAGGAAGGTAGGGGGATGATGTAGGAGTTTAGAAATTAATTAAATACTCTATTTTTCTGTTATTTACCAACTTTTTCATTGTTTTCAGGCCATTGTATGACCATATCTATGCATAAATCATTTCCTCCTCCATTGTTAGTTAAAGCCCTATGAATCTACATTATTTTTAATTTTGTTTCATGAGAATCCATTCAGTTTTAAAGAAGTTATGAGCAATTTATCTCAGGTGGGTAAAACCCTGATCTAGGGTAAGCAGTGTGCATTTTAAATTATGTTTCTCCAATTTCCACCATGGGAAATTCCTGTAAGTTGGTGAAAAATTAGTTTTTTATGTATTTTAAGAGATTTCAAGGTTTTAGAGTCTATGGTTGAGGTTTTGGGCAGATTTAATGAAGCCTTAGGTCTGTAAACTGTGTAAAAGTCTGGAAAACCAGTGACAGTGAGGTTTTTAAGGGTTTTGATCATGGTGAGTGAGTCCTTCTTATGTATTATTGTTTTAAAAGAGTGTTTGGGTGTATGTTGATCTCATTTCTGATAAGGCTTGGTAAAGGTATAAGTTTGAAGTCCAGTATAGATGACTGTCCTGTTAAGGAAGTCTTGTTGATAGTCCTATTTTGGTGACAAAATGAAGGTCTAGGATAGGTGTCTGATGAAATAACCTGAGTAAAGTATGGGAGATTGTTTAATTAGGGTGAGAAGGTGTATTTGAACATGTTTTTGGCATCCACAAAGGAAAATGGGCCTAGTTATTGTTAGGAAAATCTATAAGGAAGTTCTAAAGTTTGAGAAGTCTAAGTTGGTATTAAGGTTTGAGTCAGTTATTTTGATGTTGTTCAAGGTGGTTTGAGGTTTCTACAAGAGGTTTATTGTTTGGATGTCAGTTTGGGTGTTTTTAACCAAGTTGTTTTGTGAATGGAATTTTCCTCAAAGGAGAAGTTTTTCAGTTTAGTGATTTGAGTTGTTGCCTAAAGCATGGCTAGTTGAGTTGTTTGACCCTTGTCATTGCATTAGTTGGTATCAGAGCTCATAAAGGTCTAGGAAGAGAGAAAGAGTTTGGTGTTTGTATTTGTGTTTGTGTGTTTGTGTAGGTTGAGGAAGGAACCTGATGTCCAAGAGACTAGGTAGAGGAAAAGTGACGGGACCTAGGTGAGGCAGAGTGAAGAGGAAGCAAGGAGAGACTTGCTTGAGTAAAGAGAATATGGATTTGTTGAGAAGGAACTTGCAGGTAGTGGAGTCACAAAAGAAAGAAAAAAATGAGAGGAAGAGAAAAAAGATTAGGAAAATAGAGAAAGAGGTAGCAACACTGAAGCAAGCTATAGAAAGAGTAGAATTGGAGTTCGAAATGGAGATGGAGCAGTTGCTCAGACAAGCAAAAATTTGGCATTTGACAGTGAAAAAGAAAGTTGTATGGCCCATTAAAATGATAGTCAAAAGAAGAAGACAAACGAAGATACTAGAGGAAGAAGAATAATTCATGGATGAGGAAGACAATAAAATTGCAGCCATTCCCAAGCATGAAGGTGAAAGTGGAGCAGAGGTGAAGGATGAATTGATTTTGGAGGGAAATGATGAATCCCTCTTGAAGACACAAAAAGAGTTGAAGATACATGTTGTGGAGATAATATACCACTTACTTGTTGTGATAACACTTTTGATGAGGAATAAACTAATGGACAAGATGCAACATATGGAAGAAGAAGGACAAAGAGTTGAGATAGAGATTGTGACACATCAGAGCATGAAGGAGCAGATTCCAAGGGGCAAGACAAAGTGGAGACCAGTTGGCATAGACCAACTAAAGCCAAAGGTGAAGATGAAAGTTGTTTCAAGAAGCAAGGCATAGAAGAATACATGGAGGAGAATTTGATGATGAAGGCTTGTTACTACATTTAATCCAAGAGGACTTGGAGTTTTTTATTTGGTCGGGAGTATGGTGCAGGAGCACCCTAGCAAGCAGTTGCCTCTATGAGGCAATCTTAGGTTTTTGATTTAGTGTAGATGATATCATGATGTAATAAGGTCTAAATGGCCACATTAAGCTTGGAATAGGTCCTAGATAGTCATTTTAGATTCATTGGGAATATAATGTAAAGGTTACAAAAATTGACAAAACATTGTCATAAGCAATATTGTAAAAATACAACAAATTACAAAATGGTGGAAGGTGAAGAGACAAGTAGTTAGAAAGTTAGGTTGATTCATTGGAATTGGTTTATAAAGGAATTTTGAAGCCTCAAAAACTTTGAGGAAGGTAGGGGGATGATGCAGGAGTTTGGAAATTAATGAAATACTCTATTTTTCTGTTATTTACTAGCTTTTTCATTGATTTTAGGCCATTGTATGGCCATATCTATGCATAAATACTTTCCTCCTCCACTGGTAGTTAAATACCTATGAATCTACATTATTTTTTATTTGGTTTCATGAGAATCCATTCAATTTTAAAGAAGTTGTGAGCACTTTATCTCAGGTAGGTAAAACCTTGATCTAGGGCAAGTAGTGTGCATTTAAAATTATGTTTCTCCAATTTCCACTATGGGAAATTCCTATAAGTTGGTGAAAAAGTAGTTTTTTATGTATTTTAAGAGATCTCAAGGTTGCAGAGTCTATGGTTGATGTTTTGGGCAGATTTAATGAAGCCCTAGGTCTATAAACTGTGGAAAATTATGGAAAACCAATGACAGTGAGGTTTTTAAGGGTTTTGATCATGGTGAGTGAGTCCTTCTTATGTATTATTGTTTTAAGAGGGTGTTTGGGTGTATGTTGATCCCATTTCTGATAAGGCTTGGTAAAGGTATAAGTTTGAAGTCGAATATAGATGACTGTCATGTTAAGGCAGTCTTGTTGACCGTCCTATTTTGGTGACAAAATGAAGGTCTAGGACAAGTGTCTGATGAAATAACCTAAGTAAAGTGTGGGAGATGGTTTAATTAGGGTGAGGAGGTGTATTTGAACATGTTTGTGGCATCCATAAAGGAAAATGGGCCTAGTTACTGTTAGGACAATCTATAAGGAAGTTTTGAAGTTTGAGAAGTCTAAGTTGGTATTAAGGTTTGAGTCAGTTATTTTGATGTTGTTCAAGGTGGTTTGATGTTTCTACAAGAGGTTTATTGCCTGGATCCGAATTTGGGTGTTTTGAACCAAGTTGTTTTGTGAATGAAAGTTTCCTCAAAGGAGAATTTTTTTAGTTTAGTGATTTGAGTTGTTGCCTAAAGCATGGCTAGTTGAGTTGTTTGACCCCTGTCATTGCATCAATTGGTATCAAAGCTCATAAAGGTTTGGGAAGAGAGAAAGAGTTTGGTGTTTTTGTGTTTGTGTAGGTTGAGGAAGGAACTTGATGGCCAAGAGACTAGGTAGAGGAAAACTGAAGGAACCTAGGTGAGGAAAAATGAAGAGGAAGCAAGGAGATACTTGCTTGAGTAAAAAGAAGATGGATTTTTTGAGAAGGCACTTGCAGGCAGCGGAGTCACAAAAAGAAAGAAAAAAAATAGAGGAAGAGAAAAGAGATGAGGAAAATAGAGAAAGGGGTAGCAGTAATGAAGCAAGCTATATAAAGAGTAGAATTGGAGTTCCAAATGGAGATGGTGTAGTTGCTCAGACAAGCAAAAATTTGGCATTTGACAGTGAAAAAGAAAGTTGGATGGCCCATTAAAAATATAGTCAAAAAAAGAAGACAAATGGAGATAATAGAGGAAGAAGAAGAATTTGAAGATGCAGAAGAAGAATTCATGGGTGAAGAAGACAAAGAAATTGCATCCATTCCCAAGCATGAAGGTGAAAGTGCAACAAAGGTGAAGGATGAATTGATTTTGGAGGGAAAAGATGAATCCCTCTTGAAGACACAAAAAGAGTTGAAGATACATGTTGTGGAGATAGTATACCACTTCCTTGTTGTGATAACACTTTTGATGAGGAATAAACTAATGGAAAAGATGAAATAGATGGAAGAAGAAGGAAAAAGAGTTGAGATAGAGATTGTGACACATCAGAGCAAGAAGGAGCAGATTCCAAGGGGCAAGACAAAGTGGAGACCAATTGGCATAGACCAACTAAAGCCAAAGGTGAAGATGAAAGTTTTTTCAGGAAGCAAGGCATAGAAGACTACATGGAGGAGAATTTGATGATGAAGGCTTGTTACTACATTCAATCCAAGAGGACTTGGAGTTTTTTATTTGGTCGGGAGTATGGTGCAGGAGCACCCTAGCAAGCAATTGCCTCTATGAGGAAATCCTAGGTTTTTGATTTAGTTTAGATGATCTCATGATGTAATAAGGTCTAAATGGCCACATTAAGCTTGGAATAGGTCCTAGATAGTCATTTTGGATTCATTGGGCATATAATGTAAAGGTTGCAAAAATTGACAAAACATTTTCATAAGCAATATTGTAAAAATACAACAAATTACAAAATGGTGGAAGGTGAAGAGACAAGTAGTTAGGTTGAGTCATTGGAATTGGTTTATAAAGGAATTTTGAAGCCTCAAAAACTTTGAGGAAGGTAGGGGGATGATGCAGGAGTTTGGAAATTAATGAAATACTCTATTTTTCTGTTATTTACTAGATTTTTCATGTAATAAGGTCTAAATGGCCACATTAAGCTTGGAATAGGTCCTAGATAGTCATTTTGGATTCATTGGGAATATAATGTAAAGGTTGCAAAAATTGACAAAATGTTGTCATAAGCAATATTGCAAAAATGCAACAAATTGCAAAATGGTGGAAGGTGAAGATACAAGTAGTTAGAAAGTTAGGTTGAGTCATTGTAATTGGTTTATAAATAAATTTTGAAGCCTCACAAACTTTGAGGAAGGTAGGGGGATGATGTAGGAGTTTAGAAATTAATGAAATACTCTATTTTTTGATTATTTACCAGCTTTTTCATTGATTTCAGGCCATTGTACGACCATATCTGTGCATAAATCCTTTCCTCCTCCATTGTTAGTTAAAGCCCTATGAATATAAATTATTTTTCATTTGGTTTCATGAGAATCCTTTCAGTTTTAAACAAGTTATGAGCAATTTATCTCAGGTGGGTAAAACCATGATCTAGGGTAAGCAGTGTGCATTTAAAATTATGTTTCTCCAATTTCCACTGTGGGAAATTTTTGTAAATTGGTAAAAAATTAGTTTTTTATGTATTTTAAGAGATCTCAAGTTTACAGATTCTATGGTTGAAGTTTTGGGCAGATTTAATGAAGCCCTAGGTCTGTAAACTGTGGAAAAGTCTAGAAAACCAATGACAGTGAGAATTTTAAGGGTTTTGATCATGGCGAGTCCTTCTTATGTATTATTGTTTTAAAAGAGTGTTTGGGTGTATGTTGATCCCATTTCTAATAAGGCTTGGTAAAGTTATAAGTTTGAAGTCCAATATAGATGACTGTCCTGTTAAGGTAGTCTTGTTGACAGTCCTATTTTGGTAACAAAATGAAGGTCTAGGATAGGTGTCTGATGAAATAACCTGAGTAAAGTGTGGGAGATGGTTAATTTAGGGTGAGGAGGTGTATTTGAACATGTTTTTGGCACCCACAAAGGAAAATGGGCCTAGTTACTATTAGGAAAGTCTATAAGGAAGTTCTGAAGTTTGAGAAGTCTAAGTTGGTAATAAGGTTTGAGTCAGTTATTTTGATGTTGTTCAAGGTGGTTTGAGGTTTCTACAAGAGGTTTCTTGCCTGAGTCTTAGTTTGGGTGTTTTGAACCAAGTTGTTTTGTGAATGAAATTTTCCTCAAAGGAGAAGTTTTTCAGTTTAGTGATCTGAGTTGTTGCCTAAAGCATGCTAGTTGAGTTGTTTGACCCTTGTCATTGCATCATTCTATCAATTATAGTTATTTTGGCCTCTTCCCAACCTAGGGTATGCCCTCTTGATCATCATCAATAATTGCACATGGAGGTAGAAATAGAAAAATGGGGTTTGACTTAAGAAAGAACCTATACAACACAAAATTTCCCCCTCTTTTCTTGTGTGCAAGTCATATTTGGGAGTTTTAGAAGGTGATAGTCTCATAAGATAGAGTGTAAAACATAATCCACATCTTAGAACTTTTAGATCTAGAAAAGAGAGAGTTTGGTCTAGGGTGCATCATACCCTAGACCAACCAATTTATACTCAAATTCATAATGAAATTTCCTCTACGTATCTCATTCTCAGATCTGAAGTTGTTTTGTAACTTTCTATCTTTGTTTGTACAATACATGACATTTTTAGATCTAGGGTTACATGTCAAATAGATTTTTCAAATCACACATCAAATTTTATCATTCTCACAACTCAATACAACATAAACCCTAGGAGGTTGGCTCTTCCTTGTGGCGGCAAGCTAATTATCAAACACTAGTTGAACCACATATTTCTTTCCATATTTCTCTAGTTGCAATACTATGGAAGAAGAATTGACTTCTCTAAATATAAAAGAATTCTATACAAAAATCTCTTATAAGTAAGGTCATGAATATTTTATACTTTCACATCAACACCATAATCAATGAAGATACATTTTAAATATTGATGCAGGAGCATCCCAGGTTTCAAGCAATCTTGCATCAACCAAAATATTTGCATTCATGTTTTCTTACATTTCAGTAGTTAGCTGTCAGGACCCAGTCTCAGTATTTCATACCGCATTGAAACATTAGAGCTCGCGGAGTAGGATATATGATCTTCATTGCAACATCTACATCATATCCAGAATTCAAGTGTTTTGGAGATTCTAGTACGAAGATATCACTAACAGAATATCAGTTGTAATTGGATAGAGAGCATTCATAGAATAGTCTTAGCTTTTCAAGTGTGAGGACCTATCTCGTGTCTTTTAGAGCTTAGGAAACCATTTTATAAGGATTCACATTCATCGAGGAACCTTCATTTTGATCCACATCATGTATATCCAAGGATCAGAGGAGAATCATATGTTTTGTCCGACCTTCACACGTTTCATCAACTTTGGGGTTTGAGACCTCTTGAGGCTGACACGAACCTTTTCTGGAGCTAGGAATTGATATATATATATATATAAACATTGTGTAGTTGCATTAAGCATTATTAGTGATAGTAGGGATAAAGATAGAGAGGATTTTGATCTACATTGTATTTCTGGGCATAACACCATATCACTCTGTAATTTGTAAGCCGGAAGGTAGGGCATTTTTCCTGTGAATATTTGATCATTAACTATATATCCATGTGGGACTGTTATTCCAATTCTTTGAGTTTTCGTTGTGTTTACTCTTGTTGCAAGGTTGGATAGTCCTATTTATGGGCCCTCCATCCTTGACTGCACCAAGTGGTATCATAGGAGTTTGCGAACCTTGGGAGAGGAGAGTGATGTTGACGGAGGAATTCAGTAAGATATTTGTATGGAAAGATCACCAACTTGAGGTAGCCTACTTGTGTTTGTCAACAAATCACCGACTATGAGGCAGTGACAACCCTATAGCCAGATTGTTGACTTGAGGAAGTTGCACCAAATCCTAGGAAGAGATGCCATCAAGGAGAATTCATACTACTATTAATGTTGCTGGAAAGATGGATGAGATGATGGAAATGATGCAAACAATGAAAGTGAGATTGGATGTTGTTGAAGAAGATAGAAGAAAATGCTTAAACCCTAGACCTAATGATGAAAGTGATGATGATGAAGTTCAAGCTATAGACCTAACTGAAGAAACCTCAGAAGAGGAAGAATTAGATTAGATGAAGATGTTGAAGGATATTTCAAAAATAGGAAAGTGACCTAGAATGGAGATTTCAAACTATATCGATAACCTAAATCCTGAAGATTTGATAGATTGGATAAATGAAATTGAAGAATACTTTGAATATGAAGAAATTGAAGATCTAGAGAGAGTGAGATTTTCAAAGACTAAATTGAAAGGGAATGTTGCAATATGGTGGAAGGAAGTTCAATTGGAGAGAAAATAAAATGTAAAGAAAAGATTGTGAAATAGGATAAAATGGTGACAAAATTGAAAAACCAGTTTATACCTACGGACTATGAGTTGAAGCTGCTGAAGAGATTGCAAAACATGAGATAGAAGGAAAAGAACGTGAAAGAATACACTGAGGAATTTCATAAGATCATCATCAGGACTGGACATAGTGAAGCAAGCAAGGAGAAATTGGCAAGATATATCAATGGGTTGAGGATGAACATTTAGGAAGAGTTGAGTCTAGTAAGGACGAATTCGGTAGAGGAAGCATACCAATTTTTATTAAAGGTGGAGGACAAACTAAACAAGAGACATGAACATAGGTAGAGAGGAAGAGGAGGTAGATTTTAGAAAGGAAGATCACATTCCAGAGTAGAAAAACCATATGCCAAGGAAAACAAGGACATAGATTCATACCACAAAGAAGAGAGGGATTCCAATTCATACCATAAAGGGAGAGATGACATAAATTCTTACCACCACAATAGAGGAGGTTACAATTCTTACCACAATGATGGATACTAGAGAGACGAGAAAGGATATGACAAGAGAACTTTCAAAGGAACTTGTTTTAAGTGCGAAGGAGGACATAGAGCATTTGAGTGTTGCCAAGAAAGTAAGAATATTGAAAATCATGCAAGAACCAAATATGCAGAGGAAGAACTAGTAGAACCACTGAGTTCCAAAGGAAGTCCTGAGAAGGGAGAATTATTATGCATGAGGAGAGCATTGTTCCTGGAGAAAGAAGTACCTAAGGAAGCACTACAAAGGAAAAGCTTGTTCTAGACTAGATGCAAAGCAAGAGGTAAGTGTTACAAAGTTATCATTGATAGTGGTAGCACATATAACCTAGTTTATGAGAAAATGGTGAGAAAGTTGAATTTGGAAAGAAGAAAACATTTGAAACTTTATAGGATAGCCTGGATTCAAGATGAGTACAAGATACTAGTAAGTGAGCAGTGTCTAGTAAAATTTTGTGTAGGATCATATCATGATGAAGTACTATGTGATATTATGCTAATGGATGTATGTCAGATGTTGTTGGGTAGAACTTGGCAGTACGATAAGAAAGGTATACATGATGGGAGAAAGAATACCTATACCATAACATCCAATGGAAAGAGAATCACCTTGACACCTTTAGAAGATGAACCTAAAAGTGAAGTATGTGGAACAACTAGAATTAATTTGGTAGATGGAAGGAAATTTTTGGATGGATTAAGACATGGAAACATGTGTTTTGCTTTAATTCCGAGGAAGTGCGGAGCCCTAGATGCAAAGAGAATCACAGGAGGAGAAAAATCACCAAAGAAGGTCACTGAACTATTGACAGAGTACCAAGATCTTGTATCAGAGAATGTACCTGAGGGATTATCACCAATCCAGAGTATCAGTCATCATATGGATCTTATTCTAGGAGCTAGTTTTCCAAACAAAGCTGCACACCAGATAACACCAATAGAGAATGCAAAGCTAAATACACATATACAGGAACTGTTGAAGAAAGGATTGATCAGAGAAAGTATGAGCCCATATGCGGTACTGACTATACTTGCACCTAAGAAAGATGGAGAATGGAGGATGTGTATAGATTCAAGATCTATCAATAAGATCATAGTGAAGTATAGATTCCGATTGCCTAGGATGGATTACATCATGGACAGTGTGAGTGGAGTAAAGTATTTCATCAAGATAGACCTAAAGAGTGGATACCATCAGATCAGGATCAGAGAGGGAGATGAATGGAAGATTTCTTTCAAGACAAATGAGGGGTTGTTATTGCCATTTGGACTAACTAATGCACCTAGTACATTTATGAGGCTGATGAATGAAGTCTTGAAGAAATTCTTGGGAAAGTTTGTCATTGTCTACCTTGACGATATTTTGAATTTTAGTAAGACTAAGGAAGAACATTTGGAGCACATCATAAAAGTATTTTAGAGGCTAAGGGAAGAAATTCTTGGGAAAGTTTGTCATTGTCTACCTAGACAATATTTTGAATTTTAGTAAGACTAAGGAAGAACATTTGGAGCACATCATAAAAGTATTTTAGAGGCTAAGGGAATAAAATTTGTTGATAAACATCAAGAAGTGTAGTTTCATGAAGGAAGAACTAGTATATTTGGGGTTTGTGATATTTGCGAAAGGATTAAAGATGGACCTCGAGAAGGTTAAAGCAATAGTTGAATGGCCTACACCTATGAACGTTGGAGAGGTAAGATCATTTCATGGACTATAAATTTTTTACCAGAAGTTCATCAAAAATTTTAGTAGTATTTGTACACCCATGACAAAGAAAATGAGGGGTGACGGAAAGTAATTCAAGTGAACATCAAGAGCACAAAATAGTTTTGAGTTGTTGAAGCAAAAGGTGACAAAACAACCTGTGTTAGCACTACTGGACTTTGATAAGGTATTCCAAGCAGATTGTGATGCTAGTGGAAGTGTAATAGGAGTTGTGTTAAGTCAGGAAGGGAGACTAGTAGCCTACTTCAGTGAAAAATTGAATGATGCTAGGAGAAGATATTCAGTTTATGATCAAGAATTCTATGCAATCATACAAGCCTTGAAGAAGTGGAGACATTAATTGTTACCTAAGGAATTTTTGTTGTATACAGATCATCAAGCTTTACAATATTTGAATAGTCAAGGGAATTTGAACTAGAGACATATGAGATGGGTAGAGTTCTTATAGAGTTACACATTTGTGTTGAAGCATCGGAGTGGAAATTCAAACAAGGTTGCAGATGCATTGAGCAGGAGAAGAAGTTTGTTGACAAAGATGAGAATTACAGTATTATGTTTTGAAGAACTAAAGCATATGTATGAGGATGAAATTGATTTTGTGGAGGCATGGAAGGCTTGCAAGGAACTTGTAGAGACAAATAGAAGCAAATGGCTAGATTATTTCATTCAGGAAGGTATGCTATTCAAGAACAATCAGTCCTGTATCCTTGGAATTTCAATGAGAGAATTTGATCAAGGAAAAGCATTACAGAGGATTAGCAAGACACTTTGGAATTGATAAGACCGTAGCATTGGTGAGTGAGAACTATTTTTGGCCACAGTTGTATAAGGATGTCAGGAAACATGTTCAAAGTTGTAGGATTTTTCAAGTTGCAAAAGGAAACAGTTAGAACACTGGAATGTATACACCATTGACAGTACTGGAGAGAGCATGGGAAGACATTAGCATGGATTTTGTGTTGGGATTACCTAAGAAATCAAGAGGATTTGACTCTGTATTTGTGGTTCTGGATAGATTTTCCAAGATGGGGAATTTCATACCTTGTAATAAAACCAGTGATGTAGTACATGTTGCAGACCTATTTTTCAAGGAGATTGTGAGATTACATGGACTAACAAAGAGTATAGCATCAAATAGAGACACTAGATTCATTGGATATTTCTTGAAAACATTGTGGAAGAAGATGAAGACAGATTTGAAGTATAGTTCAACATTTCACCCATAGACAGATGGACAAACGAAAGTGGTAAATAGGAGCTTGGGGAACTTGTTGAGGTCTTTGACTAAAGGTAAATTGAGAAATTGAGACTTAATACTACCGCAAGCATAATTTGTATAAAACAATTCAGTAAATCGGAGCACAAGGAAGACACCATTTGAAATTATGATAGGAAAACAACACAGAGGAGTAGAAAAATTAAGAGATATTAGTATGGAGAATAAAAGGAGTGTGAAGGAAGAAGAATTTGCAAGATTCATGGAAACAATGCATACTCAAGTTAAGGAGCATTTGGAGAAGATGAACAGTACCTACAAGGAGAAAGCAGATGAGGAGAGAAGACATAAGGAGTTTGCAGTAGGAGAGGAAGTAATGGTATATCTGAGAAAAGAGAGATTTTGAGTTGGGACATATAACAAGTTGAAGATGAAGAAGTTTGGACCTTGTAAGATCATTAGGAATTTTGATTTTGTAAATGCATATGAAGTGGAACTATTGGAGGAATTTGGCATATCACCTATATTCAACATTGCAGACCTATACTAGTATCATGAAGGAGAGTCACCAAAGGATAGAGAAGTTGGTTTTCTGGACCAGATAACACATCATCCAGAGGAATTTGAGGAAATTTTAGACAACAAAGTTGGATGAAGTACCAGAGAAGGAAATACAAGGAATATCTAGTTAGATGTAAAGGAAGACCGAAGGAAGATTCATCATGGATTTCTCAAGCTGAGGTGGACTGCATTGGTTTTCCTCTAGCCTTAGGAAAGTGAGAGGCTCACTTTTCTTCAACCTTGGGTGTCTAATGCAGGAGCATCCCAGGTTTCAAGCAATCTTGCATCAACCAAAATATTTGCATTCATGTTTTCTTGCATTTCAATAGTTAGCTGTCAGGACCTAGTTTCAGTATTTCATATCGCATTGTACTACATCAAAACATTAGAGCTTGCAGAGTAGGATATATGATCTTCTTGCAACATCTACATCATATCCAGAATTCAAGTGTTTTGGAGATTCCAGTACGAAGATATTGCTAATAGAATATCAACTTTAATTGGACATAGAGCATTCACAAACCAGTCTTGGCTTTCCAAGTGTGCGGACCTATCCCGTGACTTGCAGAGCTCAAGAAACCATTTCATAAGGATGCACATTCATCGAGGAACCTTTATTCCAATCCGCATCATGTTTATCCAAGGATCAAAGGAGAATCATATGTTTTGGCCGACCTTCACATGTTTCATCAACTTTGGGGTTTGAGACCTCTTGAGGCCGACGCAAACCTTTTCCAGAGCTAGGAATTGATATATATATATAAGCATTGTGTAGTTGCATTAAGCATCAATAGTGATATTAGGGATAGACATAGAGAGGATTTTGATCCACATTGTATTTCTGGGCTTAGCACCATATCACTTTGTAATCTATAAGCCGAAAGGTAGGGCATGTTTCCTGTGAATATTTGATTATTATCTATATATCCATTTGGGATTTTTATTCCAATTCTTTGAGTTTCCATTTTTTTTTACTCTTGCTACAAGGTTGGATAGTCCTATTTCTAGGCTTTGCATCCTTGGCTGCACCAAATATACTTGTTATATAAATTTGATCACTTCTTACATGTGCCTTGCAACTAAATACTTAAAGATGTCTTAATGAGGAATTTTTTCCTCACCACACCTCCATAAGTGTCATATCAATAAAAATTGATGTAGGAGACTTGTTAAATAGGTAACAAGATGTGCCAACCACTTCTTTCCAATTTTTTTTCCAGGATAGCCCCACTAATCATATTACTATCCCTCTCTGTTAATGTCATGTTCATTCCTTTTGTAGCTCCATTCTTCTAAGGGGTGTACATATTTGTCTTATGTCTTTCTATCCCATGATATTTTCAAAATCTATCAAAATATACTAAATTTTTTTTCATCATCATTATCTATTCTCAAAATTTTAATCTTCCTATCAATTTTATTCTCTACACGAAAATATGGGAAAACTAGGGGATCTTAGGTCCTTAATGCAAAGAACCTAATATTCAAGGGGCCTCTTCCCAAATTCTCATTGGAATTCACACCAACAAGGCCAATAGATTGACTCTCAAAATCAATTAGACCTAGGTTGGTTGATTCTTTAAGGTCTTAGGAAGATTAATAATTATTTAAAATGATTAAACAATGAAAATAATTGAACTATGTGACCTAATATGCAAAATTCATATATTCCTGAAGATTACACTATAACAACACTTTATAGGTAGATCTGGGAGATATTAGAGGGCATGCACCTATCACCAAAAGTTAATTCTAACATGTGTAGAAGGACTGGTTCACCCCTAGGTAAATGGGTCCTTGTTAGGGCTTCAATGTAGTCCTCTAGAGCTAGATTTGAGATGATGTTTTCCACTTGCAAATTTATCGGAATGTCAAAAATGAATTTTGCAACTTTGTTTCCATAGGTTGACAACTTTGATGAAAACAAATACAAAATTGCAAAATTTCTCTTCAAGATCTCTTCAATCCTTCTTCAACTTGTAACTTGTACATTAAAAGGAGGAGAAAATGTTGGGCCATTTTAGGGGTTTGCCTTAGTCAAACCCCATGAATAGTGTTTCCACTTTCACATTGGTAATGTCAATGATAAAAACCTTGAATGGAAATGAAGGAAATGATGAATGAACAACAGTTGCAACTCACCATGCTTTAATAGCTTCTTTGAAGGACTGAAGTCATACACATCACTTCAAGGGAATTGGATCTTGCTTGCTTGATTTTCTTGAATGCTTGAATACATGAAGACCTACAACACTCATTAGCCTTCACAAGAAAACATGAACACACATAAAATTTGACATGATGTTAGGATCTTAATTGCTATTGTAAATGACTAATAATGCCACTCTTGAATTCTCTGGACAATAATATTTTCTCTTAAATGTGTGTTTATCCAATTTATAGGTGTTTATCCAATTTCTCAAAAAATAGATTCCAAAAGTTGACACTTACACTTTGAATTTTGAATGTTAAATTTCCTCCAAAAACATATTTTAATTTAGGTCCTAGCTCATAAAGGGGACCCATTCACCCATGGGTAAATGGGTCCTGGCCTATATCTCTAGGACACACATGATCCAAGACAATTTAAATATATTAAATAAATTTATTTAAAGTTGGTTTTCCTTTTTGGAAAGTGGTAATAATAAGGCTTTGGAATGCATAATTTGGAAAATTAGAAGCTTAATTAAGTCAAATAAATTAAGGGACCCAAAAATAGTATGAAATTGTAAAGGTATACAATTTGTTACACTACATTTAGCCCTCACTTTAGTGAGAGTATGAACTTATGCTTAGACTCACACTAAAGTAGAGAAATATATGTCAAGGGAGGTCCAATTGCACAATTGTTGGAAATATAAGATGACAAAGGATCAAGGAGAGTGATCAAGACCACAAGATCTATGATCTCATGGCAAACCAACATTGGCACAAAAGAACACACACATGTGTAGTAGTGATACAAGGTACACAAACATTCAATGTCAAAGCTAATGTAAAAAGGAAAAAAGGGAAAAAGGAAAATGGATGGACTAGAAAGTTGTGTTATGCTATATGTCCATAAAATATACTCATAGGGGCTAGTGAAGTTCGATATTCACTAGGTGAGCCCCAAGACCAAGATGAGAAATGCACAAGGTCTAGTGAAGTTCGATATTCACTAGGTGTGTACCCATAAAAAAGATCATTGTTTCACAAGGCTAGCAAGCTACATTATGCTAGACACTTATGCAATAAAATTGCTTCAAAAGGATAGCAATTTGTATTATGCCAGACACTTATGGAATAAAATTTATTCACAAGGCTAGCAAACTTGATTATGCTAGACACTTATGGAATAAAATTTCTTCACAAGGCTAGTAAACTGCATTATGTTAGACACTTATGGAATAAAATTGCTTCACAAGGGTAGCATACTGCATTATGCTAGACACTTATGGAATACAATTACTTCACAAGGCTAGCCAATTGTATTATGATAGACACTTATGGAATAAAATGAAAAGGTAAAAAAAAAAAATCAAAGGGGTTTTTCTTAATGCATGGAAGGTCACACCTTATTGAACATCACACTTGACATCACCACCAAGAGAAGACTAGTCAAGGAATAAAATATTCACGCCATAGGGAATGCAAATCATAACATTACCACCAAGAGGAATATCATATGCCAAGAGAGGCCACACTCTTATGGGACATTAAGCATAACATTACCATAAAAGCAATACTTCACATAGATTGAGAAAGCCACACTTTGATTAATATGGTCATGCTTCCTAGGAGATTTATAGAATCATCACTAGGAAGGGAACATGCACACAATAAATGGGGGAATATACACCCCCCCTTAAAATGTTAGTGTACTCGCTACACTAACATTTTAAGGAGATATATAGAGATCTCAATAAGAAATACACCTAAGACAAGGCTACCTAACCTCTTGCACCCCAAGTGTAGGAAAAAGATGTGCCAAGATATAATATGATATGTTATTCCTTGCAATACAAAAGATAATTGTGCATAAAGTTCAATGCATGTGGTAGTGAGCCTGCTATAATTTAACAACTACCACATGAAAAGGAGCAAAGTAAACAATTATTATTTGATTATACAATCATGTTGACTTGTAAAAGGATCAAATTCTTTCAATACCCTCTTTAAAGCATGACATTCATCAGTAAGATAACCAAGTGTTCTATGATATGGGCAGTAAGACATGTTTGTACTTTTTCCTTTCTTATTTTCTTAAATTTGTGGTAATGTAATCAATCCTAGGGCTGAGAAATTTATCTAAGGTTTGTTCAATCTCAGTTATGATATGTGAAAATGATAGTTTCTTAAGTTTATAGGGCTTTGGTTTCTTACTTGATTGAACAACAATTTGGTGTAGAGGTGGAGGATCTTGATATCCTAATCCCTTAGTTTCTTCTGATGGTATTTGTTCTAGCAATTTATGAATCTCATACTCATTCCTTATGTCACATCCTTTCTTTATCAAAATTGTAAAACCTTGGCCATAACACTGTTCTAGGTTAATGAGTGTGTTGGTGAATTTATTCATATAGGATGGAGATGTATCAATAGATATGTCTTCATTATGAATAGGTTCCTCTATGGTTGGTGATTGAGACTTTTTTTGTGATTCAATTTCAAGATGTAAAAGATTAAACATGTTAGGTGGTGGAATTATGGGAGGTGTTGGTTGTTGACATGGGTTATTAAGCCATTGCATTGAGGGGAAAAAGGCTAAATTTTGCTCAAAGTTACGAAAGGAGTTTTGTATGAATTCTTTCATTCTCTCTTCATCTTCACCCAAGATGTCTACTTCACGAGGACATGCATTGGGAGGTGAAGTATCATGAATAGTCTCAATTGTATTAAGATCATCACCAAAAGCACAACTTGAAACATCAACCAAAGATTTCAAGGACATCCAAACTTTACCAAAACACATATACATGATGAATTTTTGCTTAGTATTTCCTAATATGCAAGAATATTAATGCAATTTGAGTAAACTAAAATGCAATTTTCAGATTTGAAATATGATAATTGACTAATTGTAATATGCAAAGACTTGAAAATTATGACTTTTTAATATAAATTTTGATTCTAAACAATGTATTTTCTTTTACCAAATGAAATAAATGTAAAATGCTTTAGAAGATGTAATTATTGAAACTATAATAGAGATATGAAAGTATAGGAAATCTGAGTAGACAAAGACAAAAATGTGTGCAAAAATTTGTAGAAGCACCTGTACAAGGATAGGGTCTCCCAGGGGCAAATGGGTCTTTGTACAAGGCTATAGAAAATAAAAAATGAGTGTATAAGTTATTGTTTATGATTTTTGTTTCTAGTTGGAAAGTGACAGTGACTATTTTTTCCAGAATTTTCTAATGAAATGCAAGTGCAAATGTATGAACCAAAATGAAAATTTTGAGTGCAATTTTAAATGAAATTATAATCTAAATGACTGAAACACACACTAATGCAAAATGTATGCAATATTTTTGGATTTTTATGAGTTTTTAATGATGTAAACATGCAAGATGTAACCCTAAATGAAGAATGAAAAACACAATGGTGTGAAACCTAGATCTAGGGTTTAAAAGACTACCAAATCATAAAGTTATGATGTCAAATGATAGGTTCACCAAAATGAAAAGATGGAAAAAGGGGATCTTAGGTCCTTAATGCAAAAACCTAAGATTCAAGCAACCTCTTCCCAAATTTTCATTGGAATGCACACCAAAAAGGATAAGAGATTTATTTTCAACCTCAATTAGACCTAGGTTGGTTGATTCTTTAGGGTATTAGGAAGATTAAGAATGATTTAAAATGATTAAAATAATGAAACTAATTGAACTATATGACCTAGTATGCAAAATGTAGATTCCTAGAGATAAGAATACTCTAACACTTTACAGGTAGATCTTAGAGATATTAGAGGGCATGTACCTATCACCAAAAGTTCATTCTGGCATGTGCAAAACAATTGGTTTTCCCCTAGGTGAATGGGTCCTTGTTAGAGCTTCCAAAAACACTTTTTATAGTCCTCTGGTGCTAGATTTGAGATTTTTTTTCCACTTGCAAATTTGTCGGAATGAGGGAAATGAATTTTGCAACTTAGTTTTTGTAGGTTGACAACTTTGATGACAACAAATGCAACAATGCAAAATTTCTCTTCAAGATCTCTTTAATCCTTCTTCAACCTGTAACTTGCACATTCAAAAGAGGAAATTTTTTGGACCATTTTAGGGGCTTGCCTCAGTCAAACCTCATGAATAGTGTTTCCACTTTCATAATGGCAAAGTTAATGATAAAAACCTTGGATAGAAAGGAAGGAAATGATGAATGAACAATTGTTGCAACTTACCAGCCTTCAATAGCTTTCTTGAAGGATTGAAGTCATACACATCACTTCAAGGGAATTGAATCTTGCTTGCTTGATTTGCTTGAATGCTTGAATACATGAAGACCTACAACACACATTAGCCTTCACAAGACAACATCAACACACATAAACTTTGGCATGATGTTAGGATCTTGATTTTTGTTGTAAATGACTGATAATGCTACTCTTGAATGCTCTTGAAAATAATATTTTCTCTTTAATACACCTTAGATCTCTTGTTTCTTGTTAAGTGTTCAATTTCAAATGATCAAATGACTATGTATTTATAGGTGTTTATTCAATTTCCTAAAAATTAGATTCCAAAAGCTGACACTTATAATTTGAATTTTGAATGTTAAATTTCCTCCAAAAACATATTATAATTTAGGTCCTAGCTCATAAAGGGAATCCGTTTGCCCATGGTCGAATGGGTCCTGACCTATATCTCTAGGACACACATGATCCAAGGAAATTTACATATTAAATGCATTTATTTAATGCTAATCCCCCTTTTCAGTACATGGTAATAATAAGGCTTTGAAATGCATAATTTGGGAAATTAGAAGCTTAATTAAGTCCAATAAATTAAGAGACCCAAACATAGTGTGAAATTGTAAAGGTACTACACTACACTACAATAGCCTTAAAATAAAATATCAAGCTAAGTTTTTTGAATACTTATCATAAGAAAAATAGATCAACATAATACCATCACCAATTTAGACCAGTATTCACACAACCATAAACTAAATTAATGAAATCTCCAAAAATTTCTTCAATACTAAAGCTCAAAAGTCATTTCTAAAATAATTCATGCATAGATCATGGCTACTAAACCTAACATACGCTTTTTAAAAATAGATTTTCTATTTCCAACTAATTTTGTTTATAATTAATCCTTCTAATTTAACTATAAACATAAAATTGCTACCTAATCCTCTACACTCAAAATGAACATTACTTAAAATAAAAAGTGTTTATAGCTCTAAAATTTTAATATAATCTTGGTTATCTCTCTCTATTACTCTTTATGTTCTTGCAGTTTGAATACACAATACTCTTGAAAGAGAGAATCGATCAACAATACCTTAAAAAGATCTTTATTGCCAAATAAATTTCTCATGAATCTCAAGAAGAATTTCCCACAAGAAGGTTGGTAATAATGGATTTAATTACGAAGACAAATTTCATTTCCCTTGACTAGTTAGAAATATTATTTAAGTCATTTGTTATAAAGTCCCCATTCTTTATTTAATTTGTTATATGTTTCTTTCTTATCTTCCAAGCATTCCAATTCTTTAGCGGTTGCATTCACTCTTCATATGCCTTATTTTTCAGGGTTTGAATGTCCATGAATGCCTCCATTTGTGCTTTCATCATTACTCTTTTTGACCATAATCCACTTTGAAACTTATTTTGATGCCCATGTTATTGGAGTTATTTCCTGCAAAGAAAAATAAAAATATTAAGATTAAGAAGAAAGTCATTGTTTGCAAATCTTGGCTTTTGAACAAATTAAACACTATTATTCCAGTTAAATTCAAACTTAAATTAAGTGTCCATTTTAATATATAAAATACATATTATATGTATCTTTGATTCTTGATATAACTATTCTCATTTTGATGGTGATTCAAAATGTTACAAAAATTCACATTAGAGGCTTTTAATTATAATTAGTTTTTTGATTGCTATCTTTCATCCATTGTATATATGTATTGGGTGTCACCACTTATAAAATTTGGATCCTACAAAATTACATATTCATATATTTATACATGTTATTTTTAGTTCCATCTAATTATATAACTTACTGTCTGACCATCAAACCAAATGATATTTAAGTATAGTTTGATAGCCAATAGAAGTGCAGATAAATCATTCACTACTAAAGTTGATTTCTATCTATTTTCAACTCCTACTTTTGACATTCATAGAGTTAAATTCAATTCCTCATACAACTTTTCCTTTACTAAAGTCACGCTCTTTAAAAATAAAATACAAATCACCCTTCCTTCTAAGATCTAAATTAGATTTTTTCAAATATTTCTTTTTCATGTTTACATCACATGAGATTGGATTTGCAATACTTGAATTTGAACTTATTTTTTTTAAACAATACACATTTTAAAATAATGAATTTGTAATATATAGTTTCAAACCATTCTTCATTATCAATTTTATTGCTAAATAATCATAATCCTCATTTTTAATTTTTACATATTAACTATAATCATTAATCCCGCCTTTATAATCTAGATTAATTATATTTATTATTTATATTTATTTAATTAACCTAAATAATTTATCTAAAACAATTTCAATTCTTTACAGATAAATCATATAATTTAATTTATAACTCTAAATTAAAAATAGTTAAATTATATTTCTAGTCAACTTAATTTCAATAAAGAACACTATTTTAGTAGAGCGACCACCAATTCAAACACAATTGTTCTCCCTTGGCGAGTTTAAAAATGTTAATTGAAAGACAATATATACGACGGACCAAGCAAACGTTTTCATATATGGTGTGTTCCCTAATGATATAGATAACAATTATCATTTCAATGTTTGGTATATTGTCATATATTGCGTCCCAAAATGGATGTCACACTTTCACTATTGGAAAAGTAATTTCTTGATAAAAGATATAATATGTGAAGAAGTCAATTTAATCATAGATATTTTGTTTGTAGTGTATATTCTATAGTTTAATTTTAACTTTTTGTGGTTAGATATATAATTGTTCTGTTCTAATGATTTTTGTTTTGTTTTAGTTTAATATCACACTTACATTTATGATTTCTTCATTTGTTAGTGATCCTTGTTTTGGTTGGGAATCTATTAAATCACTTGAAACATTGTATTTTGAGTTTTTAAATCTCTTTTGCTTCTAATTTTTGAGAATGGTGGTGCTGGGAAGAATCATTGGAACTTTGTTGGCTAGGGAAGGGGAATTGACGAGCTTCCCACATTGCATCTTAATCAAACCCCTTGATTTATTCTATAATTTGTAACAAATTCATAAACACGTCAAGTAGAAATACAAATGTCAATATCTATCCTTATGATTTTAGATGTTTATGCAATACTCTCTAAAATAATGTAATGTGATAATTAGATAAGAGATAATCAATGGTCTAAAATAAATTAAGGCTTTATCCTTTTACACAACACCCTAGCATAAAATTTTGAATATATCATGCTCGAGTCATATGGAAATGACTATTCAAACCAAGTTATCTTGGGTTCATCCTTAAATACAACCAACTTGATAAATATGCAAACACCACAAAGAATGTGCAAATGTCCTAGTGAATACACAGTTGCTCCTAGGGGAATTAGGAAATTCACCACTATGTAAATAGAACATGGAATACAAAGAAGTTTTCTATTTTGATATTCCAATTTATTGAATGGTTTCTCATTTTTTCAAGGATATAAGAATTAGAGGTGTCGTAGAGTGATTTATCATGACTTGTTTGGGGTTGGTTCTTATTTTATGGTCATTAAAGTCCATAGTTTGTGGTTATAGTAGTATTGAAGGTGTGTTATGAGCTTCAAACTTGTAGTGTAAGATCATGGATTCCATGTAAATATTTGTAGTCAACCATTTTGATAGTAAAGTAGGGGATATCTACTCTATAGAGATAGAGTTCTTCACCCAACATTAGGTTTTTTCAAGGGAAAAAAATGTTGTTCACATGGTGTGTTTGTTTCATATCTATTGTTTCAATTTTCTACTTGATGATATATGGTTTTATCTTGATATGCACATTTCTTTATTAATTTTAAAACCATTTGAGATGTGGTGTATTGTGTGGTTGGTCCAAATTTCCATGGTATCACAATATCCATACTTACTTCACTACCCAAACTCTCCTAGCTAACTTATCTAATAACCAAAAATGGACATTCATTCAATGTGCTATCAATTCCACCCTTCTTGGTGTAGCCTATATCAAATGGGTTACAATAGCAAATTGTTGTGATGTCTTAACTTGGATGAAGCTAATTCAATACGGGTGGAAGTCCACGATGGTATTTGTGGAGCTCACACTAATGGTATTACCCTTGCAAAAAAGATATGCATAAAACTAGATACTAGTGGCCAATAATGGAGCATGATGCTTGCTAATATGTTAATAAATGTATTTCATATCAAATTTATGGTGATATAATTCATTTTCCCTCATAACCCTTGGATCCTAACACTACTCCTTGACCCTTCTTTACATGGGTACTTGGCCTCATTGGTAAGATTGTTTCATATTTCTCAAACAAGAAAAACACAAACACAATATCACTACCATTGAGCATTTCACTAACTAGGTTGATGCCATTCCTCTCACCTACATGACCAAAAAATAAATCTCAAAGTTTATCCTTAATCACATCAATTTTTAGTATGGTATTCCCAATTCCATTATTGCTTATAATGAAAAATATCTTAATGATCATGAAGTTTGAGTCCTTTGTGAAAAAAAACACATTAAGCATAGATGGTTCATTTCCCAAAAGGAAATTGAATATCCAAGGCATCCAGAAAGCACTTATTAAAATTCTCAAGAATGTTTTTAGTAATCTTGATCATGACTAGCACTTACAAATCCATCCTTCCCTTTAGGCATATCATACCGATATTTACAAACCCACTAGAACCACTCTATATTCCCTAGATTTTTATACTAAAATCATCTCATCAAATGATGTTGAACTTCCCTCTTTGCACATATCACTATACATCTCATTGATGAGGAGGAAATAGGACTACATGTCTACATGAATTGGAACTCCTAGATGAATGTTGCCTTGCACCTCTAGATTATTTGAAATTATATCTAAATTATATTTGATGTAACTACAATAAACCACTCTACAAGTAGAGAATTTGAAATCAATGAACTTGTCCTCAATGATGATTAGAATAATACAAATTAGGATAGGGAAAATAATGGAAATTTTGAATCTAATTGGTTGAGCCTCTATGTCATTACAACAAAGTATGGCTTAGGAGCATACAAACTAGAGACATTGCATGGATAGAGACTTAAGGAATGTTGAATGCACAAGAAAACTAAGGGGGGGGGGTTGAATTAGTTATACATAAGAACATCAAAACCCTCAATAACATTTAGATCTGCATTAATCCTTAAACCCTTAACAACCTTTAAACCTTTATCATGCATTAGAAAAATATAAACATGAGAAACAATAATGCAAACATATCCATACACCTGAGAACACTAGATTTAAATGGAAAACCCAAGAAGGGAAAAACCACGGCGAGAATTAGCTCACAATATAACGTAATTGCAACATCAAATATAATAGGCTCACTTCCCAAAAGAAAGAAGGGATCACTACCAATGGCTCATTGCTAGATTAGAAAGAAGAAGATAGAAGATTGTTATAATGAGAAATACATCTCAGAGCAACAAAAATTATCCACCACTACAACCTCTGCACCATCATTAACCTCTAGCTCACTGCTATCAGAAACTTCAAGAACTCTACAAATGTAGACCCTTATGCTCAGTGCATTGGAGTCATAGGAATTAAGATCACACTTTAGATCTCTACATATGATTAAATTCACATCTCAACACATCCTCGCATCAACACACTCTTCTCCAACAATTCACCTTGCCTTTATACCATTCACAACCTTAGAAAAATATTTCAACACTAGTAGAATTTGGCAAATAAATGATTAGGTGACTAGACCTTGTAGTCACAACAACTAAAAGTGACTAAATTCTACTAATTTTTTGCAACTCAACTATAAATGAGTAAATAAATGACTAATTTGGTCATGGAATAAAAAATTATTTAATCATACAAATAGAAATGACTAGATAGTTAGTCACACAAATACAAATAAGATAATTTTTTTTTAAAATATTTCGGGAAACATAGGGCGGGAGTGTATTGTGCGTGCACGATTCATTATTCGTTTAGCTTGGAACTTGACTACACTGAGGCATTTTGAGTTATAGCATCTACTTCATCTAATTCATAGATAAAGATTGTTTGGAGATAAAGATTGTTTGGCCTGATTTATTATTCATTTAGCCTGACACTTGACAACTACATTGGCCTAGGTATTGCATGGGTGATAAAGATTGTGTGGAGAGGACCTAGAGACTTCTGAAAAGGCAGGAAAGGGAAAGGAATTTGGAGTTTGTTGCAATGAATTTTAAGTTGGCAAGGTGCTCTACAACGAAGTCGGATTTGGGGACGCCCTCTACAACGAATTTAGAGGTAATTCAAAACCCTCATTACATTAAACACAATATCTACAGATTTATGATTGGAAACTTACAATAGTTACAATCTACTTCTCTTAATAATGTTCTTTTATAATCTTGCCACTTTTTTTCTTCATAATGTGTTTGAGCTAAATATAATAAAATTTGGGTGTTAGTACCAAAATAGAATTTCCTCAAACAATTTTGATACATTTTCACTGCAAGGAAAACTATCCTAGTGCAAAGTAAACATGTGCTAGATTTACCCACACATTAGACATATGAACAAATATGTTTCCTGTTGCAACTTCTTGTACCTGTGCAAAAATTTCCTTTGCAATATCAAATTGACCCCTTTCAACTAGCACAATGGCTGCCCCATTTACAACATAAACATTTCCTAGTCTTTGTGCCAACACTTTACAATACAATTCTCTAGCCTTATCAAGATGTTGTGCCTCCACCTTTGGATCCCTCCTCTCATTGTGAAAAGCTGCAAAATAATTCCAATTTTCAAGTGAAATGTCAACATAAGAATTCTTTGCATCTGATTCACTTTGTGTAGCTTTAATTGTTTATTTTTCTTTAAGCCAATCATCTATTTTCAGTTCCATTTTCCAACCATAGATAAAACATTTGATGAGTTTTATTTACCTTAAGCACATCCCCAATCAATTCTAGGATTAGTTGGATCTCATTCCGAGCCTGAGCCATGGTTGCAAGACATAGATATGCATCCACATAATCAGGAAACTTGAACAATATTAGCCTATATAAAAGATTTTCTTTTTCAGTATCATGTAGTTGTTCAAACAGCCTCACAAGATTAAATAGTGTTGTGACTTTATCCCATGGTAACTCAAGTGAAACACCACCTTCTTCTAGTCGATGGAAGAATTCCATATCCTTAAAGAGCATGGGAAAAACTGCAGAATTAGCTCTGGGGCTTTTATTTATGAATTCAACCCATATTCCATTTCCTAATGCCTCCATAAAAGTTTTTTGAGCCAACTCCAGTTCATCACACTCAAAATGAAGAAACCCAATGTTGTTTAACAATTGAATGGGTACTTCTTCTCTACTCTTCTTCAGAAGAGACTTTGTTGTCTTAAGAGAATCTAAGGCTGCACTAGGGTTTGATGATATTAATAACTCACCCATCTTGATAAATGCATGAGCATCATGTGGATTTATGTGAGTTGCCTTTCTTAAAATTTCCAAAGCCTTCTCTGCCTGCCCTTGTAGAGGATATATATGGCCTACATCTTTTAATCTCTCAAAGTTCTTAGGGTGGACCTCCAAAACCTTTTCAAAATTTGAGAGAGAACTCTTAAGATCTCCTATCTTCAATTGAACCTATCCACAAAATCCTGTGGCCTTTGGCTTTCCTTGAATGGTGCAATGTAGTAGCGGCTAGTGGTGTCATAATCACCTTTACTATGATAAGATCGTGCAAGATTATAATATGAATGAGATTTCATGAGAGGGTGGTCATTTGAGTCAAGAGTTGTCTTAGTCAACTGTTCCACAATAAAATGTTGTGTTGTGAAGAAAAAATGGTTTGCTAAGAATGATTCAATGCCATTGCACAACACAAGTATAATTCAAAGGCTCTACACATCTTTTCCATTCCTTCATGAACACTAGCTTTTTCACTAACTATGAGAATCCTACAATTAAAATATGCATAAAACTGACCATAGAGATTTTTCCCCATTTCAAATAGTAAAATTGCCAAAAAAATGTGTTTAAAACCTACAAAAAAATGCAAATAAAATCATACTTATTTTTGTGCCAAAGAAAAACCATGAGACCATAGCTTGTTTCTTACTATTATGCTTTGATATAGTTTTTCCGAGCATCCATAAATATTTTAAAATCACCTCTTTTAGGATTTTAGCCATAGCAGCAAGGCAGTGAACTGTTTGATAAAATGCTTTGGTAGACATGTATGAAAAATGTGGTAGCATAGAAAAGGTAATGAGCTTTGGAAAAAATACCTCAAAGAAATGTGGTCTCATGGTGATGGAATGCCATGAAAAGTGATTTGATATGGATTGTAATGGCATTCCATCACCATGAGACCACATTTCTTTGAGGCATTTTTTCAACCAATTCACTGCCTTGTCTATGCTATTGCTTACTATCATGCTTTGATAGATTTTTTCCAAGCAGCCATAGCTTGTTTGAAAGAACTTGTTTTAGGATTTTAGCCATAGCAACAAGGCAGTGACCTGTTTGATAAAATTCTTTGGTAGACATGTATGGAAAATGTGGTGGCATAGACAAGGCATTGAACTGATGCCTCAAAGAAATGTTTTCTCATGGAATGCCATGACAAGCAGATGCAATTGGTAGTTGCTCCTAGTTATTAGTTATGCAATGTGAAGTAATTGCATAACTACTTAGGTTGACTTTGTAAAAACTATATTGGAATTGAAATTTTTTCATCTATCAACATCTAGTTATTAATTATGCAATGTGAAGTAATGCTTTGAGTTTGAAAGACATGCAATGCAATGTGATCGACAATTTGAATATAAACTACAAAAATATATTTTTTACAATTCATTAGTTAAACTCTCTATTTTATTTTCTCTCTATAAATCTATTGCTATGGAAATTCCTTTCAACTAAAAAAAATAGTTTTTGTCTCTCATTCTACAATTTTTTACATTTTATCATTTATCAACATCTAGTTATTAGTTATGCAATGTGAAGTAATGCTTTGAGTTTGAAAGATGTGCAATGCAATGTAATCAACAATTTGAATATAAACTCCAAAAATCTATTTTTTACAATTCATTAGTTAAAATCTCTATTTTATTTGTTCTCTATAGCTCTATTGCTATGGAAATGCCTTAATTCAATAAAACAAAGTTTTTGTCTCTTAGTCTACAATTTTTTACATTTTGTCATCTATCAGCATCTAGTTATTAGTTATGCAATGCGAAGTAATGCTTTGAGTTTGATAGATGTGCAATGCAATGTAATCAACAATTTGAATATAAACTACAAAAATCTATTTTTTACAGTTCATTAGTTAAACTCTCTATTTTATTTTCTCTCTATAAATCTATTGCTATGTAAATGCATTTCAATTAAAAAAATAGTTTTGTCTCTTAGTCTACAATTTTTTTTTGCTATGTGTAGAACATTATAGATGGATCAATGTCAAAGGTTGACTATGGATCAATACCATGCATTTGATGAGAGAGTATCCAATGAGAGGGACATGGACAAATATCCATGTCCATGTAATGATTGTCTTGGTGGAAAGGTGAGAAAAAGAAATCTGATTTATCGACATATGATAAGATATGGGCATAGTGGTATAAGCCCTTGGGATTACAATTATTATGAAGATATGATAGAATTACTGAGTGTGAGAGATGAAGAGGCAACAAACATAGATGAAGCGCAAAAAAACATAGATGAAGAGGAAAAAATGTTAGACAAAGGGTTTGAAGTTGATAGAATGTTGAATGAGGGTCTAAACGATGAATGTACCAAGTTGATGGAGGATTCTTTAAAGCCTGTGTATGCTAATTGCAAGTTAAGTCATTTGATAACAATACTTCAAATTCTTAACTTGTAAGTGGTGTTTGGTTGGAAAAAATGAGAGTGTAGATTAGTTATTGGCATTATTAAGTTTGTTGTTACCACCTGACTCCACATTGCCAACATACAAAGTCAATGTAAAAAGAAAATCACCAAGCTAGGCTTAGGGTATTAAAACATCCACACATGTGTGAATGGTTGTGTATTATTTCGCAAGAATCTTGCAAGTGAGAGTGAATCTCCAAAATTTCATGAAGCGAGGTATTGACAAGGTTTGAAATTAGTTGTGGTTCCTAGAAAGGTTCTTCACCACTTTCGAATAATCCCACAATTACTTTGAATGTATAGGTGTAGAGACATTGTTGAACTTATGTAATGACATGCCCAAAATAATAGCACTGATGGAAAACAATGATATGTGTTTGATTCTAAGACATGGATGGAATTTGATAATAGATGGCCTGATTTTTTTCAAGATTCACGTAATATAAGGTTAGGTTTGGCTCTGGATGGGGTGAACCCATTCTCATATCAAAGTAATAAATGGTTAGCTTGGCCATTGCTTTTAATAAATTATAAATCTCCTCCATGGTTAGTGACTAAAACATTTTTCTTAACGTTATCCTTGATTATACTAGGAAAGAAAAGTGTGACTTTAGATACAATTGATGCTTATCTAGAGCCATTATATGATGAGAAAATGAAATTTTGGAAAGGAATTGAAGCAATTCAATCTTTAAGGGATAGTCATTCAATAAAATTAACTTTAAGAGCTTCCTTATTTTTTACAATTCATGATCTTCTTGTATATGGCACATTGTTTGGTCTTAGTGTTCACGGATACCATGGATGTCCTGCTTGCAACTTTAAGGATTTTGTGAGGCACTCAAGAAGTTTGCATTAGTGTATTTATTGTGGAAATTGTGCTTACCTTAAAATGGACATCCATATCATAAAAAAATATGGTTCAATGGTCAAGAAGAGAATCGCGAAGCACCATTGCTAATAACAAGTGATTAGATTGTTGAGAATGGACAAAAAAGAATGCCATTTATTGAAAGTGATGCGATTGCTGGTAGTAGATATGATCTATGTAATGAAAGTGGTGTAAAAAGGTTGTGCATATTCTATAAGTTTCCATACTTTAAGGATATAGCCATTAAGGATAATGTTGACTTTATACATACTGAGAAAAATATAGCCTATGTTATTATAGAAACTCTTTTTGGTGCTTTTGATACTATTTCATCATGTGAAGAATTTCGACAACTAATGATTCTTCAAAATATTTGGGTTGAAAAATATGATAATGAAAAATATAGAGAACCTAGTGCTCCTTATGTCTGGACAAAGGAACAATGTGCACAATTCTTACAGTTGATGTCTCAGACTCGCTTTCCCACTTGATATGTAAGTAGTAGTATTAGAAGCCAAACTAACATTAATGGCTTAAGAGGCCTCAAGACCCATGACTATCATGTCATAATGGAGAATATTTTACCTATTATGGTAAATATATCAATTTTGGCAAAGGGGCCAAGATTGGAAGCTATAAGGTTAGGCCTAATATTAAAGAGAATGAGTTTACATGTATTAGATCCTTTGAACTTCGATAGTTTGAGGGGGGAGCTTGTTGAAGTCCTTTGTCTATTGGAACAGGAATTTCCACTAACAATCTTTAACATTTCTATGCATATTTTGATACATCTAGAATATGAACTAGAGCATTGTGTCCTAATAAGAATGAGATGGATGTATCCTATAGAACGATATATGAAGGTTTTGAAAAAAAATGTTTGTACTAGGGAAAAACCGGAAGGCAACATGTTTGAGGGATATTCAACGCAAGAGGCCATGGGATTTTGCACAAAATAAATGAAGGATTTTAAAAATGTCAATCAACATGTATGGGATGATGATGAAGATGAGAGAGTTGCAGGTGAAGTATTAGAAGGAATTGGATGTCTCTTCAAGCTATCACATCAAGAAAGAAGTGTGATACATGCCTATATTCTTTAAAACACATCTTCATTCAATAAGTGGCGCAGGTAAAAAAATTTACACAATAATTTATTTACTCAATTGCATTTACACATTTATATTATTAATATTACTATTTGTATATTAATATTCTATATAGAAAATATGAAGAAGACAATCAAGCTTGGATATGACATCAACCTCAAAAGCTCATACATCATGCTAATTTGATTGGAGGTGATTCTTTTCCAAAAATTGAAGAATGGATTGCTAATGCAGTCAATGATGCAAAAGAATAGGTCAAGATATAACAACGGAGGAAGGTGAGCTTTCAAAATCTCCACATTTATGGGCTATGTGTTTCAGTGGAATGTGGACCTATGGTAGTCATTCAAGAGTGGAAAAAAAAGAGAAAGGAAAGACAAATTGTGATTGTGTTGTTAGTGATGAATTTCTCCATGAAACTGATAAGAAATTTTATGTTGGATTCATTCAAGAAATTATTCAAGTGGACTATGGTGAAAATAGTCCTATATTATTAAAATGTAAGTGGATCCAACCATCCCCAATACAATTTGGTGAGTATGGATTTGTACGTGCAAATACAAGATAATTTTATCAGAGATGGATGAGCCGTATGTTTCCCCTCTTCAAATTAACCAATAATTTCTAATTGATGATGTAAGAATCCCAGGATGGTCATATGCCATGTTGGAAAAATGAGAAAAGTTATCTATTTGTTGTCATTGATGTCACATGTTGGTAGTATGTTGGTAGTTGGGTCCGATACTCTTATACCAGTGCTTACCCTCTCCAGTGGCTGGTCTGGTATTTTGGTTGCCTTTCTGGTATTCTAGTCTGCACTTCTCCGCGGATGATAATCTCTGGTTGCAGTTTTTGTAAACTATTGATGGATGTTAAAGGTGTACATGATGAAGTTATTTTTTGCTCTAGTGCTCATACAACATAGTAGCAACCAACAAATTGATTGTTTCCTTGTTGCGATGAAGATTATTCCTGGCCGACTTGTTAAGTTAATTTTGATTTGGTGTGAAAGTTTATGTGCAACCTATTTCTTGGTTTGAGCTAACATGATGAAATGTGCTAAAGATTGTTTTGTGTGTTTGGAAATATTTTGTGAACTATTGGAGCCGACATAATAATGGTTAAAACATTTTGAAAATAATTTGTGGAAGCTGACCTAATTAGTGCCTGGGATGGAGATTGGGTATATATATAAGTATATGGCGAACAATTTGGAAGTATGAGTGAATGAGTGAGTAAGTGTGAATGGGTGTGTGTGAATATGTGCAGTGATTTTGTAGAAAAGTGACAGAGGAAATAGTGAAGAGGTAATGAATGTGAAGGAGTGATCAGAAAGGCAGCAGCTGTGAGCATATTCAAAACTGTATCAGCACATGTTAGGTGCATCTTTCTAGTTCATTTTTTGGGCTATAAAGCCTTACTCTATTTTGCATAATTTTTTTGTAGGTAGTGAGCCTCTTGTTGGATAGTGAGTCCTTTTTGTAGGCAGTGAGCCTTTGTATTTGGACAGTGAGTCCTTCTTTTGGCAGTGAGCCTCCTTTTTAAAATACTATATAGTGTGAGTTAACCCTCATTGTGGTTTTTCCCTTATTGGGTTTTCCACGTAAAAATCTGGTGTTCATTGTGTTGATCTACTTTTTGTTATATGTTTCATGCTCATATTTAATAACATAATAGTGTGGTTGAAGATTTGATAAGTGATAAATTTTTAAGTTTGAATTTGTGTGACAATTTATTCACCCCCGCTCTCAGTTGTCCTGCGCCTGCTTAACATGTCATTCAAACAAAGTATCGTTCAAAATGAAAATTCATGGAAGTTGTTGATATAATACCTGATGGAAAATATGTTAATTTACAAGAAACATTCGAAGAAGTGGATGAAGATGATGATGGAGTGTTTGAAGAAGATATTTTGATTACCAATGAAGAGATTGGGAGAGAGAATGCATTGCATGTCACAAATGAGGATGAGGAAGAAAATCAAGCAGATGCAGACACACGTGATCAGGATTATGATCTTGTTGGAAATGTAGATGATTATGATGATTTTTTGTCACCTTAAAAGGTTAGCTTGTCATCTAAACTTTGGTTATATGTATGGTGTAATTTATTATTGAATGTAATAAAGATCTGAGTATAGGTATGCTTATTCATTGTTGTTTTACTGATACATTTATGAATGTAATCATCATTATTATGTTGGTACATTGTATACAAAACTTGAGATGTTCACTGTTGTTTTGAAGTGCATTTAAAGTTAGGTTCAATCATTCTTCTTAGTTTTCTTACTTTGGTAGAAAATTTGAAATTAATTTTGTTTAGTTAGAATATAATTTCTTGTATGTCCTATATGTTTTCTAGATCCAAACATATAATGAACATATATGATTTAAGAATACATATAGATATCTTAACATTAGGTGAACTAATCCTCCTTATTAAAAACAAAGAAATGATCTCTTAGGTTTGACTGACACTGAAAAAACTAAAACTGAGAGATTGCAAAATTAGAAAATTGTTCAATCTTTTCAATAAAATGATATCTAAAATATTGCATTCATAATAAAATCCAATACCGCACTATCACAATAGTCAATAGAGGTATGCGCAAGATGGAATGACATATAGGTCAATGTACAAATGCTTACTGCAATATCGCGACAACTAAATATAAATAGCATGGGGTGGTAGTGAGAACATGTTAACAACTAAAGTAAACCGTAGCCTTGCAAGGGGTAAACAATGACACTGTGGTATGGCGGTGAACAACCACTCAACTGCTAGAATTAACCCGCTATCCCGCGGGAGTCCAAAGGGGTGTACATGGGGTGGTGGTACTGCTAACCCTACCATACCGCTACCCCACAATAGTGTTGATATGACAGAGTAGTATGGCCGTGAACAATCACTCAACCACTAGAATTAACCTGCCATCCTGCGAGAGTCCAAAGGGGTGTGCACGGGGTGGTGGTACTGCTAATCCTACCATACTGCTACCTTGTAGTGGTCTTGATCAAAGCAGTATTGCAGTACAAGATTTCAAAGAATTTAAATCATTAGTGGCAATTATTACACCTCTAAACATGAAATGTTTGATTTCTCAAGATAAAAGGAATGTATTCACACTCAAAATATGAATAGATTATGAAATATTTTGCACTAATTAACATTAATAGTGAGGTGGCCAAGCTTAGCAAAAAATATTACTTGGGAATCGATGAAATTTTTGCAATAATTCACACAACTCAATGTACCGGAGGCAAGGGAGTTCAAGGGGGGAGACTCTGTAGCTATTATTTCACCAGGTAAGTTCATAGAAATCCTCTGTAACAAGTTTATAAGAATTGAATTTTCTCCTACAAGTAGACACTTAAAGAAATCAAGTAGGAGAAGTTCTTCATCATTCCACCCAAAAGAAGTATGTTGGACACTAGGAACATTGAGAGGGGGGGTGAATCAGTGTTCCACAATTTGAATTTCAAATCAGATCTTAAACTATCAACACCAATATTTAACCTCTAATAGCATCCACAAAAAAGAAATAGAAGGAAACATGCATGTACATTAATAAGACAATGTGAACACCATAACACCAATATTTTTACGTGGAAACCTTGTTAGGGGAAAAACCACGGTGGAGATTAATCCACAAAGTACATACTTTGTTAAAAGTATGATAAAAAGGGGAATGCACTTACATTCAGGCACACTGCCTAGAGCTCACTGCTCAAAATACAAAAGAGGACTCATTGTCCAAAAGAAGTTTGGATTAAAGGTATTTAAAATATGAACTAAGAAAATAGCATCTCTAAATGCGTGGATTCAGTTCCAATGAAGCACATGAAGGCTGATTGTGGACCTTTTTCCCAATTCACACTTCTGCTCTGTTCTGCAAAAACCCTTCTGCTGCACAAACAAAATTCTCTTGATAGATCCTCTGATAATACCTCATGCAACTGTTCTGCACTTTTTTGCACACACACCTTCTCACCACTTCATACACTACTCCACATCACACCTAAAATAAATTACCGATCTCATTTATATATCCGCTAACAAGAATTTTATTACTGTATGTCAGCTTGAAATAAAATATAATACTCTTCCACAAGTTGGCTCCAATTACCAATTAGAACTAATGTGTACCCACACAAGTTGACTAGACTATAGTAGGGACCCAAACCAAAATTCCCAACATAAGAGATAGTTAAACACATACTCCTCATACATCCGGAACACACCATACACAACAGGTCGGCCATAATGAGAAAATAAGCAAAATTATTCTGCCGAATCTCCAAACTTGTACATGGATCAATGTAATATCATAAAAATTATCAAAAAGATAGCATACATGATTGAAAAGAATCCTTGGGGATTCACCCAACAAAATAATGATTCGGTGAAGTATCCAAATCAACTTACCAACCAGATACTATGTTCTTCATGCATTGTGTCGGTAGAGTATTATCTTCTACTTTCTTTGTCGGTAGGAACTACTTCTAAACTGCAGACCACACTACTGACTCTAGTTGCCATCAATGAAAACACTAGCAGCAAAGAACAATCTCCTTAAGCCATATGCCAACAAAGTCAACTTGTGAGTAAAAATGAAGAGTCCACAATTTCTAAAACAAAGAAGAGGTCCCTCCAACAATCCATTTTAGATGTGTTACCTATTTCTATAGACAAAGGATTCAAAAAGGTGCTTAAAAATACAACCCATGGATGTAGAGACCCAATTATCCCTATCTCAAGGTGGGATCTGTTTTGGTACTTCTATGAAAAAAGGGATGACAAGATTCCATTTTTGAATCCTTGGACCTTAGATTTGTCCAAATTGATAGTCCCAAATGTCTTTGTAGATGTTGATTTTATTAAAGTATTGGCACAATATTATCACCTGACTACCAAGACTATAAGAATGCGAGATGGCTCACCATTAGTGGTGTTGACTAAAGAAGCAATTATAGAGTGTTTTATGTTAAACAAGCAAGCTATCACTAAGATCAACTTGGAAAAAAGTGAGGAGGATTATAGGAGATTGAGAAAAACCTACAAGAGTGATGAACCTCCTTTACACATGAAAAGGGGTATAAACAATAGGAGGATACTTATCTCCCCCTCCCAAATTGAGTCATTTTCCATAGAAGACTTCCAAGTATATTTCAAAAAAACTTATTTTTCTTTTTTCCAAGTGAAGAGAGGATGCCAATCTATCTCATGAAGATGGCAATGAAGATACAAAATCTTGAAGTGAACATTGAGTATGACTTTGCTGCTGAAATTGAGAAAGGGCTACATGAGGGATTTTTGCAAGAGAGAACATATCTCCCATCACTTTCAGGAAATACTCTCTATTGTGTCATTTAATAGTGTACCAAAATAGAAAGAGATGGACTAAAAGAATGTGTTTGGGAATGACTAATAATGAAGTGAATAGGTTGACTATACAAAACTGGTGTTACATTTGGGATAATAGATGTAAAAATAGTGATTATATAATATTTCATGATGATTTTGTAACAAAGTTCATGGCCAATCTTGGTCATATTTCACCAAGATTCCCTAATGAAATCATGCAAGTATTAAGACCTTTAGCATTGAAGCTAGAGTAAGGACACATTCACAATTTTGGTGATTGGTTCTTCTTAGCAGACCAAATAGTAATAAGGGTCTATGGGTGTCCTCAAGCCCCACATGTTTTACCTAAATTTGTTTCTATTTGAATTGCAATTTTAGAATTTATGTGGAAAATGTTATGGATGGAGTAGGATGTTATGAAAAGATAGAAAAAGGGGTCATTCCTCCCTAACCTAACTGAATGTGAGGAGCTATCCATAGGGTCTGACACTCTTGAAGAACTACATAACTATTTGAAGATGAGGTATTGATTGAAGTCATGAGGAGAAAGGGTCTTTGATCCTAAAGGGCATATTAATTTTATAAAGCAGACACTTCTCACTAGAGTTGGGATTACCCATGAAATGGATTACAAAGAAGATGTAATAAGAAATTTCTCAACACCTCATGAAGTTTTTCAGAGGAAGAGGAAGTGGGGAATCATAAAGAGGCTTGAGGAGGAGAAGAGGAAAAGGGACATTGGATTCCAAGGATTCTATTTTGAAGAAGGTGATCCTATCAAAAGGATGAACTTAATAATTGACAACTTTGAAAGATTATATGTTGAACTAGAAAAGAAACCTGAGGGCCAGTCTTCAAAACCCTCCAAGCTACCCATCAAACCAAGTGGTATTGTAATCACAAAGCCCCTACCAAACACTACCATAATGCAATTAGAAGTATCCCCTAAGCAACCAAGTCCTAAAATATAGAAGACAAATGGAGTGGCCCCCTTTGTGGCATATGAAATAAGTGGAGTAGGGGATACTAAAGAGGTAGTCGATGTACTCTTGAATTTTAAAGATGATGAAGTTTATCAACCACTGCCTAAGCTTGCAACTGATGCTCACAAACTAGAAGAAAGATTGGATGTACATGGGCATAATGATGAAGAAGTGCATGATGATTAAAGGGTGATTGATGCCCTTAGATTTATTCAAGATGATGACTTTATTCAAACTCCCAAGTTTAAGGATTGTTGGATTAACATGAAAATGAAAGAAATTGAGAAGAGACTCCAAATTAATAAGATGGGCATTGAGGATTCATAGTATGACCAGATTCTTGCCCAAAATTTTGAAGAACTCGGGATTAATGAAATTACTATTAGCCCCCAAGAAGCAAGAAAATTGGTCTTAGAAAGCAATATACTAATTATTCTTGGGATGGAGTTAAAAAAGATATTCTTACTAGATCAAGTAAGAAGCCAAGAATATCCCATGTTGGTTTATGAATTCAATTCAGATGAGGGAATGAGTGACACAAGTTACAATCCAAGAATTGAAACCCTAACCTTTTGGAAAAATAAAAAAGAACATAAAAACTAAGATTTCTCAATATTGTACAAGAAATGAGAGGGATTTCCATGGTAAAGACACTTCAAGACACATCAAAATTGGAGGTAGGTATTATGACAATGCACTCAACAATGTTTTCTAGGGCTATGATTAAAGGTATGGAGCTTAGATTGGCATAATATGAGAAAGCACAGATTGATCTGAATGATGAATTGAATAGGTTATTCATAGAAAATGTGAAATTTAAAGAGCATTTGAAGGGAACAGGTCCTTCCCAAAGCACATAATTAATAGTATACTAGCCCCTTGCCATCCATACTGATACAAGTGCAATCATTGTTGAACAAGTAGATGTGCTAAACCAAGAAATTGAGAAGTTGAAAAAGACTAATGAAGAAACAAAGAAAGGAGTAAAGAGACAAACCCTTAGGGTATTGGAAAAGATCTTGGAGGATAGGGTTAAACTAATTGTGGAAAAATTGGAAAATGTGTATGAATGTTATGTCTCTTTGTCACAAGCAGTTGATCAGATAAAGGCCCATGTACCTATATTGGACACCTTATTCAAGAAATGGTAACTTGTACATCACACCTTAATAAATTTGTGCATAATTTTACAAAGGAGTGTTGAGCCCCCCATAGCTTTAAAGCCTATTGAGCAAATGGTCTGAATGGTCACATATGAATTTCAATACATATCTGTAGAAGACCAAAAGATCAAGGAAAGAATGGATTTATTTCACACACTAAAGCAGTGGTTTGTGCCTAAGATACTAAGGGACGATCAACTGAAAGGCTCCAAGGATTGGATAGACGAGTTTAGCAAAATTGTTCCCAATTGCCTTAATTTACAGAAGGATAGTGAGATAAATTTTCACCGCCTCAATTTAACCTTGGATGGAATAATTGCATTGGATGCTAGATACTCAAAATTCATCATGGATGGCAAAGGGTTATTAGACAGTAGATGGAAGAGTCACTTGGCCAACACGTGAAAAATATAGGAGTACAAATGGCCTCATGATTACATAGTGTACCAATGGGAGCAGACATATCTAGCTCCCCTAGAAGAATAGGCCTTGCAATGAAGTACCAAGCCTTGCATATAATATCATGGAGAGAGGACCTTGCTAGATCTAAATGATCACAGGTACCTTATGATGAGTAAAAAACTTCTATATCTTGCGAGTGATATGGAATTCAACATTTGATCATTTCTCTTCATTTCTCATCTTTCATTGATTTAATGTAATCCTATGTAAACAACAATAATTAAGACATTTTGATTTATGTTAAAATTGGGTAACTGAAAAGACACTTTTTGACATGTCAATTAGGACAAAATTTTGAAACGTATTGTAAAATCTTTTTGAAGATCAATACAATGAAGTTATAATTGGTGGCCGAATTTTGGTTTCAATTGTTTGTTGAAGTGAATTAATGAATGATATCTTGTTGTCTCTAGCTTGATCTTTCCTTGTTATTTAAATCAATATATCAAGGGTATATTTGGTTTATCAAAACACATTTGTTTTCTTTGTGTGGTTAATTTACTGGTTCCTTCAAGGAAGGATTAAATTCCTTTAAGTAAATCATAGTAACCTGGGGAGAATAAGTAAATCAAAATAATAAGAAGATATGTGGTTTACAACTTGGAATAATTTATTAGTGTCAAAATATCATCATATATGTTAATATTAGATACATATTTGCTTGGTTCAACTCCCAGGATAACTGGAGACAAATCAAACATAACCTTACTAGAGTATGTTTTTCCTTCATCTTGCTTGTGCTATGTTTTTATGAGTTCTTTTCTTGTGAATATATCCCTAAGGAAAATTTGTCTAATACCTGTAATTGTAAACATCTTCTTGGTTTTTGACTGTAAATTCTTGTTAATTTGTAAACTGAATTCTATTTTAAGTTTCCATTTGCAGTTATCAATGGATTGGAAAGTCAACAGTTATCAACTTATGAACTTAATAAAGTTTACTGATTCAAGTTGCTGATTTATACATAATTGTTTATTTGGACTTTAAGAAATGAGGAAAAGGACTATAAGGTGCAAATTAGATGATATTGATCATAATGCTGAAATTTCAGTCATAGATTATGAGCACTTTTGTAGTGAAAAAGTGGCCAAGAATAATGAATATTTATCGCGTCTTGGTTTGAAAAACAAGCAAGTTGTAAATCCACTAAGTAGTATATTATTTGTTTAATAGTGTTTATTAAAATTTTATAGGCAAGAGCTTTATGTATATAAGACATAATATGATATTTTTTTTGTTTTATAGACAAGAAAAAGAGTGCAAAGAAAATGTGGAGAAAAAACAAAAGGAAAGGAAAGATATAGTGTTGTCATCTCGTAGAAGCCAACACATTTGTGATTCAACAAATGTAGTTGATGAAAACAATAGTTGTGATGATCATGATAAAGTGGACAATAATGTGTAGCACAATCGTCATAGTTGTGTTGAAGTTGAGGTAATATAATATTTGTTAGTTATCTATCCCAATTTTTTGTCATTCTTCATGCTTAAAATGTTCTTTTGGACAAGAAAATATCACTTTTGCATTCTTTAAGTTGTAAGTTAATCTATCCCAATGTTTTTTCTTTCTTCTTTTGGACAAAAATTTATAGCTTTTGTATTCTTTAAGTTGTAAGTTAATCTATCCCAATGTTTTTTCTTTCTTCTTTTGGACAAAAATTTATAGCTTTTGTATTCTTTAAGTTGTAAGTTAATCTATCCCAATGTTTTGTCATTCTTCATGCTTAAAATATTCTTTTGGATAAAAATTTATAGCTTTTTCATTCTTTACTTGACTTATATTATTTTTTGCATGATGATTAAACCACATGTAGAGCAATTATATGAAAGTAGATCGAAAAGAAAAAGGCCTTGTCAATAGAGCTCCTTGCAAAGTTGCACAACTTCATAGTGATTATGATGATGAACTCAATGAGCATGCACATGATATTCATAGTAGTAGTCATGTTGAACTCGAGGTGAGTGCTATGAAACCACAGGAAAGTAAGTACTATTCAAGTAAGTAATGGTTGTTTTATTATGTATATAAGGGTAATCATTACCTATTTGATAGAAGCTAGTTAGAATAGTAATGAAGTGTAATTAGCTAGTATACATAGATTATGGAAATAAGGGAGAACATATAACTTACATATGGAATCTTAGAGCTTAGTTGCAATAGAGTGCATACATAGATTTTGACAATGCATTAGTGCATTGTGTATTCAGGGATGTCATGGTCCTCAGTTGGGGGGAGTACTTCATTTCCAATCCATATCTCTTTCTGGAGTACTCGTACAATCTAGCACTATTGTAGTCTTTCCCTCCATTTATTTGTACCTCACAATGGATTAGCACTATTGTAGTGTGAAAATTAGAACATACTCGAAGGTTCTTAACAACTCTAATAGTTGTACTAGGGGCCATGTTTAACAAACCAAATACAATTGCTAACTTTTCACTATGCTGGTAGATAAATGATTATTTTTTTTTCTATTCCACAACATTAAGTAAAAGTATTGAATCTAGAAATACCCTGCTATCTTCATTTGCTAAGACAATTTCTCCAATTTTTCATAACTCTCCCATGTTTGTGGATGTGATCTATCTCCTACACAAAAAAGCATGTACCATTTTATGCCCTTCAATCCAACTACATGCAGGTATATTTTTAATTCTTCTATCTTTGATCAATCTCCTTATTATTTGAACCTCACCACACCTGTCCAATTCTGCACATATGTTTTAGAGAAGAACATAAATTGTAGCATTTTTAGGATCCAACTAAAAAAGTAGTGTTGCTAGAATAATCACCCTATATTCATAGATGTTCCATAGGAACCAAAGGTTTAACTGACATCTTAGTAATAATGTTTAGGGTGTCCTCAAGATAGCCAACACAGGTACAAAGGTCAACCATGCTCACCTAATGATAAACTATATATGTAATGCAATAAGGGTTACTTACATGTGAAGTATATGTAGCCCTCATCCACTAAACCTGCATGACTACATGCATCTAGAACACAAGAAAAGCTTACAATGTCAGTGTTCTAGAGTGCTTCATTAATTCACATATTTTGAGAGCTTCCATGCAAAATCCATTTTTTGCACATTCTGCAATCATATCATTTCATTCCATGAGATGGAATCTCTTTGAGGAATTATGTCAAACAATTCATTTTGTACTACATTTTGGTGTCAAATTTTTGGTAATTATGGTTAGTTTCATTACATTCAAATTCTAAATTCTGGGAAATTATATACAATAAATAGATTGATGGTTATTTGGATAGTGAAATTAGCTCTTTCAGAAATTAACTGAAATATCTAGAAGGATTATTTTAATTAAAGAGGTTTTTGTGCTTATTTTTGTAACAATGGTTAACAATGATTTTATAGTGCAGAGCTAGCTTGCTATTTTCATTCAAGATACAAGTCATCAAAGTCAAGCACATACCAAGAAGATGGTACTCTACTTCAAACCCTCAACCTCACTTAGTTTAGTCTACTTACATGGGGATATTAAGGAAGTTGCTAAACAATTGATATGCATCATTTGTTGTTTCTGAAGGAGAATCCTGTGAGATCCAATATGGCAGTGGATCAATATCTAATTTCTTAAGTAAAGATGATGTCACAGTTGGGAAACTTGTTATGAAACATCAGGTTAGTAATTTTTGGATGTTAAGACTTCCTGGTTGGATATCAAAGATATTTTCTCATCAACTTAATTTGGAATTTATATATAAATGGATTCTTTCATGGTGCATGTCTTTACTGAGACAACACATGAACCAAGGTTGATATTTTTGTTGTTTAAGCCTAATGGCATTGTTGGTCTTTGTTTCCAATAATTTTTTGTTGATAATGTTGTTCTAGTTTGGTTAGTGTTGATAGCCTTCATTCTATAATGTCAACTTCATTCTATAATATGAGCATATCACCTTTCTTAAACTTTGAACAAGGTTCTGAAATCAAGGGTTCAATATGCATATTTCAGGCCTATGTGGGTAAACCCACAAAAGTGGTTTACAATTCCAGTGAGGTAGGAAAAGTTGTAAAAAATGACCCCATGCAAAAAAAAATGGTTTTTGGAGGTTCGAACGAACTTTTGGTTCACGCGAACCAAAAAGGGGTTCGATAGAATGCCCCTTTGAGAAAATTCATTTAATGATGGGGCCCACCATTCCCGGTAAAAAGTCGAAAGTGAAGGATTGTGGAAAGGGGGTTCGCTTGAACCCTGGTTCGATCGAACCCCTGGGGGTTTGATAAAACCCCCTGGTTCACTTGAACCCCCCTTTTCCCCCCTTCTCCCCCTCAGGCACCAAGAAAGTCTAGAAATTTTCACTTCAAAGCTTGGGTTGATGATTAAAATGTAGGAGACTTCACAGACCCAATTGGTTGATGGTAGTCCTCAGAACAAGCTATCCAACAAATATAACTTTAATATGTTTTTGTTTTAGTTTTATTTGTTTTTTTAGTTTTATTAAACGTAGGTTTTTCACCAAAAATCAAGCTCTTTGTTCTGCACATGTGGAAAAAATAGCAAATTATCAAACTTTTTTTTTTGAAAAATATGAGTGCACCAGATATTGAAGTCCTTGATCCAAAAAAAATAAATCGAATTTCGATACATACAAAAAAGTTATGCGTTATACGGTTTGCCTATGTTTCAATTGTAATTGGTTTGACTTTGAAACTTGATTAAGGAAAAAATATTCAATAAAACACTATGAAACCAATTGGAAGAACTAGATATCGTAGTTACAAATCTAAATTTGAAAAAATAACAATTTTATCCTTCATTGAAAAAAAGTTATGTGTTATACGGTGAGTATCACTCCTTAAAAATGCTATTTATTGAAAAAAATAGTTTTTGAAGGAGATGGAAAAAGAAGTGTGATCTAATTCCAAAAAATTTGAAAAAAATATATTTAGAATCTATAGAAAAAATGTCACAAATCACTAGTTTGCATCATCTTCAAATTCCTCATGGTTTAGTTGTTATAGGTGCCCGAAAGTGAAGATTTAGTTAGAAAAAATTATTTCAGTGTCTAGTTTAGCCAAAAATTGTAAACCAATATTGTGGGATCACCCATGTTGAACACTTTGTTTAAAAGGTAGCACCCACAAAAGGTACCTTGTCAACAAATTCCTTAAAAGGTAGCACCCTATTGCTCATATCAGATGGCACATTGCATATAAAGGAGAAAAGATTCTAGGGTTATTGTTGACTGCATTGAAGGAGAGAGCTTCATATATGAGAGACGATCAACACTCTCCTTCTTGGATTCTACACATTACAACTTTCTCTAGGAAGATTGCCCATGTTGTAGAAGTTTTAAGAGATGAAAGGGGCATGTGCTCACATTGAAGGGCTCCAAGCATGCATTTCCATCATTGAAGATGTTTTTTGGAGAAGTTTCTTTCTTATCACTCCTATGCATTGTAATTCAAATTTTTAGTCTTGTGACTGAAAATAAAAATTGTAATACTCTATTTCTAAGCATTTTTCAAGCAAGATAGATATTTTAGACTTGTGCAAGCTGTAAGAACACCTTTATTTTAATAAAGTTCAACGATTTTTCCTTCTCAATGGTTGTCTTATTATGTGCAATTGATGATTGATGTGTATTTCTGTGTTTTATGTTTAAATCCTCAAATATCAGTCAATTAAAATGACTAAATATACTACTAATTGATGCCAATTAATAATTGAATTGACTAAATATACTACCAATTGACAGAAATCAATGAACAGTGAACAAATATGACTAAATATATGACTAGTGAAATCAGTGAATAAAAATGACTAAATAAGTGACCAGTTAACAACAATCAATGACTAAATATATCAGTGAATAAAAAATGACTAAATATGTGACTAGATTATAGCAATCAATGAATAAATCAATGACTAAATAAGTGATCAGATTACAACAATCAATGACTAAATATACTAAAAAATCGATCAATCAAAACAACCAATAAATGACAAAATGGTTTAGTCATCAATTCGGCCACATTATAAATAACTGGTAATAAATTACTAATGGTCACGTGATCACGTTTGGTCATTTATATGCAGTTTTTAGTATTTTTTTAATCATATATTGTTGTTTTTGTACTAGTGCAAGGTCGGCTATACACCTCAAACATGTAAATTTAAATTAGGTCAACACCAAAATATTTATGTAGTGGAGAGGAATGAAGCTGAACCACATCACACCTTCACTCAAACCTAAATCCACATATACATGCCACACCACACTTCCACAAACATCGAAGCATATTTGTAATTAGTGTAAACACCCAAGATTGGTCGAACCTATGTTAACACCATTAAAAATTTAAGTACACACTTCCTTAAATCCAAGGACAACTCACATACCACACACAACACTTAAATTAACATAATTTGGAATATTCCATCAACACCTTGACATCCAATAAATCCTTCACAACATCATACACTTGAAGAACATACTCATTTTGTACACCCATTTAACCTTCCACACACTATAAAAAATTAATCCAACATTGTAGAATGCCAAAAATAAAACAACTCAAATTGAATATAGATATAAAAAATATAAGCTCACTCTCAAATCTACAAAACTAGAAACCACAACACAGAGAAATGTAGAGAAAAACCATTTCTCTTAAACCACACTACATCACAGTTCACACACTGGTGAACACAACTTCTTCTGTTGAACAATATAGAACCTAGAACTCTAGATATAACACCTCTGATCAACATATCCAAACCACACAATTAGATCCTCAACCATGAAGGAATGAAGAGAAAAACATTGAACACCACTCTGCCACACTGAACACTCTTTTCCACACTATCTCCTCTTTTATTCAAATTTTCTCAAAAAGCTTGGAAACCAAGCACCACAAACACCATCTCAACATGTGCAATAATTTCTCAACATCTCAACCACACTAGAGGTTGAACATCCAAAAATATATGATCATCAAAGCAACACTAGAGGTTGAGATTAGTGATATTGCTAATGACAACATAATGCATCCAATCAAGGCATCTCCATAGGTTGACATCAATGCAACAACAAAGATTTGTTGACACCAATGACAACAAAAAATTCTAACAATCTCCCCCTTTGTCATTGATGGAAACACATGATATGAAAAAACATTAATAACAACAACAACTTTGATCACCAACACATGCACTGCACATTAGTGCACACTGCTCCTCCTTACACAAGAATCTATCCTTTCCAAAACTTTCTCTTTCTCCCCTTACTTCATAAGGTTTTTCTAGTTAAATATCTCCCCCTTTGACATCAATGCCAAAGGACAACACATATTTTATTTTCTTTCCTTCCCCTTTAATAACAATCACATATGCTTTATTTGCCCCAAGGAAAACACCTATAAGGGAAAAAATTGCTCTGCAACCTCAACTTTCACTTATATAACATAATGAAAACACTTACTCCCCCTAACTACAACAACCAATAATACCACTACCTACTCCCTGGCGCAACCACAGTAGGAGGGTCCTCAAAGAGAATAGTCTGAACTGTGCAACAAGAGTCACACAATGGAAGCAACACAAAAATTGGAGGCAAATGAAAATTCAAACATTCTTTTAATAGAAATTTTGATTACAATCAGCATACAACATCTGGGCTTAGAGATTTGACTCACAGGCCTGATACAACATGGTCATATTCACATATGCTCCTTAAAACAAGAAAAAATATTACATATCAAAACCTTTCTTTCTCCAAAATCTCTCTCCCTAATGATCTATTACAATGATTTATATCACATCCAGAGATCTAGTATCATCTACATCGGCCAAAGATCATTACAATCTCCAATGAAAGAAAATTGTAACGTGTGCATGAATAGGTCGGCCTTAAATTTGAATTACTCCTCGGTGAATGCATAGGATGAAGTTTGGACCTATAATTAAGGCTGGGGATACTCCACAAAACAATTCGAATCACACCATCAAGATGCACAAGTTACTGGAAAGATCCACAAGCGATCAAACTAGCCATTAGTTAGAAAATTATTTTGGTGCCAGTTCAAGAAATTGCCATTAAATCCAGAAGCGATAACTTATCAGAAAAAGATCCAATTGTGCTCAAATATTGGAATAAGGAAAATGAAAATTTCCATTATGTAAACATAGATTCACAAGGTATGGTGAGAAAATATGATGAAACACTAAATCTACCAACTTGAACTGAACAAGAACTAGAATAAGAACAAACTGAAATGAAAATATTTTTGGTTGATGCAAGATTGTCAAGAACCAAGGATGCTCCTACATCAGACATCTGGGGTTGTTTGAAAATTGAGTCCCTCACTTTATATGGGCTAAAGGAAAACCAATACGGTCTACCTTATCCTGAGAAATCCAAGAAGAAACCTCCACTAGTCTGCCTTTCCACTTCACAAGATATTCTTTGTACTATCTTCCACGAGTTTTCCTCCCATCTCTGATATCCAAAATATCTTCAATATCATCTGACTATTGTTTAAGAAATTGATTTTCCAGTTTTGTTGTATTTTCTTCATTGAATTATGCTTCATGGTATTGATGTAGATCTGCAATGTTGAATATAGGTGATATACCCATGTCGTCCGGTAACTCCACTTCTTATGCATTTCCTGAATCAAATTTCTTCAAAATCTTACAAGGTCCAAACTTCCTCATCTTGAGCTTATTGTATGTTCCAACTAGAAATATTTCCTTCCTCAAATACACCATCACTTCATCTCCAAATTTGAACTCCTTAGGTCTCCTCTTTTCATCTTCTTTCTCCTTGTACTTCCGGTTCATGTCTTCCAATTGCTTCTTTACTTGAGTATGCATTTTCTTCATATGTTCTGAAAATTCCTCTACTTTTTCACTCCTTTTATCTTCCATACTAATTTCTCTCAACTCTAATATACCTCTAGGATGAACTCCAGTAACGATCTCAAAAGGTTTCTTCTTGGTACTCTTATTCATTGAATTATTGTAAGCAAACTCTACTTGTGCAAGGATTAAATCCCAACTTTTTGTCTTCTCTCCAACCAAACATCTCAAAAAATTCCCCAAACTCCTATTTACTACCTCTATTTGTCCATTAGTCTGCAAGTGAAAAGTAGAATTGAACTTCAAATCTGTCTTTAACTTCTTCCAAAGTGTCCTCCAAAAGTAACCAACAAACTTTGTATCTCTGTCTGAAACAATACTCCTAGGTAATCCATGCAATCTGACAACTTCCTTGAAAATAAGTCTGCTACATGTACTACACCTGTTGTCTTCTTACAAGGTATGAAATGTGTCATTTTAGAAAATCTATCCACCACCACAAATATAGAATCATTACCTCTCCGTGTCTTCCGGAAACCAAGTATGAAATCCATACGGATATCCACCCAAGGTCTCTCCGGAACTATCAAAGGCTTATACAATCCAATGTTCTGAATAGTCCCTTTTTCCATTTGAAAAACTCTGCAACTCTGCACAAATTTCCTATCATCCTTATGAATTTGTGGCCAAAAGTAATTCTCACTTACCAATGCTATTGTCTTATCAACTCCAAAGTATCTTGACAATCCTCCACTATGTTTTTCTTTCACCAAGTTATGCCTCATTGAACTCTAGGGTATACATAATTGATTCCCTCTGAACAACATATCCTCTTGGATGAAATAGTCCAAACACTGACTCATATCCTTCAAAACTGGTTCTTTACAAGCTTTCCAAGGTTCTACAAAATACGGGTCTTCCTCATACAAGTTCTTCAATTCATCAAAACCTAATACCTCCCCTCTCATCTTTGTCAGTAAATTCCTTCTTCTACTCAAAGAATCAACCACTCTATTTGACTTTCCACTCCTATGTTTCAAAACAAAAGTATAACTCTGCAAGAATTCCACCCATCTCATGTGTCTCTGATTCAATTTACCTTGACTATTCAAATACTGTAATACTTGGTGATCCATATACAACACAAACTCCTTAGGCAACAAATAATGTCTCCACTTCTTCAAGGCTTGAAGTATGGCATAAAACTCTTGATCATACACTGATTATCTTCTCCTAGCATCATTCAATTTCTCACTAAAATAAGCTATTGGTCTTCCTTCTTGACTTAATACTGCTCCAATTGCATTTCCACTTGCATCACAGTCTACCTGAAATACCTTGTTAAAGTCTGGTAAAGCCAACACAGGCTGCTCAGTCACCTTCTATTTCAACAACTCAAAACTCTTGTATACTCCATATGTCCACCTAAAAATCTTTCTTTTCCCCTCTCATTATTTCTGCCATAGGATTGCAAATTGAACTCAAATTCCTAATGAACTTCTGGTACAAACTAGCCAATCCATGAAATGATCTTACCTCCCCAATGCTTTTCGGTGCAGGCCATTCAACAATTTCTCTTACCTTCTCAGGACCCATCTTTAATCCCTCCAAAAATATCACAAATCCCATATATACCAATTCTTCCTTCATGAAACTACACTTCTTAATGTTTATCAGCAACTGCTCTTCTCTCAACCTCTACAAAACTTGTCTTATATGCAACACATTTTCTTCTCTAGTCTTACTAAAAATCAAGATGCCATCCAAATAAAAAATCATAAACTTACCCAATAATTTCTTCAATACCTCATTCATCAGCCTCATGAAAATACTTGGTACATTTTTTAGTCCAAAAGGCATCACCAACCACTCATACAACCCTTCATTTGTTTTGAATGTTGTCTTCCACTCATCCCCTTCTTTGATCCTAATATGCTGATATCCACTCTTCAAATCAATCTTTTAAAATTATTTAGCTCCACTCAAACAATCCATAATGGCATCCATCTGGGGCAAATGAAATATATACTTCATCATGATTTTGTTTATGGCTCTAGATTCTGTACGCATCCTCCATTCTAAATCCTTCTTAGGTGCTAATACAACAGGTACTGCACAAGGACTTAGGCTTTCTCTGATCAAACCCTTTCTCAACAAATCTTGCACTTTTCTATTCAACTCCTCATTCTCTGCAGGTGTCATCCGATGTGCTGCTTTATTAGGAAAACTAGCTCTAGGAATCAGATCCATGCAATGACTAATACTCCTCAGAGGTGGTAATCCATCAGGTACATTATCCAAAATGATCTCCTCATACTCTGTTAGCAACTTCTTTATCTCCTCCAGTTGTTCTTCTACATGCTTCAAGTCTTCAGCCTTCTTAGGAACCAAGGCATAACACATGTTCTCATGTCTCAGTCCATCCAGAAATCTCCTTCCATCAACCAAAAAAATTCTAGCACTCGTACAAACCTTAACTTTAGGAACATCTTCCAATGGCAACAAAGTCTGCTTCATCCCATTAGCAACAATGGTATATGTATTCTTCTTTCCATCATGAATAGCCTGTCTATCATATTGCCAAGGCCTTCCCAACAAAACATGGCATACATCCATAGGCATGATACCACACAAAAATTCATCATGATAATTTCCTATCTTTAATTTTACCAAACATTGTTCACTTACTAGTATCTTATGCTCATCTTGGATCCACACTATCTGATAGGGCTTCGGGTGTTTCAATCTTTCTAGCTTCAATTTGGTCACCATTTCTTCATAAACTAGGTTCTTAGAGCTTCCACTATCAACAATCACTTTGCAACATTTACTAGCTAACTTGCATATGGTCTGAAACAAATTCTTTCGCTAAAACGGTTCCTACTCCAACTCACTTTGACACAATACTCTTCTATTCACCTACACTTCTCCATCTTTCGATATGTTAGATGATCTGGTATGATCTTCCTCAACAAAAGTGTTTCTTCTATTGTTCTTCTATCTTTCTACTTGTCTCTCCTTGATTGCATTCAAATGCTCTATGTCCTTCTCCATCACATTTAAAACAAGTTCCCTTGAAAACTCTTTTCTCCTTATCATCTTTTCTATAACCCTCATTCCGGTAACCACCATATCCTCCTCTCTGATAAGAGTTTTTTTCACCTCTACGATACAAATCATCATTCTTACTGACTTCCTTATCTTTATTCCGATCTACAAAAGATCCTCTTCCTCCTCCAGTAAAATTTCTTCCTCTCTGAAATCTTCCACCTCTTCCTCTCTGTCTCTACTCATGTATTTCATTCAACTTCTCTTTTTCTTTTAGGGCACATTGATATGCCTCCTCCACACTCTGCAACTTAGTCAAACTAATCTCATCCTATATAGACGACCTCAATTCATTCACATATCTGGCTACTTGCTTGATCTCATCCTCTGAATGTCCAGATATGATATTCAATTTGTAGAACTCCTCAGTATACTCTATCACACTTGAATCCTTTTGCTTTAGATTCTGCAACTTCCGGAATAAACTAATCTGATAATCTGCAGGCATAAAATTTGTCTTTAACTTATTCACCATCCGATCCCATGATTTTATCTTTTCCTTTCCTCTTCTTCACCTATTTGTCTGCAAATTTTCCCACCAAAAGGATGCATGCCCTTTCAACTTTGTACAAGAAAATTTCACCTTCTTATCTTCAACAGTTCCTTCAAAATCAAAATACTTCTCCATCTTTGTTATCCAATCAAGCAATTCATCTGAATCCAACTTACCACTATAATCTGGTGGATTGAAATGTGGCTTAGTATTTTCTCTAGTTAGGGCTCTTATGAACCTCTCTTCTCCTTGATCTAGGCCAGGATTTTCTCTTTCCCTTTCTTCATGTACTTCTACCTCTTCATCACTCACATCATCAACTGATCGACCTCTCCTCTGGGCCATTTCGACTGTATCTAATCTGGCAGCAATTCCTCTCAACATCTCCATTAAAGTTGGGTCTACATTTCCACATGCTCCATTTCCTCTAACATTTCTTCTTCCTGCCATATTTACACAAGTCCTCTGCAACTGTAGGTCAGATCCTCAGTCTTCCACCCCACAACAAATCTTCAACAGGACTCCATGAATTCTGGTGATCTCTCACAGATCGAATCTCACTCTAATACCAATCTAGTGCAACCATGGTAGGAGGGTCCTCAAAGAGAATAGTTTGGACTGTACAACAAGAGTCACACAATGGAAGCAACACATAAATTGGAGGAAAATGCAGATTCAAACATTCTCTTAACATAAATTTTGATTACAATCAGTTGACAACATCCGAGCTTACAGATACAACTCACAGGCCTGATGCAGCATGCTCATATTCACATATGCTCCTTAACACGAGCAAAAATATTACATATCAAAAGCTATCATTCTCCAAAATCTCTCTCCCTAATGATCTATTACAATGATTTATATCACATCCAAAGATCTAGAATCATATGCATCAGCCAAAGATCATTACAATCTCCAATGAAAGAAAAATGTAACGTGTTCATGAATAGGCCGGCCTTAAATTTCAATTACTCCTCGGTGAATGCATAGGATGAAGTGTGGACCTATAACTAAGGTCAGGGAAACTCCATGGAACAATTCAAATCACACCGTGAAGATCCACAAGCGATCAAACTGGCCGTTAGAAAATTATTCCGGTGTCGGTTCAAGAAATTGCCATTAAATCCGGAAGCGATAACTTTCCAAAAAAAGATCCAATTGTGCTCAAATCTTGGAATAAGGAAAATGAACATGTCCACGATGTAAACATAGATCCACAAGGTTTGGTGAGCAAATATGATGAAACAATGAATCTGCCAACTTGAACTGAACAAGAACTGGAACAAGAAGAAACTAAAATAAAAATATTTTTGGTTGATGCAAGATTTCCAAGAACCAAGGATGCTCCTACATCACTCCCCTTGATAGGTAGCAACTAACATCAGTCCAAAATAAGGAATGAATCTTGAAATCCACTAGATTGATGCATAAAATTATGCATCTAATTGAAAGGATGGGAAATAATCCCTAACTTCTCTCAGATATACTCAAAAGTATCTTTAGGAAGAGCCTTTGTGAAGATATCTCCAACATGATCTTTAGTATGCTCATACTCCAACTTTACCTCATTCTCTACAACCTTCTCTCTCAAAAAGTGATACCGGATTGAGATATGTTTTGTCCTTGAATGCATTACTAGATTCTTTGAAATATTGATAGCACTTGTATTGTCACATAAGATAGAAATTGGTTCATCATATGAAACTCCGATATCCTTCAAGGTTTGTTTCATCTACAACACCTGTGTGCAACATGATGTTGTGATAATATTTTTTTCTTTTGTAGTAGATAATGATGTTGAATCTTGCTTCTTACTTATCTAAGACACCAACTTGCTTCCAAGAAAGAAAACACCACCACTTATACTTCTTTTATCATCCACACAACCTGCCCAATCTGCATTTGTATAAGCACTTAGAGAGAAATCAATATCCTTTGGATACCATAAACCATGTTTCAGAGTGCCTTTTTATTGCAAGGTGTGTGCCCCTGGTCTCCTGGTGTTGTGAAGTGCAGTGCTTGGGTTCGTGACATGGCTTAACCACCTCCCATGGATTCATTAACTATTGTAGTTGTATCAGGCATTAATAGGTCGATCTTTTGGTGCAACACCAACCGTCTATGCAACAATTGGTATCAGAGCTTGGGTCACAAGTTCAAACCCCTTGCTTGCACTGGGGGGGATTGTTTCAAGGTGTGCACCCTTGGTCTCCTTGTGTTGTGCAACACAACACTCAGGCTTGTGACATGGCTTAATTGCCTCTTGTGGATTCATTAAGTCTGGTGCTTGTATCAATCATTACTAGGTCAATTTCTTTTGTCGATATTTTGGTGCAATGACAACTGTTCGTGTTTAAGTATCTCAATATTATTTTTACTATTTCCACAAGTGACTATCTAGGATCTTCTTGAAATCTAGCCATAAGACAAACTACATCCATGATATCTCATCTAGTAGTAGTTAGGTATAGCAGTACTCCAATCATTGATTTGTACTTGCTTTGATCAGCCTTAGAGTTTCTTCATTCTTACTCAACTTGCAACCAGTAACCATAGGAGTACATACTAGTTTAGAGTCTTCCATTCAAAACTTCTTCAATATTTCCTTAACATACTTTGACTGTGATATAAATATTCCTTTCTTTTTTTGACTAATTTGAAGTCCAAGGAAGAAATTCATCTCCCCAAACATTGACATTTCAAACTCATTCTACATCTATTCTATAAATCTCTTGCACATTGCTTCATTTCCTCCAAAGATTATATTATCAACATACTCAACCACAATCAAGATTTGATCTTTTTCAACTTTAAAATAAAGATTACTATCTATGGTACCTCTATTGAATCCTTGTTGCAACAAGTACCTATCCAATCTTGCATACCAAGCTCTAGGGACTTGCTTGAGCCCATATGCCTTCTTGAATCTGCAGACCATATTAGGATTATCTGATAACTAAAATCCTTCCAATTTTTCAATATTAACTTCTTCCAACTCACCATTCAAAAATGCAGACTTCACATCCATTTGATAAACATTGAAATCCTTATGTGTTGCAAAAGTAAAAACATCCTAATAGCCTCCATCCTTGCCACTAGAGCAAATGTCTTTTCAAAGTATATTCATTATACTTGTGATTAGCCTTTACACACAAGCCTTTCCTTTTTCCTAAAAACTTATCTATTCTCATTTATTTTGTTCTAGAATACCCACTTAGTTCCAATCACATTCATGTTCATTGGTCTTGGGACAAGTTCCCAAGTATACTTCTTCTCAATCTACATTAGTTCTTCTTCCATAGCTTTGATTCAAGATTCATATTTGCATACCTCAATCACTGTCTTAGGTTCAACTTTAGAAAGTAAACATAAATTTACTTGTTCTTCTATCATAGTAGCCTTTCTTCTTGTCAATACACCTCTACTTTTGTCACCAATGATCTGATCTTCAGAATGATTCTTCTACACATACTTAGGGGTTTTAGGGATCCTTTCCAAAGCTTCTTCCTCTTTAACCTGGACTTATTTTTCCTTACCATCATCTTTCTCTTCTTCTCTACAAGAGGACTCATCTGATTCATATCCTTCTATCAACACTAAACTTTTATGTAAGTCTTCATCCACTTTGATACTTGCACTTTAAACAATCATTTTTAGCCTCTTGTTATAGCACTATCAAGCCTTTCTCTTTGTAGAGTATCTAAGGATGATTCCTTCATCAGATCTTGCATCAAAATTTCCTAATTTTTCTTCATCTCTTTTGATATAGCACTTGCTTCCAAACACTTTGAAATATTTGACAATAGGAGTTCTTCCATACCACAACTCATAGGGAGTCTTTGAACTATTTGTCCTTGCTTATGCTTTGTTAAGTATGTAGACTATAGTATGAATTTCTTCTCTCCATTAGACATCAAGTAGATTTTCTTCCTTCATCATTGTCCTTGTTGCTTCATGAATAGTCCTATTCTTCCTTTCCACCACTCCATTCTGTTGAGGAGTCTTAGGAGCTAACAAATTCCTCTTTATTCCATGATCTTCACAAAAACTATTAAACTCATTGGAGGTGAACTCTCCACCTCTGTCAGATCTTAAACATTTTATTTTCATATTCATTTCATTCTCAACCATAGATTTAAATGTCTTAAACTTATCTAGAGATTCTTTTTTTTCTTTGAGAAATGTTACCTGTCATTTTAGAGTAATTATCAATCAATAACATGAAATACCTTTCACCTTGAAAAATTCTTATTCTTCTAGGTCCACAAAGGTCCTGTGGTAGAATATTCTTTAACATTGAACCTTTTTCTTGTTTTCTTCCCAACTTGGTATTCCTTACAAAATGTATTTATAAGCTTTGTAATCATAGGTAGATCTCTCATAGCTTGAGTAGAGGTGATCCTAACTAGGCTTTCAAAATTGATGTGACAAATTCTTCTATACCATAGCCAACATTCATTCTTTTGAGTCATAAACATACCATTAGCACACTTAAGTTGATAAACATTTCCATTTTTTATTCTTTTTGTAGCAACTAGAGTTTCAGAGCATTTCCTGATCTCACAACCACCATCCTAAAATAAAATATTATATCCTGTGCTACACATTTATCCTATACTTAGAAGATTATGTCAGAGACCCTTAACATAAAGAATATAATTTGTATTATGCTTGCCATCAAAACTAATCAAACCTTTTCCACATATCTTAGCATATGTATCATCACCAACCTTACTAAGACCACCTTCAAAATTCTCAAGTTTAACAAACTTACTCTTATCACCTATCATGTGATTTGAGCATGTGCTTTCAACAATTTAGTAGTTTTTGTCCTCTCTGGCATGAAAAGTAGTCACCATAGTTCCATTATGACCTTCTTCTAGAGCAACTTCCTTCATAAACTTCTCAGAGTTAGTAGAATTAGTTCCAACCTTTATAGCCATGAACAAGCATTCATCATTTTCATCATCTGGGTAATCAAATTCATCATCAAATATACTGGAATCCTTTTTAACATAATAAATTATCTTAATTGTTTTACCTTTGTTCTCCTTAAATTTTTCATTTGAAGCTTTGACTGGACATATTAAAGCATAAGTACCTATCTTTCCACAATTGAAACATTTGAAAGGTAATTTACCTTTGTATTTTCCAGTTCCCTTTTTCCATATCCTCACAAATTTTTCTCTAACTCATCAAACTCATCCAGATCATATTCCTCATTCTTCTTTTCTTTTCCAACTTTAAAAATAGTCTCTTTTCTTAAATCACTTGGACCAAACTCTCTCAATTCAAAATTATTTAAAGCACCAAACAACTGAACTCTAGAATAATGATCTAAATTCTAAGCTTCTTTAATAGAAAAAATCTTATGGCTATAAGATTTAGGAAGAGTTCTTAATACCTTCTTTACCACCTCATCTTCTTCAAGTTTTCCACCAAGGTGTCTGATGGAATTAACAACTTCATCCACTCTATGGATGTAGCCTATAATATCTTCATCTTGTGTCATCCTTAGGGTTTCAAATTTGGTCTTTATATTTTGCATCTTTTCTTTCTTGACCTTATCATCTCCTTCATAGATACTTTCTAGCTTTTTCTATATCTCACTAGTAGTTTTAAGATTCATAACTTTCACAAGTTCTAAATTAGAAAGACCACTCAATAGATCATACCTTGCTTTTCCATTGTTCTCATATGTCTTGATCTCATCATCAATACTTGGACCATTTGTAGAAATTGTATATCCAGTTTCAACAGACTTCCAAACTCCAAACCCTAGAGAAACAAGGAAACCTTCCATCCTGGTTTTTGAGAATGCATAGTCTGATCCATCAAACAGAGGAGCCTCCTTCTTATGTGCCATCCCAAATCTACCTCAAGCGATTAATATTTCTTTTAATGAACCTTGCTTTGATACTGATTTTTGAATGCACAAGACAACTGAGAGGGGGTGCATCAATTATACATTAGAACATCAAAACCCTCAATAACATTCAAATCTACATTAATCCTTAAACCCTTATCATGCATTAGCAGAATATAAACATGAAAAATAACAATGCAAACACATTCATACACATGAGAACACAAAATTTACAAGGAAAACCAAAGAAGGGAAAAACCACAATGAGGATTAGCTCACAATATAAATTAATTGCAACATTGAATACAATAGGCTCATTGTTGGAGGGATCACTACCTAAAAGAAAGAAGGGCTCACTTCCAATAGCTCACTGCCAGATTAGAAAGAAGAAGATAGAAGATTGTTACAATGATAAATCCATCTTAGAGAAACATTAAATATCCACCACTACAACCTCTACACTATCGATAAACTACAACTCACTTCTATTAGAAACTTCAGGTACTTTGCAAATGTAGACCCTTCTTCTCATTGCATTAGAGTCATATGAATTAAGCTTGAACTTCAGATCTCTGCATCTAATTAAATTTACATCTTAACACATCCTTGCATCAACACACTCTTCTCCAACAATTCGCCTTGCCTTTGTACTTTTCACAACCTTAGAAACATCTTTCAAGGTCAGCTATGCACCTCAAACGTGCAAATTCAAATTAAGTCAGTACTAAAACATTCCCATGGTGGAGGGGAATGAAGGCGGACCACATCACACCTTAACTCAGACCTAAATCCACATATACATGTCATGCCATGCTTCCAAAAACACCTAAACATATCCGCAATTAGTGTAAAAACCCAAGGCTGGTCGAACCTTTGTTAACACCATTAAACATTTAAGTACACACTTCCTCAAATCTAAGGATGACTCACAGACCACACACAACACTTACACAATCTAGAATATTCCATCAACATCTTGAAATCCAACAAATCCTTCGCAACATCATACACTCGAAGAACATACTCATTATGTACACCCAGTTAACCTTTCACACAGTGTAACAAATGAACCCAACCTTGTGGAGAACCAAAAATCAAAAAAATTAGACTAAATATAGATATGAACAATATAATATCACTCTTAGATCTGCAAAATCAGAAACCACAACAAAGAGAAATGTGGAGAAAAACAATTTCTCCTAGACCACACTACATAATAGTTCACACATTGGTGAACACAACTTCTTCTATCGAATGATCCATAACCTAAAACTATAGATATAACACCTCTGAACACCTTTGATCAACATATCCAAACCACAAAAGCAGATATTCAACCATGAAGAAATGAAAAGAAAAACACTGAACACCACTCTGCCACACTAAACACTCTTTTCCGCACTGTCTCCTCTTCTATTCAAATTTTATCAAAAGCACATGGAAACCAAGCATCATAAACACCAACTCAACATCTACAATACTTTCTGATCATCTCAACTACACAAGAGGTTGAACATCCATAAACATATGCTCATCAAAACAACACTAGAGGTTGACATCAATGATACTACTAATGACAACATAATGTAACCACTCAAAGAATCTCCATAGGTTGACATCAATGCAACAACAAAGATATGTTGAAATCAATGAAAGCATAAAATTCCAACAAGGAATCCGCCAATACCATTCATCTTAAGTTCTTTCATGATTAAAGTCTATTTCTATTCCAAAAGAAAATCAAAAAATAAAAATCTAAAGAAAAAATGATAAACATAAAAATTCCCTTTATTGAAAACAATTTATATGGGACCTTGAGGTAGTCACCATGATGAAAAAATATTTTAGAACATCACATCTAACAACAAAATTTTTTGTTTTTTAAAATACAAAAAAAAAATAGTAAAGAGAAAAGTTACCCTTTGTTGAAAACCATTTATGTGTTAGCTTGGATAAGTATCATGTTGAAAATCTATTCATATGAATTATGTAGGATAGTAAAAATCCCTCTTATCTATACATACTTTACAAACTTAGGGGCATCAATTTTAACCATCCATCCACTTACTATATCCTTACCCATAGACCCTTATGCAACATATATTATTGTATCTTAAATAGTGTTTTCAAAAAATTCTTTGGAAAACTACCTATCTTTTCTATGGAATTATGGTTTATGCCTTTTGACACCATTTTCCATTGTTACTTCAAGTTTGAATATATCATCACCTTTTTTTTTGGTAATGAACCCATAGCACGTCACACTCCTAGTATCAAACACAAAAACAATGCTCACACATTAGTCCCATTATGTTACTCTAGTTTAGATGACCCAACTATTGATATCAATATCATAAAAACTTGAGGACAAGAGAGACCTCAAGAAATTTTATTTTATCATGTTTGGTTTAGTTCCCATGGCATATTTCCCTATGGAAACCATATTCATTTATACTATGTTGTGTCTTGAGGTTATGATCATTAGGGCATGCATGTTGTCTTTGATTTTATCTTTATTTTATCTTTTCATTTATTTGTATTTGTCTTTGTTTTCTTTTATATTTTATTTTTTTGAGCCAATACTCCCTACATATGACACATATTCATCATGGTCCATCATATCATGATGCATAAAATCTATGCAAAACAAAAAATTCTACTCAAACACATTGGGATCTCTTTGTAGATTCCCAACATCTAAATATGATCATTGTAGGAAGATCTCACACTACTTTATTTCCATTCTTAACATCATAAGCCATAATAAAACACCCTCATCTAATAATTCCATAATCCCGACCCAATTCATTCATAAAAACTAATACACCCACCCTAGTCCTTATCCTCATCTACATCTCGTCCTTTCCAACATTCACCATTCAATTTCCTTCCTCAATCACTTAAATATATATAAAAGCTTCCCTTTACTAATTTTAGATTCATTCAATTTTATTGAGAGCACACTTGTGTTCTTAAAACCTAACCATCCTCTTGAAGGGGCATCCCATCATTCATTCAAATGTTGAACCCATTCAATCCAACATATGAAGCCTCTCTAAGAATTAAATTATTGTTCAAATACAATCTCATAATATTCATATTATTCTTAAGATATATCATTCCCACATCAACAAAATTATCAAATCAATCAATCTTTAATCTCTAATACTTAGGTAATCTTCTATTGAACCAATTTCATATTACCAAGTTGCTATATATATTTTCTTTGAAATGACATTGCTTCTTGCAGTTGCAATAATAAAGATGGAAAAATGTAGACACTAAAATATTATATAAATTCATTTTCATACCCTTGTCCCATCTCGACACCTAAAAACACACATTCGTTAAATAATTCATCTTACGTTAATCAATCCACTTTATCAAAATTAAATTGATTAAATAGTCTTTATTGCTTTTTTATTAAAGAAACAACAAAATATAATCATGGAAAAGTTCAACATTATATGAAGGTACTAATCCTTTTAAATAAATCCCAAGGGAAGATAAAATTTGGCCAAACATAGGCCATGAACAACAAAAAAAAATTAAAAATTCAAAGATTATTTTTAAACATAAATTTAGAAAATAAAAACAAAACTAAGAAAACAACTGCCCCTAATCCTCTGCAAGGAAATTTTACATTTCTCCATGGCTAGTATCATTGTTGACCCCTTATCTTTTCCATGTAATTTTAATTCCCTACCGTGAAAGAGAAAAAGCATGGTGGTTGATCTATGCATAAATTTAGAGCTAAACGAGGAAAGGATTGTAATCTTTCCTTCCAGTTCCTCCACTTTGATTTTGAGAGTAGCCATCTCTATAATAGTTTTGTTGAATTTTGTGCATCCTTCCTCATCTAAATGTAAGAGGAGGGAATTCATCGCTTTGAATAGATTCGGGCCCTTAGTTTCATCTCCCTTATTCTATTCCTTTTCATCCTTATATTTTTCTTTTTTTTCTTTCTCATAACTTTTTGTAGATTCACTAGAATTTTTTTTGATATTGAGGTCAGGGGTGGGTTGGCTATAAATCTGGTTGGACCTTCTTATACTTGGCCTTGATCCACCCACCTCATCTTCAGTGCCTGCAACCATGTTTCTCTTTTCATCCTTCTCCTTAGCTTTCACAATCTCTTTGTCAAAAACTCATCCTCACCAACCAAAGTATCTTCTTCCTAAATGACCTATATGTGGATTCTTTTGGGACTTTTTAGCTTTGGAGTTCTTAAGGTTCCTTGTATGGCTCTTCTTACCAAGAGACCCAAAAATAGGAATTCTCAGGGGGGCTATTTTTTAGGTTATAGAGGTTGACTGCGACTTCCCTTTAGGATGAGGAACAAGGGTACTTTGGAGAATTGAAATGAAGATTAACAACACCCTGAGGGGAATATTCCAATTTGGTATCCAATGAAAGGGCTTTTTTTTTTTTTTTGGCTTTAGAGAGGGAGGGTGTCACCATAATAGAACCCTTGATTTTTCATTTTATAGGCTCCAACATGGGAGAAGAATTTTCTTTTCTAGGACTCATAGGTGGGAATTCATTAATGAAGGAGGCCCTTATGGTTTTTAGAGGGAAGAAAGAAAGGTTAAATTGAGACAAACAAAAAAAAGCCCTTGGTGTAGTGGGATAGGGGCCTTCACATGGTTTTTGAGAGATAGTTCTTTGGATTCTTTAATTGACAACACCAGAGAGGTTAGCAAATATAAGGGAAAGATAATAAGGGTTTTGTGTCTAAATTGGTTCAAAAGGGAAAAGTTAAAGTGATGAAAGCTCTTAAATATTCCCTCTAGAGTGAAATATTTTATTATAATAAAGCATGCCTTAACCCACAAAGGTGATAGCTTCACATAGTCAAACTGATTCAATGCTAGGGGTCCACAATTACAAATTTGTCAACAATAAGTTTCACTCTTATCAATTCACAATTCTTCAAGGAAACTTTCCTTCACTAAGAAAATTTTGATTTACAAACACCCAGGCCCATAACCAGATTACTCATCACCTTTAGACTTGGAACATTGACTCCACTCAAACAAACAACTACTCAAGTCTGCACTTACATATTTTGACCATTCCTTCATTGGAACCAAATTCCAAGTAACCAAGCAATTACAATCTGTCAAACACAACCATTGATATGGAACCAAACTCCACATTGTAAGAGGGTTTTGAGACACCTTTTAAGTCATTTTGAAACATATCAAAGATCTAGACAACTTTGTTTGGTAACAACACCATTAAAATGTGACTATCCCTGCCCTTTAGGCCTTTTCAAAGCTTGTCAACTTGGACACTCAACATCAAAATGAAAACTAAGACTTCCAACATGGATTCAATTCCATTCAAGACACTCAACAGATGACAAGATATCAAAAACAATAAACTTCATCAGAAGAACCCTTTGTTAATGAATCAAAACTACAAACCCTTACTATATCAACCACATACTTGTCTCATGAGGGTTTACTGAAAATACATAACCCCAAGTCCATTTTCCTTTACTAAGGCCATAAACATGTGTAATTACGAAAGAAAAAACTAATAAAAACCATCTCCATACCCTATTCAATTTATTTCATCAAAATAACCATCTTAACCTTCATTCTAGACTCATGAACTTGACCGTTAGAACTTTGTGATACAAGACAGTGTGCAAAAATTAATTCAAAGATTATGATTCATCAATACTGATTTTAAGAAGGGATCACAACAAATTTTATAACCCTTTCAAACAAAAATTTCCAATTAGAATTCCCATTTCAACAATAAAACACTAAAACTTCATTCAACACTATCATTTCACAAATTTTGACAAAATTCTCAGTCCTAGGGCATCATAAAATTAATAGAAAACTTGATATTCATGGCCTACCACCTTAGTACATGAAATAATAGATAATAATTAACCCTTTCACAAATTTCTGGCCTTTTCCATTAGTCAGAAAGGAAGAAATACAATTTTGATTAGCCATTGTAAACCTAAACTAGGGTTTTGACCCGTTTTGAGAAAACAAACAATATCTTACTTAAATCTTCATGGAATTGAATGAAATAAAAGGAAAAATTAATTAGATTCATGTATCTACCATTTCCAATGACCGACCCTTGAAAAAATGACTGTACGGGGCCATACAATGCTCTGCAAGTTCAATTTACTAGTTAAAAACAAGAAAATACAGAGTTTTATTCATGATTTTCCTTTACAAAGAAAAAATCCTCCTTTTCCTCAACTTGTGTGAGGATTATTTATACATTGAAAACCAAAATTAACTCAAATAAAACAACCAAAACTAACTTTTCACCTACTTGACTCTTGAACTTCCATATTTTTCCTTTTTGCCATTTTTGCACTTTAGCAATTTTACAAGATTTGCACTTTTCGACACGTTAACCCTCCTAGGACTCAAATTACATTGAATATGGTCTAATATGACCTTACAACCTCAAAAATAGGCCTCTCATAATAAATTGACACTTTATATTCTTTTACATGCAGTTTTGCAACTTTGTGCAAATATGACAAAATGTGACAAATTGACACCAAAAGATAAACTAGGACCCTATGACCAAACTAGGACTCAAAAAATATTTGAAATGGTCCATTGGACCTTATTACAACACCAAATTACCTAAATTAATCCAAGAACTCAAGCATGCCTCATGGAGGCATGAAATCCAAGAGGTGCTTTTGCACCATACTCCTTGAGAAAAGAAAATTCAAGTCCTCTTGAAAATTGGTCTGCTCCTTCTTCCTGGTCTGCCAATTCTTTTGCAATCTATCCTTCATCTTGGAAATTATCCCTGGGTTCTTCTTCCTCTTCCTCTTATAACATCTCTTCTCTAGCAACCTGTCAGCCTTCATGTTCCAAAAGTCCACTTCTTGTGTATATACTTCAGTAGCATCATCTATATCTTCATTCTCATCATTAGAGTACCATATAACAACATTTTCAATATAATCACAACCTGCATCATATTCTTGCAAATCTGCATACACCTCATTAGCAATAAAATCTGCAACATCTCTATTAGCAACCTTATTATCAACAACATCAACAATCTTCTCTACTTGTTCATCGACAAAAAATTCATCAACTACTTGATTACCAACAACAACCATATCATTAATCTCAACATCAATATGTTCATCAACAAACAAAGGGATTTTTTCATCTTCAAACAAAATTGAAATATCATGCATCTCAACTTGTAACTTACTTTTCTCAACAAACTTTACCTCTTCCTCATTTTTTGCTTTCCTTTCTTGTCTTTTCCTTCTTTGAATAATATTTTTGATGGGCCACACAACTCTCTCCTTCACTGTCAAATCCTAACTTGTAGCTTGCTTATACAACTTCTTCAACTCAGCCTCCTATCTTTCTATCTTCTTACTGAGTTCCTTTAGTGCTTGCCTAAATTTTTGATCCTTCTTCTTTTTCTTTTCCTTGTCCTCATTTCTTTTCCTATCTTCTTTCTTCTTCCTGTATGAATCCTTAGCCTGCAAACATCTTCTCAACAAATCCATCTTCACAAGCAAGTCCCCCCTTGCTTCCACTTCACTTTTCCTCACCTAGGCAATCAGTTTCCTTCCTCAACCTACACAACACACAACCACAAACACAAAATATTCCTCTACCCAGACCTTACTGGGCTTTGATACCAACTGATGCAATTCTAGGGGTCCACAATTACAAATTTGTCAACAATAAGTTTCACTCTTGTCAATTCATCATTGTTTAAGGAAACTTTCCTTCACTAAGAAAATTTTTATTTACAAACACCCAGGACCATAACCAAATTACTCATCACATTCAGACTCCTTAGGAACACTGACTCAACTCAAACAAACACCTACTCAAGTCTACCCTTACATATTTTGATCATTCCTTCATTGGAACCAAACTCCAAGTAACCAAGCAATTACATTTTGTCAAACAAAACCATTGATCCAGACCCAAACTCCACACTATAAGAGGGTTTTGAGACACCTTTTAAGTCATTTTGAAACATATCAAAGATCTAGACAACTTTTTTTTGTAACATCATTAAAATGTGACTGTCCCTACCCTTTAGGCCTTTTCAAAGCTTATCAACTTGGACACTCAACATCAAAATGAAAACTCAAACTTCCAACATGGCTTCAATGCCATTCAAGGCACTCAACAGATGACAAGATATCAAAAACAACAAACTTCATCAAAACAACCCTTCGTTAATGAATCAAAACTACAAACCCTTACTATATCAACCCCATACTTGTCTCATGCGGGTTTATTGAAAATACATAACCCCAAGTCCATTTTCATTTACTAAGGCCATAAACATGTGTAATTATTCCTACAAAAACTAATAAAAACCATCTCCATACCCTATTCAAGTTATTTCATCAAAATACCCATCTTAACTTTCATTCTAGACTCATGAACTTGACTGTCAGAACTCTGTGATACAAGACAGTGTACAAAAATTCATTCAAAGCTTATGATTCATCAATCCTAATTTTAAGAAGGAATAAAAACACATTTGATAACCCTTTCAGACAACAATTCCCAATTAGCATGCCCATTTCAACAATAAAACACTAAAACTTCATTCAACACTGTCATTTCACAAATTTTGACACAATTCTCAGTCCTAGGGCATCATGAAATTAATAGAAAACTTGATCTTCACGGCCTACCACCTTAGTATATGAAATAATAGATAATAATGAACCATTTCACAAATTTCTATCCTTTTCCATTGGGAAGAAAGGAAGAAATACAATTTTGATTAGCCACTGTAAACCTAAACTAGGGTTTTGACTTGTTTTGAGAAAAATAAACAATATCTTACTTAAATCTTCATGGAATTGAATGAAATAAAAGACAAGATGAAGTAGATTCATGTATCTACCATTTTGAATGGCTTCCCCTTGAAAACATGACTGTACAAGGCCGTACAATGCTTTGCAAGATCCATTTACCAGTGAAAAACAAAAAAATATATAGTTTTATTCATGATTTTCCTTTACAAAGAAAAACTCCTCCTTTGCCTCAACTTATGTGAGGCTTATTTATACATTGAAAACCAAAACTAACTCAAATGAAAGGAACAAAACTAAATTTTCACCTACTTGACTCTTGAACTTCCATATTTTGCCTTTTTGCCATTTTTGCTCTTTAGCAATTTTACAAGATTTGCACTTTTCGACACATTAACCCTCCTACGACTCAAATTACATTGAATATGGTCTAATATGACCTTAAAACCTCAAAAATAGGCCTCTCATAATAAATTTACCCTTCATATTCTTTTACATGCAATTTTGCAACTTTGTGCAAATATGACAAAATGTGACAAATTGACACCAAAAGATAAACTAGGACCCTATGACCAAACTAGGACTCAAAAAATATTTGAAATGGTCCATTAGACCTTATTACAACACCAAATTTCCTAAATTAATCCAAGAAATCAAGCATGCCTCATGGAAGCATGAAATCGAAGAGGTGCTCCTGCACCACAAACCCTCCATGCAACTTCATTGAAGCCTCATCCTCTTTGAAAAACAATGTCATATTTTGATTATCTAAGACATTATTCTATCAATTGAGCTTTATTCCTCTACAGGATATCCTTGTAGCTTTAGATATAATATATTCACCTACTTGGAAACTTATTTGTCCCATCTACACCTACCACTTATTGTTGGAAAAACGAAGAAGATTGACTAACTCTACAGTTTTTTGTTGGCATTAATCTCACCATGTTGTGGATGCAAGGTTAAGGTAGTGCTTGATTCAGTATTTTGGTCTGGTATCTGAATTGATATTCGAGCTACACTCTCCGATATTTTAGTCTACATTTTCAAGTAGTTAGTTGTTGGCACTTGCGGTTTTGGGAAATGGTTTGTAGGCATCATGAGCACATACTCTCAAGATCTCACGTATCCGGTGCTCATACAGAATGTTTCTGCTTTTTGGATTGAATTCTATTCTTGGCCAAATTCTTGGGGTAACTATGATGTGGTGAATTAATTTTTTCTATGTGGATATATACATGCGACCTATCTTAGGTGCTTGCTGACATAATGAAACATGTTGGAAGTTTGAATTATCTTCTTGAAATATTTTGTGAATGATTGAAGACGATGGTTGGTAATTTTGGTAAATATGAAATGCATCTATCAAGCTAACCTAATTGATGCTTGTGGGAAAGATAAAGTATGTAAATGAATATGTTGGGAAGGTTTAGGGTGGCAGAAGTGAGATAGAGACAGACAAATAGAAGTATGCATATGCGAAATTAATAAAGCAGTTGGTAGTGAGCAAAAATGATGAAGTGTGTTGAATCACTTTATTGAGCATCACCGAATCTGCATCATCACTTGTTAGGTGAACTATTCTCAATTCATTTTGGATGTAAAGCCCAATTTTATTTTGTAAATCCTTTTGTAGGCAATGAGCCTCTCTTGTAAGTAGTGAGCTTTTGTATTTGGACAGTGAGTCCTTTCAAGGTAGTGAGCCCTTGGAAGTGAGCCTTTTATTTTCAGTTTGGAACTACTTTATACTATGAGCTAATCCTCACTATGGTTTTTCCCTCATTGGGTTTTCCACATAATAAATTGGTGTTTGTTGTCCTGAATTACTTTCTGTTATCCTATGTTTCATGCTCATACTTAATGACAGATAACATGATTATGGAATGGATATGTGTTGAAGTTTTTAAATTTGGATTTTGTGACAACTGATTCACCCCCCCTCTCAGTTATCCTGCATCTTTTAACACTTATTTCATGCACTAGAAACCTAGATTGAAATTTTTTCATTTTAGCCATTTAGGTATTCCATGAAAGGGGTAATTCCACCTTCATAACATATATGCCAAAGAGTTGTTTCACCTTTAAATTATTCATAGGAAATGAGTTCCATGTAAAGCCTATCTCCTCCCATCTCAACAATCTATGTAGGGTAGTAGCATTGTAATAAAGCCTAAAAATAAATGATTTTGTAGTTTCCTTACTTCTCAACCTCTAGAGCCAGATTAGACTATTTAGATTTCTTATTTTTTTTAAATAAAATACTAGAAATTTGAGTATTCATCACCTAACATAAAGGGCCAAGGTTAGAAAACCTTAGAGCATAAGAAATTAAATTATGGTACATGCCCAAGTGATAACCATTATTACTTGGCACCATCAAATTAATATTGACATTCCTCATTCACACAAGCATGATCCTTTGCATAACCTCAACATTTAAATTCATAAATATTCCTATGCAAGTAGTCCTTATCACTTCACAAATAAATTGATATGAAGTATAGGGGGTGTAATCATTAGAGAAGAACATTTTTATTTGCCTACCAAAACCAATCTTAACATCAAATATTGTACTCCATAAAATCATGAGTATGAGATTGCTAGGTTTTCTTATTTTAGTCTCTGCCACCTCAACCGACTCAAAATTTCTTCTAATCCTCATATTGTATATGTCATAATCTTTAGTATTTGAAACCACCACTTCCAAAAAAAATGTGGAATATGTTTCCTAAAGGTATATAATATAAATGAAATATATAAAATTATATATTTAAAGAAAATACCTCTTTTAAAATATTATCATTTGAATTATAGTTGTATTTATGCTCCTTTAAAAGTAAAACTCTTATATTATAAAGAAAGTTTGCACTATTCCTCCAACATCTTAAGTAATTAAAATTAATTCCTAAGTTAGATATTTTATTTGCTACTCTATTTACTTTCTTGTAGTTATGCAATAATTCATACTACTCCAAACCCATAATAAGAAATTTAATATAATGTATGATATCCTCCAAAACTCATCCCAAATCAACCTTTCTATTGACTATGTCTATTATAAGTTTAGATTCACCTTCTATGTGGAGTTTTTTTATACCCATGGAGAGAGCAAGTCTGACCCCCCATATCAAAGCCATCACTTCTAAAACATTTGTTCATTTTCACTCTCAATCACCCAAATTAGCCAACAATGAATTCACCCATGGGAGATCATAGCGTTCCACCACCACTGGCCAATCTTAGGTTGAATTTTTCAACCCCATCAAAATTTAGTTATCCCCATCCCTCTAGGGGGTCCTCCATTTAATTTTTTGACAAACACATTTTTTAGAGTTGTCAACCTTTGCATTGTCTATGAGGATGCTCCACCTTTTACCACATTTATTTCTAGGGGATTAGGGGGAGTATTAGGGTCTTCCATTTAAAAATAGTGATATTTCACACGAGGGATTTGGAAAAATCCATAAAAACCTCCTTAGTATTTCCATTAGAGTTTCTGAAAAGTGTGAGTGTTCATTTCCTTGCAAATGAACCAACATATGTGAGGAAAATTTGATTCCAAATTTATTTGATAAGTGGGTGGTAGAGGCAACATTTCCAACTCTCCACCAAAGAATCCATTCTATCACATAATAGGTAATTGATTCCCAACTTTTTTAGGCTCAAAACCCAAATTTCCTAAAAGAACTCACTATGGAATAGGAGGTGAGGCATTGTTTCCTACTCTTTTGGCATAAAATACTTATATTAGGGATTTGGAATCATCTCCATTTTAATTTATCTTGAGTGAGTATTTTATTGTGGGTAGTTTTCCACAAAGAGAAATTAATTTTAGGGATAATTTAATAGTTCCAAATATTTCTCCAAAACTTGTTCATGTTAGAATTTTCTAACAACACTTTATAAGAACAATCTGTAGAAAATCTTCCCCTATTATCCCTAACCCAAAAAATTCCATCATCCTTTGGAAATATGGGGATCCTTAGAACCTATAGTTCTTGTTGTAGAGCTTTATCATTCTTCATTAACTCATGATTGTGATAGAAAGACTCAAGGTTCGTCCATTGTTTTACCATGTTTTTCGGCTTAAAGTGGTCCAAGACCATCCCAAAATAATAGGTCTCAGTTAGGTCATCCAATCCTTTGAAGATTTGGTGGGAAAAAAAAGGTTAGTCCATAATCTAGGTGTCCTCCCAAAATCTAATTAGATTACCATTCCCAAAATTTCACTTAAGGCTAGTTTGTAGGAGACTTTGAGATTTAAGAACATTGTTCTATATTAATGATCATTTAAGAATATCCATTTTAATAAAACTTTGGAAGTTGTTTAGATATTAATCTTTCATAATGCCACACTAGTATTGAGTACTTTTAATAAGGCTCCAACCCACCTTGACATACCATCTTTATTAGTGAGGTGGAATTTCCTAACACCAAGTCCCCCATGATCCTTTGAAAATCATAATTTATCCCAATTGATGAGGGAAATTATTTTCCTTTCCTCCATGCTAGATTAGAGGAAATTTCTTTGGAATTTTTCAAATTTATCAACTATGTATTTGGGAACCTTAAAAAGTGATAGGAAGTAAATGAGAATACCTTGTAAAGAAGCTTAAGTTATTAGAGTTTTCTTGCATGACTCAAAATTTTACCCTTCCATCCTACCAAGTTCTTCTAGATTATTTCTAGGATTGAATTCCAAAAGGTGGGAGTAACCTCTTTAATAGTTAGTTAGATCCCAAGGTATGTTCTAGGAAGAGAAGCACTAGCATAACCCAAAATGGCTTTAATTTTCATCTGTAGGTTCAAGATAGTATTGAAGAAGTACCTTTGACTCTTCTCATAGTTGATATATTAGTTAGACACAACAATATAGTTGTTTAGATAGGTCTTCCATATCTTTTCCTCCATAATTGATGCAAAACCAGACAAAATTGTGTCATGATTTTTTTTTTTATGGTTGAAGGTTCAAGAGAGGTAGCATCTTTGATTCCATTTATCACTCTAGATTGTAGTAACTTAAAAATATTTCTTCCAATTACTTAAAGTAGAAAAATAAAAATGTACAGAGAAAAAGGATCACCCTTTCTGGTCTCTCCCAAAATTAAAGAATCCTCTCGAGATGCCATTGACCAACACCAAAAATTTAACAATCATTACAAATTCCTCAACCAAGTTAATGAATCTTTCATGGAAGCCAATTTTTTGTAAAACCTTAAATAAAAGTCCCAATAGACCTTGCAATATGCTTTATAAATTTCAAGCATAAGAACTATTGATCATCAAATCTTGTGCCTCTTCGACAGTCTTATGGGAAATTCAGTGAGTGGGGGATTGATTTGTACCTCACCGAATATCTCCAAGATTTTTATAGAAAGCTGACTCTTCTTTGAGTTTTGGAGAAAAGGGTAGAAGGAAATGTACACATAAAACATAAAAATGGCGATACACCAAAGATTTTACAACATTTCAAACCCAATCATTCCTATGAATGATATATTTAGACATAGAATGACACAAACCTTCATTGTTGGGAAGAGAACAAACAACAAAGGATAACTAAAAGCACAATGTAGCCTTTCAAATCTCCCTACAAGCAATGTTTGTTAAGGTCCGATCAAACATAAATATTTCCAAGGTTAATAGAAAAACATTCAGAGATTGCATAAACTCTCTCTCCTATTATAGCACAATATAACAAAACAACAATCCTTCAAAAAAATAAAGTACACAAAAATAATCCAATTTTCACATTTTATTATCCTACCATATAAGCCAACAACATGGAAATCAACAACTTAAACTATTTGAATTCAACTTGATGTAGTGTTTTATTCAGAATGAAAGCATAAAGAAGGAAAATTTGATAAAGGCCATACGTGCACAATCTCAAAGTTTTCTTCCAAAAAATTCATGCGTAAATATTAAATGAACTTTAAAACAGAGGTCGGATGCCAATCCGATAATAGTTTGAGCATAAAAAATATAACATGCCAGAGAAAAGCAGTTGTGCAATTCAACTTTTGAAAATAGTTCTATAACTTAAGAAAACTAAAGAAACTTTTCCTCAGCAAAGGAAAATGAAACTTGGAATCCAACCCTTCGTTCTATCACTGCCTCTCCTTTATAGTTGCAAAAAGAGAAAACCACTACCACAACACAAAAGTAATTGTTGCTAGATGTTGGCATTTGATAGCACATGATTTGATCATAGATCTTTAGCTAGGTCATAGAAATCTTTTCTCATCAATTCTCAACTGCCACATTAATGCCTTTTAGATATTTAGCAAAGATAGTTATCTGAAAGCAATCAGATCTTAGAAAATAGCCTAGAAAAAGTCTAGTTGACCAATCTCGTAACCCAATGACACCGACTCAAAGCGTCCGTCCCAAAAACCAAAAAGGGGCCAGCAAGCTCCAAAAAACTCCAAAAGAGATTGATTTGTAGAAACAAAAAATGTTTGCAGCAAAGAGATGACGTTTCAAATGGGTGGAAAGCTTCAGACTTGTGAAAATTGCTCCTCGAGAAAATTTATGTCGAGCTAACACGTGTCCTGAAATTCTCCCAAAAGAAAGGCAATAAATGAAAGTCGCGTAGCCATCATGTGGTGCATTGTGCACCTTTCTGAACAAATTTATTTGAGCGTGGAAACATCCGAAGCCAAAAACAATAAAATCCAAAAACAAAAAATGATTAAGGAAAAATTTCTTCACAGTTCTGGCGACTCACAGGGGGCCTTCAATTGTGGAGGCATGAACCTAGGCCTCTGGTAATTCTTGGAGTTTGAGGAAAGTGGAATGTAGAGCTTCCCAATCTGCATCGGTCAGTGGGATGAGAGTACAGATTAGTCTATATGGTTGGTCCAGCTCGAAGACTTCCTTGAAAGAAACCAATTCCCATCTTGCATAAACCGCCCCAAGATGATAATAGAGTCGAGAGAGTGGAAAGATCTTGAATTCGATATCATCAATGGTGGGCATCGTGCTTGAACCCAAGAGTTTTGTAGAAGTCTAAACCTTATGTCAGATTGCATCCATGACCTACTCAATTGTCAGCACAGCTCCATCCAGTGAAAGAAGAAGAGGTATCCCAAGGCTAACTAGGACACCGAAGTCCTTCTTGATTTCATTGACCCCTTTGTTCAACACCGTTTGACACTCTATGCACCTTGTCATGATCTTGTGGAAATTGATGATCTCGTTTGCTTTGATGGAGGTGGCTCTTTGATCAGGAATCCCTGCACCTTTCATGGCCTCATCAGTGGCCACACACAACTTGGAAATTAGGCTTTATGATTTCGCCACTCGGGGAGTACATATTTGTAGAAGTTGATCGACCATCGGCATAACCTTCACATTTAATTCCTATACATTTCTTAAGAATTGTAAAGTGGGCCCGAGAATGGCAACCACAACTATGATCCTCTCCCAATGCATAGACCTCAACTTATTTAATATTGGGAGGGTCCTAGACCCTTGTGTAGCAGCTAGATCCTACTTGAATTGATCCTCTCTTGCTCTTGCACTTTCCTAAATTTAACTCTTTTCTCTCAGGGCGTTCGCTAGTTCCAAATTCAACCTTTCAATCTCTTGTTTTGACTTTTTTCTTCCACCTGGGCCTTCTGTAGATTGTTAGAAGCTTGATATTGGACACCATCCAACTCTCTTCTTATTTTTTTCTAAGCATGCTTGTTCTCTACATTTGTCTAGCACTTAGTAGCCAGCTCAACTTTCAATTTTTCAATTTCAGCATAAGCTGAATTTGTTCACCCTGGGCCTCTACAAGCAACTTGGATGTCTCTCCATGCTAACCTTGTATTTTCCTTATTTGGGCCATCTCAACATCTTTGGCCCAGATCTCGTTCTACAACATGCTCATAGTTTCCTTTACATTTTTCATCTCTTCCTTGCACTTCTTCAACTTTCTGTCTAGCCTCTCATAGTCCACATATACCACCTTCTGGGTGGCCTTAGCTAGGACCACTTTTTTGCGCAAAGTGAGTTTCATTCAAATCTAGGCCCATGGATTTTATGTCATAGCACTCCATCTACATTTTACCCTTGGGCTTGGACATGAGCGGCTTCATGGTAGTGATCAATAGAGAATTTCACTCTTCATTGAAGCAAGCTTCAATCTTCTTGGTAGTTGGCAGCATGACATTCTTTAACAGTCATTTTTTCTTTCTAACCTATTGGGTGTGCTTAGTTGCATCAAAATTCTCTTGGAGACTTTGAGGGGTATCAATACTTTGTGCTACAGTGGAAGCACCAGGTGGGAGACTAAAAAGGGTTATGGAAGGAGAAACTTTAGATGCATGAGCATGCAGGGAAGCAAAAGGGAGCGTTATCATGGAAAAAGGCGAGATGCCAAATTGAGATTGGGTAGGGGAAAAACTAGTCAGGGTAAAAGGAGAAACATTTGTAAGGAGAGGTTCCTTCCCAGAAGCGGATGGATCGAGAGTGGTAGGAAACATGGAAGTTTCTGCTCTTTCAATGGGGGCCCTTGATAGGGAAATCAAAGAATCAACAATGACCAAAGTAGATGCTACTCGTTTGGCATGTGGGGTTACTTCCAAAAGTTCATTAAAAATGGCTTGGGTTGTATTCAAGACTACTAGCTCAGGGTCTGAGGATGGAGGATTCCTTTCCACGGAAAGAGGGAGAGGAGTAACCAAAGATGCAGAGGTAGGAAGAAGAGAGGGAGTAAAACTTACCTAGGCCACGGTGGTCGAAACATTTTGTAGAACAGACTCCACTTCTTCTTCTCCATGGGGTGATGCATTAGGTACACCTAGATCTTGGACTCATCTTCTCTTTGCGTGACCGAAACTGGTACATTCTGATCCTCTTGCGATAGATCCCTTCGAAACTTGGCCTTCAACAATCACAACAAACCCTTTTGGGGATTGTCAGGTCCTTTTTCCTTTGCTTTGAACACTGGTAGAAGTCATGACTTCTGAGTCCTTTTTCCTCAAAACTCTCTTCCTATTAGATTCCTAAGAATGAGAGGTAAGGTGCAGGAACTTCTCTTTGATATCTCATGACTCGTCTCTAGATTACTAATGTTAATGTCGACCTCTTTGTCATAAATGTCCTTGAACCTTTCGTCGTGTAGCTGAAAGTCTCTAAACGGGGCAGTGGGGCATTTCATCTTTTTGGAACCTCCAAAAGTTTTCCTTCTTTCTTTCCGACCATCCCCAATGCTTTAATTGCATGTTGAGGGATTTACCCATCGGGATGCTCTTTTGGTACTCCGCCAGCAATGCATAGAAATTCAGCCATTTTGGTCGTTTGAGTGGAATGTAGGCCAAGTCAACATATACTTTCGACCTTTCCTAAGGTGGATTCCTCCTCTCAAAATACTCTTGACTCTCATGTTTCAAGGTGAAGTATTTTTTCGGGTTTTAGTCCCACTTGTCACAAATGAGAACCAAGCCTAAGGCCACCAGTAGATTTGTAAGCTCATCCTTGGCCTTCTGCTTGTTCAGTGTTACCTAACTATTGGCAATTGTGAGGGGAAGTGGATATATCTTTGTCTTATTCCTTGCGGTGCCATAGGAATTGTCGAAAAGGGTTTTCTGACGGCATGCCTCCAATGCAAAAACTATGTCTGTTACAAATCTGAGGAGTCTGAAAGGTTCCCCAACAAAACCATGAAATCTGATAAATGTAAAATCCTCTCCTAGGAAATAATCCACCAAGGTAGGAAGAGTTTCCATCCATTGTAAGACCTCAGGAGAGAAATGACCCAAAGGGTGTGGAAACAAATATTGAAGCACTAGCCTCAGTAAATGATCTAAAAGCTAGTAATAATCCCCTGTTCTTGAAAGTATATGGGTCCAAACAGAAACTGGCTGACAGTAGCCTTTTACATCTAACCTAGACATTGGGATATTTCTCTCTAGCCACTTAGAATTCTAATGCAAAATCAAGTGGGACAAGAAAGAAGAATACCTAAATTTATACTCGGTGTTATAATTCTTCAATTGCTCCAACATTCCTTCGGCTATTACATCAAAAAAATTGTAATATTTTTTATTCTTCTCCATTTTGAGTACAAAAGCTAGGCCCATCTAGAAAGGATGGATGTCCTCATCATTATCAAGCTGAAAAACCCAGGCCAACATTGATAATATAGACTGTCTTTCTTGAACTTTCTGCGTGAAAGAGGAAAAGAAAGATGACCTTTCTTTGGCCTTTCCTTTGTTTTGTCCTCATAGAAACTTGCTTTCCTAGACATTTCTTTCCTGAAGATGTCCATCTTTTCTTTGTCAAACATTTTAGTGCCCTAGGTTGTAGGGATACACAACATATCCCATATGGCTTTGACATAAATTGTAACCTTGACCTTGTTACCCTCAATGGTTCCCATCCTTTTATTTAATCTCTTGGCACATGCATCCACCAAATCTAGGCATAGGTGTACGACAAGCAACATGAACTGTGGAAAACCACAATTCTAGAGCCGAAACATGAAACTCTCAAATGGCTTATGCTACATAATTCTTTGAAATGCTCCGTCCCTAAAATTTTTAGGGTTAGCTGACAACTTGGGGTCAAAAAAAATTTCCAGTGCAATCCTACACTGCCTCTCTCAGGATACGTCTGTCTGGTTGCACCTTTTTACAAAATTTGAACGTCCACTCCTCAAATGCTGGGGCATAGATGAATGAGTTTCACCCAAAGATATCAACATAGCGAGGCATTTTTCTTGAGGCCCCAAACTTTCTACTAGATGTTGATGGCTCCACCATGGCTATATCAAACAGTTGCAGAGAGTTTCCTTAACGAAAACAACCACTTTCCTTTTGCTTCTTTAGAAAAAATCTACTTTTGAGTGGAATTAATTTCCTCACACGTACATGTAGTTAAGGCTAAGCCATTACTATTGGTCCATTAAATTCTACCACCGAGGCAATACGTGTGGATTTGAGATCCATATCCCCTAGGAATGTCGAAAACACCGTGAGAATAGAATTAGTGCATTCTCCCCACCGCCTCTTTCACAAATAAACTCATTGCATTAGAACATGTGCTTTCATCTGTGAGAAACATGCCAAAGTAATGGAAGGTACCTTTGAAAAGACGTTCCCATTTAATTTTTCAGAACTTAGCACATTAATCCATGTCTTTTCACTTAAGCAAGCTGGCTAGTGCTAATGATGGAAAAGGACACACGTCAACAATCAGAATATGAGAGCATTTACTCCCAATGCCAAAATTTAATTCTCAAGACCTTCTGTTAGATCCTCTGTATGATTTCTCTGTTGGCCTCTATTTGCTTTGGAATTCTTCCATTGTTGTCCGGACAAAAATGGACTTCTCATTGGTTGGATCTGTCGGCTTATCTTTTCTATATATAGCTATGCCACCTTATTGCAACATTCATTCAAAAAAAAGTCTTTAAGTTTAGCAAGCTTTTTCATATCTCCCATTCCACCACAATTCCTAGCTTTCTCAGAATGTTGGCTGGATTAGGCACTCCTATTCGCCTTCTCCCATAGAGGCCACAATACTACTTTGTGGGAGAGGTCACTAGTGACAGAATCAAGCACCTGGTGAAGAGGTGTGACTGCCTTAGCTTGGTTGCATTCAGGTGGGTAGTTGGCCAAGACTACATTGATGACGAGGACTAGCTCTGGAGTAACTACAACGTTCTTTCCCACTTCGTCACCTCCCTACTCGACCTGAACGTGGCCAAACCCATGATAATTGAATTGTGTCACTAGATATTTGATGTTGCACTGATGGAAGGGCTTGGCGAGATAATGCCAATAGCTATCCCTGGTGTTGGCATTCTGAGTGCCATGGATCTCCACGAGCATGTGGACTATGGGATAGACGTACCTTGGTTTCCCTTCCTTTTTGACTTCCACACTGTGGACCTTGAGACACATCGCTCATTTTCTCAACCAAGGGCCACCTACCTACTTCAGGAGTACGACATGGAGTGCATTCTTGGGCTCACCTAGAGGAAGCACTTCGAGTTTCTGGTGCATAATTGCGGTGACTAGGTCGACAGCTTGCACTCTGTGGAGCCCATGTGTGTTGTGTGTTCACCCCCCTTTTGCATCCTAATCAAGAAGAAGAAGAAGACCCAACGACAAGCTGTTTTAGCTTTATGGACAATGGTTGGAGGCCTATCCCTTACTGCTTTTTGCATGTTGCCTCCTTTTTGCTTCTTTTTGCTTCATACCTCTTTTTGGATTTTGCTTGAGAGAGCCTTATGTGTAAATATGAGCCTCGGGCTAGTATTACATAGTAAATTTTTTGATGAATATAATATAATACTAAAATTTTCTGCTTTTTCCCTTTGCTATTCTTAATGGCTTATTCTCAAAATTAAGCGTATTTACAATTTTTTTTACATATGGTACATAACTATTAATTTTTTTAAAGAACTACATATTTTAATGGAATAATTTTAGATAAATACCTTTTACCAGTATATCTAGAGTGTTTCCTTCCATATCTTCAAGTTTGTACACACTCTTTTCTTTGCACACACTAATTCAGAAGGGTCCCTTCCATAGCGCTTCAAATTTTGTATGTTGTCCTAGTTTTGCAGTACACTCATCGTACTTTAGCACTAGGCTCCCTTCCACGAATTCTGGGTTAGAGGTATTTTTGTTGAACCATCACTTTACTATTTGTTGGTGGTTGATCATGGCTTCATGAGCTTTTTCTCTATCTTCCTCAAGTTTGAGGAGTTCTGCCAACTATACTTCCATTCTGCCACTTTCCTCGACTTCCAGGGCTTTTAGTAGTTGATGGAAATAATTTCTACAGAAACATGTAACACTACCTCTTTTCCATACACTAGTTCATAAGGGGAGGTCTTTAGGATTTGCTTGGGAGTAATCTGGTTTTCCCACAGAGCAACTCTCAGGTGTTTGTGCCAATCCCTTTCATGTTCTGACCCAATACGATTGATTAACCTAATTAGGTTTTTGTTGGTCGACTCTGCTAACCCATTTCCTTGTGGGTAGTAGTTTGATGAATTTTTAAGGTAAATACTATGTTTGATAGAAAAATATGACATCCCTGAACCTACAAAATCTTGAGCATTTTCAGATATGATGGTTTTGGGCAAGCCAAACCTGGTTACCAACTCTTCAAGGAAATTGACAATCTCGCCCTCTGTGGCATTTTTTAGGGCTACGACCTCCATCCACCTTGTGAAGTAGTCGATTTCCATAAGGATCCATTTGTGGCCAATGCTATAAATAGGATTTATGATTTCGATGAAATCCAAACCCCATTGAGCAAAGGGCTCCTCAGTTACAATTGGACTCAAAGGGAAAGCAAAATTCTTTCTTTTGCCAACAAAGAATTGGCATTGAATACACTTTTGTATCGGATGATGTACTTCGGAAAACATAGAGGACCAATTATCCCACTCGCATTATCTTCAAGGCGGTAGTCCTGGTGGAGAAATTTCCACCCTTAGGACCGATATGGAACTCATTAAGAACTCTTTCCACCTGCGGCTTGTCTAAACATCAGAGTAGGACACCATCATAATTTTTATTGAATAATATGTGTTCAATTAATACATACCTAGTGCCTTGCAGTTGGTAGTATCACTTTGGTGGGATGGAAGGCTCGTCGAGTAGTGCCCCTTTTGCATGTACTATGTTTGATTTTCCACCTAAGACTCGTTAGACTCGAATTGGTTCGAGTAGACTTGATTGGTCTCCTTCTCAGCTATGAAACTTGATTCCTGTGTGATGTATTCGTATAGACCTCTTCCCTAAACTAGCTTGGTTGGTCTAATGTCCACATCATACTCTGGGATCTTGGTGATCCAGTTTTCCCTTTTTCTGGTTATCTCACCTTCTGTGATATACTCCCACACACTGGGATGTGCAACGAGGATAGTGATTTTATTGGCCGACACCAAGTTTCAGAACTTCTCTAAGCTTTTAACAATGGAAAAAGCCTACTTTTCTACAAAGTTATACCCGGCCTCATAATCCTTAAGAGTCCTTGAGTGAAATGCAATAGGATGATCTCCATTATTTTTCTCGTCCTTCTAGGTGAGCACCAAAGCTATGCTATGTTGGCCATTGTATACATAGACCAAAAGATCTTTGGAAAATTTAAGGTTAGCCAATACTAGAGCAGCAAAGATGGCTATCTTTATCTGGTCAAAAGCTGATTTTCCCTCGAGGGTCCATTTGAAAATTAGGTTTTTCTTAAGCATCAACGTGATTGGTCTCGCAATGCCTGCAAAATCTAAGATGAACCTACTGATAAAGTTGATCTTCCCCAGAAAAGACTGCAGTCCCTTTTGATTTTTTGGTAGGGGTAACTCCATTATGGATCTCACCCTTTTGGGTTATATTGCTATTCCCTCTTTTGACTCCACAAAACCAAGTAGCTTACCTTAAGGTACTTTGAAAACACATTTTTTGGGATTCAAAGAAATCCTGAATTGTTGAAATTTATGGAAAACCTTCTCTAGATGATAAAAGTGATCATCTTTTAACTTTAAAAAGATCATCAAGTCATCCAGGTATATTAGGATAATTAGGTTGATTAGTCCTCTGAAGGAAATATCCATTGCTCATTGAAAAGTCGCACCATCATTTGAAATTCTGAATGACATTTTTGAGTATACAAACGTTCCCCACTTAGTGGTAAATGTTGTCTTATGTTGGTCATCTTTTTTTACATATACTTGGTTGTAGCTTGAGAAGCCATCAAGTAATGGAAACATCTTTGATCTGGCCACAATCTGTAAGATCTGCTCCATTGATGGCAAAGGGTAGTGGTCTTTTAGTGAGGCTTTATTCAAATCTCAAAAATTGAGAAAAAACCTAATATCACCATTCTTTTTTTGAACTGGTACTAAATTTGAAACCCAGGTGGAATGCTTAATCGGATATATAATCTTGGATTCAATCAATTTTGTGAGCTCCCACGCCATCAATGCTTCAACCTTTGGTTTGATTGGCCTTTGCTTCTATCAGACAAGATTTGAACCTTCTACCAAGTCAATGGTATGCTAAATTATGCTCAGGTCATACCCTTTGAGATCATCATAGGTCCAAGAAATAACTCCATCATATCTGGAACATAGATCCTTTAGTCTTTCCTTGTCTCTTTGTGGAACTTCCCTTCCGACTTTCAACTTCTTGTCATTTTCGACATCAAGTTCTTCATAGTCCCTTGTGTCCACAGTGAATCTTTGCTTACCATTTCTTGCATCTTCACAATCAAAGATATTTTCATGGGAGATTAATCCCTGAGGAAGCTTATTTCCCTTTAACTGAATAACTTGTTCTTCTGGAAATTATTCTCCTAGTTGTGAATAGTGAGAAATTGCTCCTCTCTATATAAAAGATGTTATATATATACCATCATCAAATACTTTCTAGTTTTGATCATTGTTGGGGATTGCGAGTTGGATGATGACCTATACTGCATTCTTCTTGGTTGAATTAGAAACTGGTTCAAATTGTGAACCAATAGAGGCCATCCAGTCGGCGACATTGTTTTGAGATCGGGGAATAACCTGTACATTGAAAGCTTCAAAACTCTCAATCAGATCCCATATCCAATGTCTATATGACTTCATTCTTGTATTCTTTGCAGTTGCTTACCCACAAACCTGGCTCACAACTAATTCTAAATCTCCAAAAGCTTGCATTCTCTTTACACCCATTCACTTGGCAAGGATCAGACCATGGAGAAAGGTTTCATATTCCAAATCATTGTTCGAGCATGAGAACTAAAAATGAAAACCTTTGAGGGTCTTTGATCTTGTTAGGGACACTAGTCAAATACTCGCTCTAGAACTGGATTTGCATTTGACACCATCAAAATATAAATCCCATAGACGATTGTTTATTGGATCATAATTCTCCTCCCGATCCTTCATCAATTTCAGAAAGACTTGATCATTGTCAAAAATCACGTAAGTTCCTAGCCCCATTGCATGAAAGTAGTTGAATGGGTCAGAATCAATGAATTGGATGAGTAGCACTTCTTCCTCAAGAGTACGACCACTCATGTCTACTTCATCTTCCAGCATCTCTACACAATATCTCTCCTACTGCGAGAAAGAAGTATGCGTTGCTTCAAAGCACAGGATTGCATTGTCCGCTATATGCTCAAGATGCAAGGATTTAGAAAAAATATTCATCTTCACCCCATGCTTGGTTCTTAATATCAGGTGGGACCAATCAAGCACGAAATATCTGCCAAGCTTCACGGTGAAATCTCTTGAGAGACACATTCTGAAAATCAGGGGAATGTTTATCACTACTGTTTCTTGCGTAACCGTTTGGATCAGACACAAGAAGAGGGTTAGAGATAGATATTTTATTTGAATGACGGTCAGAACCTTCTTCCCATCTAATTGCATGATTCCCTTCTCAAGGGGCTCATATTTGAGTTTCAAGGAATTGGCCACTTGTTTTTACATGACCATTGTGCTAGCCCCCGAATCAATCATCTTATTATGAAAAAGCTTATCTCCCACAATAAATGTTAAAAGGAAAGGTGTGGGCTTTGGCTTGCTTACCTCTTTCTCTTTTGCATTGTCCACATTGTTCACATAAATTGCTGATTTTGGAGCTTGAGGGTCCGACGCGGATCCTTTGTCTCTGCTTTGACCACACGACGAAGTCACATTCATTTGTAGTATTTATTCTTCTTTCTTTAATGCTTCTCGAAGCAATGTATTTTGTTCAGGGATAGATATGATATCCCACAAAGGTACATTAGCAGGTGTCTTCTTTAGTTGTTCCACCACATTGAGAATTTTGACTGGTTGGATCTTAGGCTTGAATGGTGGTATTTCTCTTATTTTCAGAAGAAAATGTTATGTCGTGAATGGGCTTGATAACTTATTCATTTCCTTCTCTGGAAACAACAGAGTGTGCGGTTGCGAAGCCTACTTCTCTTGCAATGGCGGATGACATGGTTGGGGACGTGGCAAAGCTTGTTGCACATATTCTCTCATGATCCTTCTTTTGGATCTTGTGTTGTAATCTGACTATACTTGTGGAGTACTAGTCATCAGAGCTTCATTCGTGAACACTGCATCTTCTTCCTCCATCCATGAAAATAGTGCTTGGTTGGGTGCAATATCCAAATCTTTCTCCAAGGACATTCCTTGCATTTGCGCTCTAAAACATGCATTTTCCATTTCAGAGGACTTGTATTCTTTTGCATTCAGGGTCACACCCTTGCTTCTTTGTTACGCTATCTTCTGTTGCATATTTCCCCTTGGACAATTTCAGGGCATATGACTATTGTTGCATGGGAAGCACCATGTGTTATCATCTTCCACCAAGTTGTTCTGGCCTAGGATTAACTCTTTACTTTGGTTGTCCTTGACCATCTGTAGTGGAATGCTGACTAGAACTATTTGGTTTGCGGACGTCATTTGTTGACCTCCTCCTCTAGAAGGTGCTTGATACATATTTTGTTGATAGGATGGCTTGCTTCCACCATAGGTTTGAAATGTCTACTTCAGAGGTGTTGCTTGCTACCATTTGATAAGGACCAACTCGTTAGCAAAAGTACACATGAGACTCTTCATGTCATTGATATTTGATGCTATAGAGGAAGAACTCGATGTGCTTGTCTAAGTGGCGAGGTACACATACATGGACTACGACATGACCGACGTCAGTTGTGTAGCAGAAGTGTTTGATGTAGCTTCTTCCCGAGGACCACTAGATATTTCTACAAATACAAACATTAGAGGTCGTGGTGGAAGCTTCCCATCATCAATAAAACTATTTTCTATGTGCACAACCATCTTGTATGCGTCGGGTAAGATATCCCCTCCCATGGAGATTATCATCACCGCGATGTCTGAATTGAAAGACTTTAGGTAAAACATAAATGCCATCATAGATGGGGGTCGAGAAGTCATGGGAATTCTTTGCTAGGTTTTATGAAAGTTGGTGTTGAAGTCGCTCATGGCCTCTTGCGGGGCTCTTTTAATGGTGATTAGTTGATGTAGCAACAAAGAAAAATCTCCCTTCTCTAAGAAGCATTCGAACATCCTCTCTCCGAGCTAATCCCAGGAGAGGATAAAACTTGAGGCCAAAGATCAATACCAATCTTGAGCCTTTCCTTTGAAAGAGGAAGCTAACAGCCTAAGGGCGATATTCTCCTCTGCTATGTTATGTACCCTACATACCTCCACTATATCTTAAAGGTGTTCAAAGGGAGTTTTGAAATCTTCTTTGGAAAATTTTGTGATAGCCTTGAGGGCATTAGCGGTATGGAAAACCATACATTTGGGGGAATTGATGGTCGTAGTGGGCTACAACTATCCCAAGTTACAAAATTTCTAGGAGTAGGGGCAAGTACAAGAGCCATGAAGAAAAGATTCCTATGAATTGGGTATACAGGTATCCTGATCTAGAAGGTAGAGCCTCTAGGTGGAGTAGATAAGGCTCTAAATATTGGACTCTTACTTCTCACTCTATTGCTCCTTATAGGTGATACAGAACCTGTAAGTCTTCTTCTCCTAGGTACCGAAGTAGGTAACTGAATGTACTATAAATGGCCTCTTAAAGATGCTCTTGTTTGTATTTTGGGCATGAAACTTTCAATGTCTTTCCTTGGCCTAATTTAAGAAATATTTCTGACTTCTAATCAGGCATTCAAAGAAGTTCATGTTCCACTGGGCATGCCAGAAAAAGAACTATTGATCATCAAAGCTTGCACCTCTCTGACAATCTTATGGGAAATTCAGCGAGTGGGGGACTAATTTGTGCCTCACTAAATACCTCCAGGATTTTTATAGAAAGCCGACTCTTCTATGAGTTTTGGAGAAAAGAGTAGAAGAAAATATAAACATAAAACATAAAAAATGGCGATACACCAAAGCTTTTACAACATTTCAAACCCAATCTTTCCTATGAATGATATATTTAGACATAGAACGACACAACCCTTCATTTTTGGGAAGAGAACAGACAACAAAGGCTAACTACAAGCACAGCGCAATCTTTCAAATCTCTCCACAGGTAGTGCTCATTAAGGTCCAATCAAACATAAAGATTTCCAAGGTTAATAGAAAACATTCAAAGATTGCATAAACTCTCTCTCCTATTAAAACACAATATAACAAAACAAAAACCCTTAAAAAAAATAGATAAGTCCACATACATAATCCAATTTTCGCAAGTTATTATCCTACCATATAAGCCAACAACATGGAAATCAACAACTTAAACCATTTGAATTCAACTTGATTCAGTGTTTTATTCAGAATGAAAGCATAGAGAAGGAAAACTTGATAAAGGCCATACATGCATAGTCTCAAAGATTTCTTCCAAAAAATCCATGCTTAGATATCAAATGAACTTTAAAATAGAGGTCAAATGCCAATCCGATAATAGTTTGGGCATAAACAATATAACATGCCAGAGAAAATTAGTTGTGCAATTCAACTTCTGAAAATAGTTCTATAACTTAAGAAAACTAAATAAATTTTTTCTCAACAAAGGAAACTGAAACTTGCAATCCAAAACTTTGTTTCGTCGTCAACTCTCCTTTATAGCTGTAAAACGAGAAAACTGCCACTACAACACAAAAGTAATTACTGCTAGATGTTGGAATTTGATAGAAAATTATCTAATCATATATCTTTAGTTAGGTCATAGCAATATTTTCTCATCAATTCTCAACTACCACATTAATTCCTTTTAGATATTTAGCAAAGATAGCTACTTGAAAGTGATTAGATCTTAGAAAACAATTTGGAAAAATTCTAGTTGACTAGTCTCGTAACCTAACAACACCGAATCAAAGCCTTCGTCCTGAAAACCAAAAAGGGGCCAGCAAGCTTCGAAAAACTTGAAAAGAGATCACTTCATAGAAACAAAAACTATCCCCAGCGAAGAGATAGGACGTGTCAAACAGACGGAAAGCTTCAGAATCATGAAAATCGCTCCTCAAGAAAATCTCCATTGAGTTGACCCGTGTCTTGGCCCTCTCCCAAAAGGAAGCCAATAAATGAAAGTTGCACAACCACCATGTGGTGCATTATGCACCTTTTCGAACAAATTTATTTGAGAGTGGACACATCCAAAGCTAAAAACAATAAAAACCAAAAATAAAAAATGATTAAGGAAAAATTGCTTCACAAGAACCATTCTAGGGAGATTACTCCTCTCCATATAATGCAAAACTTGATAGATGGAGATAGAAACATCAAGGATTTTCCTTCCAGGGACAAATCCTTTTTGGTTATTATCGATCAATTTGTTAAGTAGATGTTGGAGCCTATATTCATAAGAATTTTAGAGAAAATTTTGTTGATAGTGTTACAAATGCTAATAGGTCTCAAATTAGTCATTGAAGAAGAATATAATTTCTTTGGGACTAGGGAAATAAAGTTATTGTTGAGTTTATTCAATAGCTTACTAGATCTAAAAAGTCTTTAGCAACCATGGTGACATCAAATCCCACATTGTCCCACAACTCTTGGAAGAAAGTATAGTGTAGAAAATTGTATACCTTTACAATTTCACACTATGTTTGGGTCCCTTAATTTATTAGAATTAATTAAGCTTCTAATTTTCAAAATTATGCATTCCAAAGCCTTATTCTTACCATTTTTGAAACGAGAACTTACATTAAATAAATGCATTTAATTAGTAAATTGCTTTGGATCATGTGTGTCTTAGAGATATAGGTTATGAACATTTTCCCATGGGCGAATGGGTCCCCTTTATGAGCTAGGACCTAAATTAAAATATGTTTTTGGTGGCATTTTAATAATTAAAATTTAGATTATAAGTTGTAAGAGAGGGGGACCAACCACACCAAGGCTCGAGGTCACAGAGATCCAAGAGTGGAGGGTTGCCCTAACTTACCTCAAGTTAACGTATGTTTTGGGATGAGAATTGAGAATGAATAGAACTCTCAAGTGCTTCTATCACTCTATAGATTCAAAAGTCTATTTGGGGCTAGAAAAGCCAGTTCTTGAAGTCTAAATCATACCTTAGATAAATATTTTTCTGAGGATGGCAGCATGGGTCTGGGATGAAAGCATGACACGTTGGTGTCCGTATGGCCAAAAAATGTAAAGTACCGAATAAAATTCCAAAGAACCTACTAACTTCCTAGTAAACTAATTTTAATGAAATAAACAAAATGATAAAGTATGAAAAGTAACTACACAAATGACAAAGTAAGTAGATAAAGACAAGGGTGGTAAAGATCAACTCACTAAAGCTCCAGTTCGCCAGCGAGCTCCACGCATATGTTCACCTCCACCTAAAGGCTCTCAAGGCCAATGAAGGGAGAATGCAAGCAACAAAGTTGGAAAGGTCACCATAGTCGCAGTAGTGATTAAGGGATGTCTTGCAAGACTCCAAGATCACAAATTCTATGGTATCGCAACATGTACAAAAGTGGAGTTGATGGAGTAACCAGTTGTTGCAAAGCTCAATGGAGTTGTGAAAGTTGCTAGAATTGTGAATAAAGTGCTCAAGAGAATGTTTAAGATCAAGAAGTGCTAAAGATATAAAGTGAGTGTGAAATTAATTCCTTTGAATATCAAAATGGGATGGAAAGGAGCCATTTTTGAGTCAGTTGGTCACACAGAGGTGTTACAATTTGACCCCAATGATGTGTGTAATGTCCTTGTAGACTCTAGAGGTAGGAATCTTTCAAGGATGATAGTGCATTGCACAGACGTCCACACACCATGCTCACATCCCAGATGAAAATTCCCCCACTGACACATAAAACACGTGTCAGGTAGATGGAAGGCAGGTGGGTGATATGGAATTTCACCTTCGGGATTGATTTTCTAAGGTGAGGGTATGCAAAAGTGGAATTTACACAAGGGGCGCAAATTCACTCCTATACATTTCACCCCCACTTTAGCAAGCATGAGTATCAATGAGTGTTTGGTAAAGTAGATCAAAGAGTTAGAAATGTATACCTAAATCGTCGAGGAAGCAAACCACAATCTGGTGAGATTGAAAGCGCAGTGTAGGAAAAGGAATCCACAGGTACTCTCTCTTGAGGAGGTTTGAACAAAAGGACTCCGTAGCTTCGCATAACTACAAAGTTTAGCAAAGTACACCAAAGGACCATAGACCAATGATGGAAAAATATTGCAGGATGCAAATGCTTCTTAGGCCCTCAGACCTACAAAGAAGGTGTTCCCCCAAGTACTCTCTCATGAAGGAATCCCAATGTAAGGGGGACTCCATAGAGTCGGACTGGAAAGTAGCTTCATAGGCACACCTGCAAAGCAACATGTTAATCTGCAAATAAAACATGTCAGAAAACAAAAAGCAACCATGCAAGAAAACAAACAGATAGTCGGGTAAAAGCACAAAGCTATGTCACACTTTATAAAGGAAATGAAAAACACTGATCCAACTTTCAAACTTGAATCACTAAAAAGTGGCATATATGTTTTGAATTTTGAAATGATGTAAACTAGTAAAATATGTATTTTTTAGTATACTTTATGTTTTTATTTTTTTTAAAATTAAAAATTATTTTAAACTAGTTTTTAATAAACCAACACAATAATTTAGTTGTTGATAAAATGCTAAAAAATGAAGTTGCATGAGACGTCAAACTTTTTATAGTGAATTTTTTTTTCTTTCAATTTTTTTGTGTATTTATAACTTGAAATTTTAGTGCATGAATATTTTTTTCCAATTTTGATAAAATATATTAAAACGTGTGTGAATCAAAAAACAGTTGTTTCCATTAGACGTCAACTTTCATATTAAATATTTATATAAAATGGAAAAAAAATTATACCATCTTGAAATGGATTCTTTTATCTAGTGCATCATTATTTTTTCATATTTTTTAATAAGTTTTAATATTTTTCCTTGGCATGGTAATCAACCTAATATTTTGTGTTGATAACCTACTTTTAGTAAAAATAAAAAATAAAATATAAATAGTAATTAAACTATTGAAATAAATATATTTTTGAAAACTACACTTATGGATCTAGAAAAGGGTATTTTTATATTTAAAAAAAAATGTTATTTACATTAGTAGGAGTTATTGAAACTTTAATTTTTCAAATAATTTTATTTTTCGGTAAATTGGACTCAAAGTGGTGCTCCATATTTTTTAGCCAACAATTTTAGTTGAAAAAGTTGTGGAAGTATCTAACTTAGCTAGAATGAATCTTACTAGATCATATGTTTGACCAAAATTGATTTTTAGTTAGAAATACTTAAATTCAGTTGTGTTGATAAGTTGGCTGAAAGTGTGACACAACTTTGTGCTTTACCCAGTCACACAAATAGTCAAAAAGTTTAAAATATTTCAAAGGGGTCCCTCGGGAACCCTTCAAAAGAAGAGGGGTCCACTCGAGGGACATGTTGTTTTTAAAGTACAAGAATATTTTTCACAAATCAATTCAATATCAAGGAATCCTTTCGAAAGATGTTCGCTTCATCAGGAAATTTGAAGGGAAGAAAATGCCCCCTTGCGAGGGGAAGGTCAAAGCTTCTCATGTAGGAAAAGATGCTCCCTCCTCAAAGGAAAGTTCTTCAAGTTCTTTCTTTGTGAACCCATGACGAAGGAAACACATTCCGCTAGGGGGTCCTTGTTGAGAATGTGATTTTTTGAAAAAGGTTGCAAAGATTTCTGAGAAAAGATTCGTTGGCTGCGAATGCATTTTCTGAAAACCAAAACATTATGAAAGTGACGTTGTTGTACACATGAGGGACAACTCAAGAAAAGAAAATAGAAAGATAACAAAACTACAAAAATAGACAATAACATCAAAAACAAAGGGAACAAGGGTGATCTGATATTTTAAGGTCAGAGCTGCTCATAAATATATATATGTATAATAATAGTATATAGATGAACTGTCATCAACCCCCTACTATATCAGACCATATGAAGAATGCATGAGAAGAAAAAGTTAAAATTAAAAATTGGTTCAACATGGAAGGGAAGCCTAAATGCCCCCAACACTTTGCATCATCCTCAATTTTCCAAAAATCAATACACATAACAAAGGAAGAATGATGGAACAAATTGAGGAAGTTTTATGACACATAATCACTCCTATATCCAAGCACCTACAAGGGTGAGAAGGGTTATACAAGAACACATAACGCAAGCATGGGGAAACACATCACAACAAACACACACCTAATCTGAAGATAAAGAAGAGGTTCTCCCCTAACACTCATCGACCAAGAGGTCATCTACTTCCCAATCTAGATCATTATACGAGGAAGGAAGACGAGCCTGCAATAGTGGAATATTAAGGGGGGGACCCTCTGATCCTCCCACAACAAGGGCCAAGGAAGGAGACCATTTGGGGTCTCTTCCACTCAGTTGAAGGTCAGGACCTTGTTCAAAGAGTTAAACATGCATTTCATGGGAGTTCCATGTGTTACCTCAATAGACGGGGAAGGTGACACCCGAGATTCACTACTAGGCTCACTGAGTGACTCGGGAGAAGTGGAAAGCTTAGGGGAAGCCAAAGCTTGCTCTATCACTAGGACAACACATGCTAGCACAGGAACACCCTATGAAGAAAGTGGACTCCTCCTACGCCCCCCTTTGTTGGAAGGACCAACCTCCACCTTCTGCTTCATCGAAGGATGTGAAATCCCCACGAATGAGGCAAGAGGCATGAAGGAGGAGGAGAAAACTATGGTAAACACCACTAAGGTGTTCAGAATGTTAATGGGCTTAGTGAATGGCAATATTTCTGGAAGGGACATCAAGAGAGGTGGATAGACTAAAGGAGTAATAAACATTGGCACCCTTTTAGGTTTAGGGGTGTTTATGCTCATAGCAGGAGTTAGAAGAAAAATCAAATTCGATTGAACCAAGGCAGAGGAGAAAGGAGAGGAGGAGACAACAATAGGAGGCCCAGAAAGAGGGGCATTCGACTCCCCTTCCTTCTTCTACAAAGCGGCCTGCTCAGTAGCCAAATCCTTTCACTGACGCTTGTGTTCACACACAAGGTGGTTCTTGTGACTCTAAGAGCCAGAGATCATAAGCTAAGATGGAACAAAAGGATCTTTCTCAGCCATAGGAGTGTCCATGATGGCCTTTTCTGGAAGAGGGAGAGACTCCTAAACTAGACCAAGAAGGAGAGGATGAGAAGAGATTGAATTGATAATGAGGGGAGTTGGCTCTAATGCCTCGGCGATGGGCCTCTTCCCATTCAATGCCTTGGGGGTAGGAGTGGTAGGAGGCCATGGAGGCCGAGACATAGAGGATTCCCCATGAGGACCCTTCCTTCTACCATATAGGTAGGGCCAAGGTCTAGGAGGTACAACACAAAGGTTTGATATCCTGATCTTGGCTTTATGCCAAGCAGGCACCATCAAAATTCTTATGTGGAATCTAGGAGTAGTCATCCAAAACTATTCTTCAGAAAGGGGGACAGAAGGGGCACCCCAAGGATGGGAAGACCTTTCTTTTCCCTTTCGAGAAGAGGAGGAAACTTTCTGTTGCACTGCTAGAGGAGTCACTTTCGGCTATCCCTTGCCCCTAGTTTTATACTTCACATAGTTTTGGTAAAGTAGGTTTGTTCTAAGGGGAAGCAGACTGACCGGGGCGGGCAAAAAATGATCCATCGAATAACCCCCATGAGATACCAATGGCTGATATCCAATGTCATGCATGACGTGCACAACACCTTCATGGGAGAATTTTAAACATTTATGAATAAAAAAAGTGATTATGTTCATGGAAGCTAGCCATGGGATGCCTAACTTTACCTTGAACAAATAAAATTCTAGAACAACATCAAAGGCAGTATCCACAGCCCTAGGTCCAACTAGGAAAAAAGGAGTTATTGATCCATACAAATTAAGAGAGAGACCATTGTGCGTATGAATGGTAGACTTCATTTCTTTATATTCCTCCCTCTATAATGAATTCAGCCATAACGTCTCCTCTGTAATAACATTCACTTGGCTCGTGGTGTCAAATAGGACCCCTGTCATAATGTTTCTATTGAGGTGAGTGGGAATGTATAGGGGAGAGGGCTTGTTATTTAGGGGCATATCCTACGAGGTGAATGTCACATCTGGCGAGCCAGTCACAGGCTGTGGAGGAGTAACCAAGACCATGTTAATGTACGCCGAGGGTTGAGGAGAAGCATCAAAGGGGTCAATAATCAAGTTCATAGAATGAGACAGAAATGGGTCCATGTAGATTTGCAACTCACTATTAGCCTTTGCTACTGATTTATTCGCATTTTATTTTGTCCCATCGAGACGAATGGTACCATCATCGATGCGATCCTATATCTCATGATGCAGGTGCATACACTGCTCTATATCATGCTTGTTAACCTAATGGTACTAACAGAAAGAATTTACATCATACTAGTTAGGTTAAGGTTCCTTAAGATGTTGAGGGTTCTCCAAAGTTATGATCTTATCCTTTAACAACTTTTTCAAGATGGAAGAATAAGATTCCACCAGCTTTGTAAGCTTTCTATTGCGTTTGAGGCCATTATCATTTGTCACGACAACTACATTCGTAATAGATTTACCTTTTCCTGAGATGGACACGATGGAATTTCCTTCTAAATGGGAGTGCAAGGAAGGTCCCCCAAACTAAAGTACCATTTGTTGATATTCTCACAATGTGACACATAGATGCACAAAGGAAGGGTATTTCATTAGGGAAATTTTTTCTTGCCAAGCTCTCTGTAGGTTGCCTATGAACACCTTTTGCACATCGAAGTTGGGAAGTAGGTATGAGATTTGTGAAAAGAGTGCATGATATTATGCTATGAAATCAGTTATCTTCTCATTATCTCCCTACTTACATCAAAAAATATTCGAGAAGGTCATCTTCAGATGGATGTTAGCTTGGAACTGAAGTAGAAATTGATTAACAAGTTGATCAAATGAGAATATAGAATTATTAGGCAAGGAACAATACCACTCAAGTGTTGTGTCCTTGAGAGATCTAGGAAAAGGTTTTTCCATCAAAGCATCATGATGAAAGAAGTTCATGCACATGGTGTTGAAGGCTCTCCTTTGCCACCATACTTCTCAAACTTAGGAATCTCCATTCCTTGTGGGAAGGGAGTACTTAGGATTGCTACCAAAAATGGGATATGTGGGAAGAAAGGTTGAAAAATAGGTTGGGAAGAAGCCTAAGAAAGGCTTGCCAACTGGTTTTTCATTCGACCCATGTTCTGAAGAAGGGTGTTCAAAATAGGGTCAGAGGATGAAAAAGGCCTAGTGGAACCTCCTGAACCACCTATGGATCCACCTTCGAAGCCATTTCTATGACCACTGCCAGAGACACCACCACTAGTAGGGTCTCCATCGAAGCTACCTCCAATACCAAAACCACCACCATGGCCTCCACCAAAGCCACCTTTTCCAATGCCACCTTCGCTACCGAAGCCACCACCACTCATTCCACCGGAGCCTCCACCGCTAGGGGTAGAAGGAGGGGTGAAGCTGAAACCAAGGGGTATTCTACTTGCCTTAATAGCGTTAGGCCTTTGAGAAGTAGAAGAGACACTGATCGAGGGGCCTATTTCAACCATGCATACATATGTGGTAGGCATTGAAACACCTATTTTTCTTTCATAAGCATCAAGCACTTCCCCTCGGGTAGTACCCAATCTAGAATTATATGAAGGGATATAAGCTTCATTTAGATCGGCAAGGTTGCGTAAGAACTCTATGCCTATCCAATCCTTTCCTAACAAATATCACTTCACTAGTAAGCCTAGCGGCTCTTAAAATGTTTGGTGCTCTCTCCAAATGATTCTTAAGGTCTGACAGTCTATTATCCAATGCCAAAAGGTTTTTCAGAGGGATATTCACAACATCATCCTCATCTATGAATGAAGCCATAGGGGATGCTGGGGGTAGGAATGCGAGTGGTCTTGTCTATGAAACCCATCTCATTGGTAAATCCTATAGGAAAACTAGTGGTAAAGTTGGTAGCCAGACCAACGGAAAAAAGAGAGGTGAAACTAGAAGTGACCTTCATCTTCTCCATCGGTAGGTGTCACACACTTCTCCTAACAACATACCTGAAAGTAGTGGACTGGGTTGTGATGCTCATAAAATTTTACAACACTCAGGCTTGCAATAGTCATTGGGCACGAGGAAAAGTTTCAACATAGGAAAATGGATAGACATTGTTCACGTCGGGTTCACCAAAAATGTAAGAGAGGGGGACCAACCACACCAAGGCTCTAGGTCATGGAGAGCCAAGAGTAGCTCGGGCTGCCCTAACTTACCTCAAGTTAACATATGTTTTGGGATAAGAATCGAGAATGACGAGCACTCTCAAGTGCTTTTGTCACTCTACAAATTTGAATGTCTATTTGGGGCTAGATGAGCCAGTTTTTAGAGTCTAAATCGTACCTCAGATAGCTTTCTATTTGAGGATGACAATGCGAGTCTGGTATGATAGCATGAGTGTTGGAATCCGTATGGCTAGAAAATGTAAAGTACTGAATGAAACTCCAAAGAACCAACTAACTTCATAGTAAACTAACTTTAAGGAAATAAACAGAATGATAAAGAATGAAAAGTAACTACAAAAATGACAAAGTAAGTAGATAAAGACAAGGGTGGTAAAGATCAACTCACTAAAGCTCAAGTTTACCAGTAAGCTGCATGCACATGTTCACCTCCACCCAAAGGCTCTCAAGGCCAATAAAGGGAGAATGCAAGCAATGAACTTGGAAAATTCACCACAACCACAGTGGTGACGAAGGGAGGTCTCACAAGACTCCAAGCTCACAACTTCTATGGTAGCACAACATGTACAAAAGTGGAGTTGATAGAGTAACCAGCTACTACAATGCTCAATAGAGTTGTGCAAGTTGCTAGAATTGTGAATAGAATGCTCAAGAGAATGTTGAAGATCAAGAAGTGCTAAAGAGATGAAGTGAGTGTGAAATGAATTCCTTTGAAGATCAAAATGAGAGGGAAAGTAACCATTTTTAGGTTAGTTGGTCGCATAGAGGCATTACAATTCAACCCCAATGAGGTGTGTAATGTCCCTATGAACTCCAAAGGTAGGAATCTATTAGGGATAGCAGCGGGTTGTGCAAACGTCCACACCGGTGCTCACATCCTTGACGAAAATTCCCCCATCGACACACAAACCACATGCCAGGTGGATGGAAGGCAGGTGGGTGATGTGGAATTTTTCCTTCGCATTTGATTTTCTAAGGTTGGGGTATGCAAAAGGGGAATTTACACAAGGGGACAAATTCGCTCCTATACATAAGTGTCGAATTTTCAAATCTAATTTTCTAGAAATTGGATAAACACCTATAAATTCCTAATCTTTTTATCATTTGAGAGGGTAACACACTTTATGAAGAAATCCTATTGAGAAAATATTATTTTCAAGAGCTTTCAAGAGCAACATTATCAGTCATTTGTAGCAGCAATCAAGATCCTTACATCATGTCAAATTTTATGCGTGTTCATGTTATCTTGTGAAGGCTAACAAGTGTTGTAGGTCTTCATGCATTCAAGCATTCAAGAAAATCAAGCAAGCAAGATCCTAACCCTTGAAGTGATGTGTATGTCTTCAATCCTTCAAGGAAGCTATTGAAGGGTGATGAGTTATAACAAATTGTTCATTCATCATTTTCTTCCTTTCCATTAAGGTTTTCATCATTGACATTACCATTGTGAAAGTGGGAGCACTATTCACGGGGTTTGACTAAGGAAAAATCCTATATGGCACAAATATTTTCCCTCTTTTTATATGTGCAAGTTACATGTTGAAGAAGGATTGAAGAGATCTTGAAGAGAAATTTTATATTGTTGCATTTTTTGTCATCATTCTTGTCAACCTACGGAAACTAAGTTGCATAATTCATTTTCGACATTACGAAAAATTTGCAAGTGGAAAATAGAAGCTCAAATTCAACACTAGAGAACCCAAAATTTTTAGTAGGACCCCTGTACAAAGACCCATTTTCCATTGACCGAATGAGTCCTTGTAGGCACATCAAAACCAATTTTTTTGAGAAGGTTTGTTGTCATTTGCACTTCCCAGATCCACTTGCAAATTGTTGTTTTTGTCTATCAATTGTCGAGATCTTGCATTTTATGTATTAGAGAATATAGGATCATTAGTTTAATCATTCTAAAATATTTCCAATTCATTATAATCCCCCATTAGATGTAGATTCAAGTCTGATTGGCTCACCATTAGGAGTGAAAGATAATCTTTTCACCTTGTGATTTGCATCTCTAATGAAATTTTGAAAAAGGCCACCTTTGCATCTTAGGTTCTTTACACTTAGGACCTAGGATCCCTTTTTCTATGTTTCATTTTGGTGAACTTGAAATGTTAACACTATAAACTCTAAAATTGGGAGTTTTTCAAACCCTACATCTAGGTTTTTCCTTGCATTGCTTTGCATTTCTCATTTAGGGTTTCATATTTGCATCATAAATTTTTCACTGCATTATAGATTGTATTAGAGTCATGTTTAGAGAATATTTACATTTAATTTTCATTCATTAAGTGGTTAAAAATATAAAATTATTCATTTCATGTAAATTGGATCTTTCATTTTAGCTCAAAAATAAGTAAAAATTTGCATAAATTTGTTTCAAAAATTGCATCAAAATCATCATTTTTAGGTTGTGGAATCTTAAAGTAAGTAAATTATTACATTTCAGATCTAAAATTTTAATTAAAAATTTGTCAAAACATTTTCACCTTTGTGTCACACTTGAATCTTGCTTTGCCTTATCCTAAATTGAGAAAAATCTAGAAAAATAGTCATTGATTAACCAATTTGCAACCAAAGAAATAAACATCAAACAACAACATAAAAATTAAATTTTTAGGTTTTTAGAACCTTGTACAAATACCCATTCACCCTTGGGTGACCCTATCCTTGTACAGGTGTCTCAAACGGCTTTTGCAGAATCTTTTGTCTCTATATTATCAGTCCATTTCTGCCTGCAATTGTCTATTTTGAAATTTTGGTAAAATGTTATGGCATGTGCAAGAAAGGTGTCATTTTTCTTGTTTTTTTGCAAATTTGGGAAAAATTATTGCATGTTAGTATTGAAAATCATTAGATTTGTAGGAAAATTGATTACATTTTATGAAGCATTGCATAATTTGGTTAGAATATCTTTCATTTTTTTTGCAATTCATAACCTTAGGTTGTTACAACACATTGCAAAATTCATAAGGCAAGTAGAGGCATATTTCCTTTTCAAGAATATGGTTTTCATAATGTATTACATGGCTTGTATGATTGTAATCTCCCTACTTATGCGAATAATCTAAGGAAAAGAAATGAAACCATTGATAAACATGTTAGTTATCCTCCTAATATCTCTCCCATTTATGATGATGATTTGATACAAGAGGATACAATCATTGACAATCATAATAGCAAAAGATATGAAGAATGTTGAAAAGATGATTGTTGAACTAAAGACCCAGGAATAAGAAGCAAAAAGAGTTGAAGAAGTTTTGACATAAAAGTTACTAGAAAGAGAAAAATACTATGAAAAGATTGAAGCAAAAATTGTTGTAGCCAGAAAAGAGCTTGAGAAGGAAAATCAATAGCTCCAGTTGAAGTTTAGTAAAAGTACTAAAACCCTAGATCAGATATTGGAAGGACTTAAAGTTTTGTGATTAAAAGAAAAAGGTGATAGAATAGTTAGAGAAGACTACTAAAGCTATTTTAAAGGTGATAGGTTCTGGAAGTTCAAAATTAGAAAGTAAAATGACAAGTGATGGTAGTGTGACTCAACATGATGGATTTGTTCAAGTACAAAAAAAGGAGGAGATCTAGAAGACAAGTATACAATACCAGGTTAATTTTTTCTTTTTTTTTGTTATTGTTTTAATTACAATGAGTATGGACATAAGGTTGTGGATTGTAAAAGAGTTTTGATAAGAAGAAATGATTTTATTAGTAACAATGCATTTGCACCTCTATTCAATTTCAATGTTATCTATTTCAAGTGCAACAATTTTGGACATATTGCAAGGAAATGCAGAATCAATTTTGTTTCCTTGCTATTTGAAAAAGGAAGAAGTGATGTTCTAGAGAAGGTCTAGAAGAAGGTTCTTGAAGAGAAGTCTGAGAAGTCTATGATTGCTCAAACAACGTTACATGCTCAGAAGGAGAAGAATAACCTGTAGATTATTAATAGTGGTTTCTATAGTCACATGATTAGAGATAAAAGTGAGTTCATTAATTTCAAGGAATTTGAAGGTGGTTTAGTTACCCTTGGAAATAATTCAATTGCTAAAATATTTGGTAAGGGTACTTTAATTTTTGATTGTGGTAAAAAAAGACACATGATGTTTTGTATGTTGAAGGTTTAAAACATAATTTGTTGAGTGTTAGTTAGATGTGTGATAAGGAACATTAGTTATCCTTTAGTGTTGATGGTTGTGGAATCAAAAAATTAAGTACTAGTGAGCTAATTGTGGAAGGAAGGACAAATAATGGTATCTATCACCTTAGTGAGTTGAATGGAAAAAATTGTCTCATTGCACAAAAGGATGAAGGTTGGATTTGACACAAAAGATTAGTACACATGAATTTTGATGATATTTTCAAGATTAGTTAAAAAGGGCTAGTCTGGGATATGCCAAGAATCAAGAAACCATAGTCAATCAATTGCAACCCATGTCATGGAGGGAAGCGGATAAGAAGAAAGTATCCTGCTAAGGAGTATTCCACATCAAATCCATTGAATTTGGTATATATGGATCTATGCAAAACAATGAGGACTAAGAGTCCACAAGGAGATAGGTATTTCAAGATTTTGATTAATGATTCTACTAGGATGACTTGGATTACGTATCTAAAAGAGAAATCAAAATATTTTGAGAAGTTTGTAGACATGTACAATTGACCTTATCACACACCCTAAACAACATCGAACAACATCCCAAAACATCCCACAATGTCCCACAACATCCCACAACATCCTGAAATATTGTGCAACATCACACAACATCAAACAACATATAGAACCCTAATTTCCTCTATTAATTAAATAATACATTTATTTAATTAATTCACTTATTCATCATTTTCAAAAAATTAAATAAATTTCATTTATTTAATAAAGACTTGAAAACCCTAATTTTGTTATTAATTGAATAAACCAACATTATTTAATTAATTCACATTTCTATCATTTCAACCAATTAAATAGATTACATTTATTTAATGAAGTCCTAATCCCACTTTATTTTGTCTTGATTGATTAAATAATAAAAATTATTTAATTACATCACTAAATCACTTATTCCCCTAAATTAATTAAATTATTAAATAATAATAATTTAATTACGAAACTTTCCCTCCAAAATTTGAATAATTTAAATCAAACTATTCAAATCATTCATCAAAAATCAAATCAAACTAATGCAACTTTGTTTGCAAAAGTCAAACTTGATTTGCACGTTCAACTCCAAAGTGAATGAATTAATTAAATCAATTAATTAATCTTTTCCAACCACTTTCCTGATTCAATAAATTATGATCCCCTGATTTCTCAATCTAATCCTAACAGATCAATCTATTTCTAATTGAGCAAATTACGATTGCCTGATAGAGTAATCTAATTCCTGACTAACCAATCTATTTCTCAATCACATTAATTATTCAATCTATTTCTCAATCACACAAATTGTGCAATCAAATTTGTACAATTTATTCATGTCTAAATCCTCTCAACACCTTTCGACTATCGATCTTGATTTAACATTGTTTAATCCCGATCGTCTGTTTTGAATCTCATTTTCTATATAAAAAATATCTTTCCTGACAAAAAAGGATCGAAGATTCAACATCATTTGCACAATGAAGTACTACTAACATTCATACCACCATTAGAGCTTCAACATTTCTTCGATCAACCAATATCAACATCATTCTTCAAGCTTTGCACACAAACTATGGAGGCTTCACAGTGATATGAGCAATCCAACATCAGGTGAACACACTTTGATACAGGATGGTAACACTTTTCTTTTGTTTTGAATTCAATTTGTTAATCATAGGATTTCATAATATGTTCTCAATAGCTTAGTTTCATTTGTAAGTGTAGGATTAAGTCTAGATTAGTGTTCTTGATCTTAGTTTACATTCTAATTTCAAGCATGTTTATCTTGTTTACATCTATGGTTTTCCCCCTCACACATTCTGGCATCCTTGGTGGGAACCTTGTCCCCTACACTAGCATTTCTATGAGCCATTTTTCAAGTTGCAGGTTCCAGAATCACATTTGAAGAAGTTTTCATGCACTGTCCTATAAAATTTCTCAATTGCCTATCAAGAAAACTGAGCACTTGCCACTGACAACTGCACATTTGACACTAAGAACTACACATTTGACATTTTTCTGAGCATTTGATTCTAACAGGGGTGCTCTTGCTCTAAACCTGAGCATTTGACTAATGACAGGGGTACACTTTCTCTAAACCTACGTATTTTATTCCGATAGGGGGCACACTTGACTCTGATTTCTGAGCATTTGCTTTGACATACCTATGCACTAAATATGCAAATTTGTAACTGATTATTTGCTAACGTATGCTTGTTTTCAAATGTGTGATAGGTGCTAACATGTTTGAATGTAAGATTTAAGAAACATTAACTTGTTTTCTGTAGGGAAGACAAACAACCAAAGCATTCCAAATCTATCAACATTTTTTGTTAAGTTAGAAATATTTGTTTTGGTGCAAAAACAGAACAAACAAACTTTTTTTTAGTGCTCTTAAAATGAACTATTTCAAGCTTTCCTAAGGTAGGAATCATCATTTTGTGCTTTAAAAATAACAAGACAAATGCACACTTTGTTTTGGTTTATTAAAAATTGAACCATTTCCATGCTTTCTTAAATTAGGAACCTTTATTTGGTGCTTTAAAAAGAACAATGTTCACAAATGAATATTTTATTTTGGTGCTCTTAAAAATGAACCATTTCAAGATTTTCTAAATTAGGAATTTATCATTTGGGGCTTTAAAAAGAATAAAAAATTTCAATTAAGGTGCTCTAAAAATGAATTATTTCCAAGTTTTCATAATTAGGAACTTTGATTTTGGTGCATGAAAAGAGAAAACGTAAAACGATCTCTTTTTGTTGATGCACACTCGTTTTCACTTTTGTTGAACAAGTTAAAAACTAAGATTGATTTCTTAGAAACACTTAGATTTGGGCTTAAAAATGAACAAATTATTCTTTTTGTCTTGCACCATCGCTATCTTAAATGATTGATATCCATAATACTTCGTATTGGTGCAATTAAAAAGAACAAGTGGTTACACTTTTATTCACATATTTTTTGGGGATAAAATTGCTCGAGGTGTTTAAAAGGAATCAAAATGATATGAAGTGTATGTTGTGCATTTAGTATTGGAAATCTAGATGGTTGTCTTCTCCTCTTGCACCTTTTGACAATCTTGGGTGAGCAAAAACATCTTGAGCTTTGCACCTTTATTTTCACACATACCTTTTTAGAGGGCCTGCCTATTGAGAAACATCTCGAGCTGGAGAACTCATAGGCGACCCAAGCGGTACTTTCATTCTAGACTACTATATAAATAAGTTGTGGGTGTGAGGAAATTTCATCATCCCGTGGGGTGCTGTTGGCCTATGCTGATGTATTCTCCCTCAGTATCCTCGTGATGCATAAAAACCCATAAGGGTTGGGAGGTTCTTAATTGAAAAAAATGCTGCATGTATAGGGGCTCAAAAATAATATCCCTAGAACATTACTAAGAGCCAAATTTTTTTATAAGCTACCCATTTATCCAAAAACATTCTTTGAAAGTGGTGCATCATAATTTACTTTCGAGAAGTTACTTTCCATGTCCAACTACAGGCTCGTGCCATAAGTTGCATGTAAAATCATCCCTTCGGGGTATGAGGTAGGCCTACCTAAAAGAATGGTTTCTAACCACTAGGGTTGTAATTGCTTGTTTATGTTAAACTTTCCAAATACATTCAAAACAATCTTGACATCAAATTTTGTGTTTGATTTAAAAAGAACACATCCAAACAAACACTAAACATAATGATTGAATCGAAAACCCTTATATTTGCACTCCTTAAAGGATTTCCTTGAAGGTTTCTAAATATTCAGGCTTTAATTTAAGGCTACATTTAACAAAGTAAACATTTGGGAACTATGGCTTGGGTGTCGTGATTTCACAACTTAAGCTATAGACATGAAGGTCACTTTCCATGCCCCAAACACAAAAATTGAGAGAAAAACCAACTTTAAACTTGCAAAAATATAGAGTAATATTTCTCAAAAAATCAGTTGCATTTGCTCTCACATTTTCTAGAGCACTTGCCAAAAAATTCATTGCATTTGCATAAAATTCTAGTGTAGTTAGCACATTTTCTGAGTAGTTTCCAAAATTCATTGCATTTGTTCTTTGTCCTAGAAACTTTATTGAAGAAAATCAATTGTATTTAACAAAAACTGAGCAATTGCTATGGTACCCATGCACTTGCTTTTATTCTAGTGCATTTTTCATGTTTTCTAAGTAGTTTCTAAAAATTAATTGCATTTTCTCTCATCCCGGAAAAGCCACTGATGAAAATAAGTTGCATTGGATAAAAACTAAGCACTTGCTATGGAACCCATGCACTTCCTTTTATTTCCTTGCATTTTCTTCTAAGAAACCAATGCACTTGGCACTAGGATGCTTGCATTTTCCCAAGAAACTCACTTTTTCCTAAGCAGTTATTGCATTTGATAGAAACACACAATAGTTGCACTTGCCATTCTAGTTCATACTTGCTTCTTTGAAACTCGAGAACTTGACAAATTTTTGACCGCACTTGATAAAAATGGTCACTTTTTCTCACATTCTTGTGCATTTGCTAAAAAAAAAGTGCTATTGCTTTATCTTATTGACAATTGGGAAAAACAAACCAAAGCTATTTATAGGATCATTGTTAGAACAAAATGATTAGAAAACCAGATAAGTCACATAGTCCCTCATCCATTATTTCCATCCTAATTATTAGAAATAAAAATAAAAAAAAACTACTGGGATCATTCCTTCACTCATATGTCTATGATATCAATAGTTACTTGGAACTCATAGATAGTTCAAGTAAGCTTTTCCACAAGATATCCTCTAGACAAGGAAGTGAAATATTGACCCTAGTCCTTCAACATTTTTATTTTCAAAAATTAGCACCATTCCAAAATAGAACTCAAACTTTAGGGGCTTGAGCTTCATAACAACCATCTTAAAAACCATCACACTTTATGACCATCTAGTGACCAAATATTCCAATCCAACAACCAAACCTTCTAGCACCGATCCCACAAGATCACAACACAAAAAGAAAACGGAAGCAAGCAAGAAAAAAACCAGCATCCCACCAATAAACACCAAAAATGATGGAAGGGAACCATGAGGATATAAACCAAGTGACCTTATGTGTGATAGATTTTTGGACCCAAAGGACTCTCTGACTCTTATAGGGTTTTTCACCTAAAAAGAGAGAGATTAGATCCCAAAATTATTATGTAACACTCAAATTAGGATGTATGCAATGTGATATGATGTAAATTATCTTAACTAAATGCAATTGACTGATTAAGATGATTTAAAATGAATGCAAAAGTGCAATTTAAGCTATGTTTGAAAGCACATTGTGTAATTCAACAATGAACTAAAAACAAATACAAAGCTAAACAAAAATGGATGAAACTTGAAGTGTGCACTTGGGATCTTGATGAAGGCTGTAAAATACATCTGGAAGGATGTTGATACTGAAATTTAGGCCTGGTGGGACTCATTCACCACTTTGGACGAATCAGTCCCAGTTCTGGATGAGTGTATCGGAGCCTGTTTTTGACAAAAGGGTACTCAAAAGTGTAAAACTCCAAAAATTGAACTTGGTGTGGAACTCATTCACCACCCATAGTGAATAATTCCACTTTGGACTTTCTAAAAACTCAAAAATGGAATGTGTGGCTTTCAGATTGCTCAATCTGCACCTCTAGGTGTCTGGATCTGAAACTGCCAAATCCGGGTCTGTAAGTGACTTTTGGTTGATGATGAAGAGATGAATTGAATGAATTTGAAATGAAATCTTCAATTATTCTTAAGCTTCCAATATTCCTAAATCTGCAAACATACAAGACAAGAGACAGAGATGTTGAATGTTAGGGCATGGGGGTTTGCCTTGGTTAAACCCCGTTTAGGTAATTAAACCAAAATGATGAAAGGAATGAATGAAGCATGCAACAATGGAATAAATTACTTTTTCATGATGAATGATCTTGAAATTTTACAACATAACATGAAGATTCAGCCCTTGAATGTCCTTAGAAGCTCAATTCAAGACTTGCAATGAGAAAGCCCTAGTTTTATTGACTTGTGATAGAAGATAGATGAATAATGGATGCTTGGATTGATGAGAGGGATGGATAGATATAAAATGAGGATAAAAACACTTATTTATAGTCAATTGTGCCTTAGTATCCCGACTATACCTCATCACAGGCCGACATGTAGAAAAATTGAACTTAAAACCTAATTTTTCCTGCTAAAACCTCAAAAATGACTCAAAATGGGACTCATTCGCTACTAATGGTGAATGGGTCCAAGCTAGATGGGACTAATTCACCACTAATGGTGAATGGGTCCCATAGGGGTCATTTTTGCTAGCTGGAATGTCGAGAAGTAATAAAATTAGGCTTATATGATGACTATGTCAGTTATTTGATCAAATTATGCCTCGAGATGCACAATATGGGTTAATAGGGGCCTATTAGTGATGATGTAAATGTAAAATAGGGATTGGGACACATAATTCAATGTGAAAGTGTAATTAAATACACTTTACAACACTAAAATGAGGTCCACATAGCCTAGGATGGCGCAAGAACCAATGTGAATGTGTAAATCACACTACAACACTAGTTTGTCATTAAGTTCACATTAAGAATCTTCTAGATTGATGTAATAATGTTATAAAACACATTTTATAATGTTGAATTAGGAAGAAATGGGTTCATTAAGTCTAGAAAAGCGTGAAAGAATCTTACAACACTTTACAACACCTTTACAAGATGTCATTAAAAGCATTTTATTTAATTTGCAAGGGTCCAAGACCTAGTGTGGACACATAAAATGTCTCACAACACTAGATTAAGACCTCATTAAGTCTATTTTATCATGAATTAATTCCATGTCAAGCAAAGGGTCCTTTTTCTATGGCACATTTAGCCCCCACTTTAGTGAGAGGATGAACCTGCTTCAAACTCACACTAAGTAGCCATTCAAGAGAGATCCACATGTAGGGCAAGCCCCCAAGATACAAAATCATGCAATGAAAAGAATTAAAGAACAAAAAATTTGAGGTGAAGAAGATGTACTCACTCTGCACTGATAGAACTTCTTGGTTGTCCGTTGGGTGAGAAAGGCCAAACTGTATACTCACTCTGGGGCCATAGAACTAGTTGTCTGTGGGGTGAGAAAGCCAAAAAAGTAAGATACATACGCTAGTTGGTATGCACTCACAAACACAAAGGTGGCTATGGGGAAAAGTCATGTTGCTAGGTGGGCTTCCCGCTCAACCATATTAAATTTATATCGCTTGATAACTTTAACAAGGTACCACAAAGGAAAATGATTTTTGAGCTCCATGAGGTAAGAAAAACTTTGTATGCTTGACACTCATAGACAATGTTACTGAAAAATAGTGTAAGGATTGTTCAAAGGGATTTTGTTTAGTTCATGTAATGTCTCATCTTAGGGAACATCATGCCCAATGTCGCTAAGAGAGGATAAGTGCAAATGATCTCATCTTGTTTCCAAGAGAGGGAAAAGTGCAAGATCTCATCCTAGGCAACATTGTACCTAATGCTTCCAAAAGAGGGAATAGCAAGAAAAAGAAAGTCACACAATGAAATGTGAGTGGTGATGAATGCCCCCACTTTAAAGTAGTTGTGAGCACCCGTACTGAGAGCAATTTCTTTAAAGTAGAAGAGAAAGAGGAGGACATGAGAGCTTACTTGAAAAGCCCTATGCCAAGTCATATGTTTCCGAAAAGCTACATCATGTGGGAGAAAAGTATGTCAAATGCAAGCCAACTTAAGGAATGTCGTCCACATCCCAAGCTTTCTCTTATGTATTCATGAAAGGTTAACGACTAGCCAAAAGGAGGAAACCACGAGTGACATACGAGGACAAGGCTATCAAACCCCTTGCCCCCACTTAGTGCAGAACAAGGGTGAGCCAAAAGGATTGGTGTATGCTAGAGTGAAAATCAAGATAAATTAGAGGGATTAGATGGCCCCCACATAGGGAAGCATACCAAACTCCTGAAAATGTTGGATTTTACAACTCAAAGCAGTGCATTCATTAGTGGAGTGTCCATGAACTCTATGATATGTGCAAAATGAGGTCTTGTCATGGAATTTCTTGTGAGTTCTAGGAGGGAGAGTGATCAAGTGATCTTGGAGGAGTCTCAATAAGATACTCTCTTAATCAATGGTAGAAGGTAATTTTGTGGTGTGTTTGAAAGATACATCTTGCATAGTAGTACATGTCATACCTTCACAAGTGTCACTAGATTGCGAGATTTTATCCTTCTTATTAGAGGAGGATACAAAATCTAACGAATTCAAATCATGAACATTTGGGGAGATGACATTGACATTAAGTGAAGGTGTAGTAATGTGTTGCATATTGGATGAAGGATGTTGTTCAAGACCACAAGTTGTGAAAGATGAGTTAGGAGTGTGTTGTGTGAGATTGTTGATGTTGAGTGAAGGCTTGTTGATCTCGATCAAATGAAAATAACCAAGACCATGAGTTGTTTGTTGTGTGTTAAGCTCTATAGGGTTGCAGATACCTAGCTCTCAAGCACCACAACCTTTTCCATTATACCCAAATTTTTTCATGAAGTCATACCCTTTTCCATAAAACTTTTTTAGTGTTTTGGAATCGGGTGGTTGTTCATTGTTGTGTTCGTCAGGGGTGATTGTAGAATTTGTTGCAGTGTTTAAAGTGGTTGAGATAGATTCTTTTGAAAGGTTATCCAAAGTTTTCTTTGACATGATGGTTGGATGTTCTTGTGTCTCGTCTTTCTTTTGTGTGAGCATGCATTTTTCCATAAACGAGGGTGTAAAGTCTAAGGATCCCCGATCGTCACCAAACAATTTAGATTGCCATGTCATTTTGTTGTGTTCAATTTCAGGAGGATCTATGTTGGATGTTGGAATCAATGTTGTGAGAGGACTTGTAGCTCCATTTTCAAGATGCAAGCAACTTTCAGGCTCAGGATTAGCTTCAAGTTGATAAATTTTATTATTATAGACATATTTCATTTTAGGATGGAGGGTTGAAGGCACTGCATTCATCTCATGAATCCATGGTCTACCTAGAAGAAGGTTGTATGAAAGATCATAAGGCATGATATGAATAGGAGTTTGCAAAGTAACCACCCCAACCATAATAGGTAAAGTGATTATCCAAACTAGTTGCTTTGTTGTATTATCGAATCCTCGAATAGAAACGAAATCAGGTATTATTTGTGATCTATCCACTTCTAATTGATCAAGAAAGCTCACAGTACACACATTAAGGGCGAAACCATTATCTATGAGAGTGTGTTTGATACCTGTGTGATGGAATTGAGCAATGATCATAAAGGCATCATGTTTTTTTTGTAATTCCAAAGGAGGGAGCTCATGTTGATGAAAAGTAATATTGAGACTATGTTTTTGAACAAGAGTTGCCACATCATTTGGAGTGGATCCAGAAGGGATTGTTATTTGTTGTAAAGCATTTTGAAGAGTGGTGTTGTAACTTGGTGATGTTTGAAGTAAATCCCAAAAGGAAATTTTTATAGGAGTATTCTTTAATTGTTCAACAAGATCATACTCATTTGTAGGTGGGTTATAATGAGGAGCACTAGGTGGATTAGGCAAAGGTAATGATGGTGGAATTGGTTGTGGTGGTTGTGGGTTATTTCATGTGTTATATGTATGAGCAACAGTAACAATAGGATTGTTGTGATACATTAGAGGGATGAAGGGGATGCAAAGGTGGGTAGAGATTAAGTTTGGGTTTGGGTGAAGGGGAATAAAGGGTGAGTTTAGGTTTATTAGAAGAGTGAAGCGGGTGTGAGGGTGGGTAAAGGGTAAGTTTAGGTTGAATATTGTTAACATCCCTTATCAAGTGAGATTTTGCATTATCTATGAAGGGGATAGTATCTTTGTCTTGGTTCATAATCTCCTCCCTAGAAAGAGAGTTCATAGTAGAACAACAAACCACATTTTCATGACAAGTAAGGTTTGGTTCATCTAAAATAAGTTCATCACAGCTAAGGGGGTTATTAATGGTTGAATGCTTTTGATTATTGATAGTGGGGAGAATAGGGGAAGATTGTATTTGACTGATGGTTGTTTCTAAGGGCACATTCCCTTGTTCCATTTTGTCTACCATACTAGGAGAGCTTGTAATATGTTCATCTAAGGTTGAATTTTGCAAAGTAGCTTCATCACAAGTATGAGGAGAATCACTGAAGGGGTTGTTTTGGTCACTAAAGTTGTTTGTAGGTGGAAGGGGAAAACTAAGATTCTCATGACTCTCATTAGTTATGTTTTCTAACAACATAGTATCTTTGTCACAACTAGGAGAGATACCAGGAGACGAAAAAATTTGATTATCATGATCATGTAGGATGTCATTGTTTTTTTTTGTAATGTCTTATCCACTAAGAGAGGGAAAAGGAGAGAAACAAGTTAGATTCTCAACACTCTCATTGATTGATTCTTCTATCACCAAAATATCTTCTTTTCCAATAGGAGAGATATTAGGAGAAGAACAAATATGATTGTGAGGAATGGACAAAATTGTATTCTCTTTCACTAAAACACTCTCATAGGGAGGGGATAGGGAATGTTTCTTGACATATCTAACTAGATAAGGTACTAGCATTGTTTGAATAAAAATGTAAAGCACATGTAACCATTTCATGCAATGTTTCAACAATATGAATAATGTGTATGCAAAGGTATAAAACATTCTTATCCAATATATGCAAGATTTGAAGAATGCAAATAATGTACATGCAAGAATGAAAAGCACTTTTAACAAACTTATGAAAATTTTTAGGAATAGAAAAATTGTATATGCAAAATTGAAAAGTACTTTTATCAATGTTATGCAAAATGGAAGCATTTTAAGATCTAATGATGCTTGGAATTGAAGTGATTGGAAAAATGACTATCTTAAATTGATGTTTTTGAGATAAATGCCTAAAAGAAATGCTCCAAAAACCTTCCAGACCTATACTATATGATACTAGGAGCCTTAGGAAGCATAAAAATGAGATTTCAGATGTTGTTTCAGTCAGTGAAAAATTTGTACAGGGATTGATTCGCCACAAATGGCGAATGAGTCCCAGTAGGGGTGTTTTGCAAAATTTTCAGAAATTATGAATGGTTTGTGATGTGTGTGAGGTTGTAAGGTGCATAAATAAGATGGAGATGCAGAATGTCAAAGATTTTTAAGGAGATTGTATACAAAAATGCAAGCTGAATGCACTTTTTTCTAATGCAAAAAATTGAAACTAAACAATGCATGAAATGAGCTATTTTAAGTGAGATATAGTGAAATGCATGCTACATAAATGTAGTTGACTGATACAGGTATGAAATGGCACCAAATAGAAGCCCAAAAACAATGTTCAAAATTCTATAAAGTGTTGTTTTAGGGGTCAGAAGGGACTGATTCGCCCATGGTGGCGAATGAGTCCCAGTATGGACTTTTTTAAAGATTTTCAGGACTTTGTGACTGATATTTATGTTTTAAAAATGCTATGATACAAGTCTAAATGGAAAATGCAGAATTTCAGAGCTATTCAATGATTAAAGATGCAAAAAGGCAGCCTATGATGCACTTTTACACATGCAAAAATGAAACCCTAGAATGCAAGCTAACTAATGAAAAATGCAATGCAAGATACTTCTAGGATGAGTAAGGGACTCCTAAATCAGAAAATAAAGTATTCTAAAATTTGGGTTCACCAAAATGTGACAGATTTTTGGACCCAAAGGACTCTCTGACTCTTATAGGGTTTTTCACCTAAAAGGAGAGAGATTAGATCCAAAAATGCTTATGTAACACTCAAATTAGGACGTATGCAATGTGATATGATGTAAATTATCTTAACTAAATGAAATTGACTGATTAAGATGATCTAAAATGAATGCAAAAGTGCAATTTAAGCTATTTTTGAAAACACAAATTGTGTAATGCAACAATGAACTAAAAATAAATGCAAAGCTAAATAGAAATGGATGAAACTTGAAGTGTGCACTTGGGATCTTGATGAAGGCTGGAAAAGACATCTGGAAGGCTTCTAATACTAAAATTTAGGCCTGGTGGGACTCATTCGCCACTCTAGGTGAATTAGTCCCAGTTCTGGATGAGTGTACCAGAGCCCATTTCTAACAAAAGGGTACTCAAAAGTGTAAAAATCAAAAAATTGACCTTGGGGTGGGACTCATTCACCACCCATGGTGAATGAGTCCACTTTGGACTTTCTAAAAACTCAAAAATGGAATTTGTGGCTTTCAGATTGCTCAATCTGCACCTCTAGGTGTTCGGATCTGAAACTACCAAATTCGGCTCTGTAAGTGACTTTTGGTTGATGATGAAGAGATGAATTGAATGACTTTGAAATTCAATCTTCAATGATTCCTAAGCTTCCAAGAATCCTAAATCTTCAAACATACAAGACAAGAGAGAGAGATGTTGAATGTTAGGGCATGGAGGTTTGCCTTGGTCAAACCCCATTTAGGTAATTAAACCAAAATGATGAAAGAAATGAATGAAGCATGAAACAATGGAATAAATTAACTTTTCATGATGAATGATCTTGAAAGTATACAACATAACATGAATATTCATCCCTTGAATGTCCTTAGAAGCTCAATTCAAGACTTGCAATGAGAAAGCCCTAGTTTGCTTGACTTATGATAGAAGATAGATGAATAATGGATGCTTGGATTGATGAGAGGGATGGATAGATGTAAAATGAGGATAAAAACACTTATTTATAGTCAATTGTGCCTTAGTATCCCGACTATACCTCATCACAGGCCGACTTGTAGAAAAATTGAACTTAAAACCTATTTTTTCTCGCTAAAACCCCAAAAATGACTCAAAATGGGACTCATTCGCAACTAATGGTGAATGGGTCCAACCTATATGGGACTAATTTTCCACTAATGGAGAATGGGTCCCATAGGGGTCATTTTTGCTAGCTATGCCGAGAAGTAAGAAAATTAGGCTTATATGATGACTATGTTGGTTATTTGATCACATTATGCCTTGGGATGCACAATATGGGTTAATAGGGGCCTATTAGTGATGATGTAAATGGGATTGGGACACATAATTCAATGTGAAAGTGTAATTAAATACACTTTACAACAATAAAATGAGGTCCACATAGCCTAGGATGGCGCAAGAACCAATGTGAATGTGCAAATCACACTACAACACTAGTTTTTCATTAAGTTCACATTAAGAATCTTCTATATTGATGTAATAATGTTATAAAACACATTTTATAATGTTGAATTAGGAATATTTTGGTTCATTAAGTCTAGAAAAGCGTGAAAGCCTCTTACAACACTTTACAACACCTTTACAAGATGTCATTAAAAGCATTTTATTTAATTTTCAAGGGTCCAAGACCTAGTTGTAAGATTTGATGAAAAACAAATCTATTAAGCCCAAGAAACCTGCATGCAAAAACCTGTCATAAGGAAGAAATCTATAGGAAACAAAACAAGGGTTTTGCTCTGACAATATGCAAGAATTGTCTTATTAGACTGAAAAAAGAACATCAAGTAGTGAATGCAATATAAGAGATCAATCCTTATAAAAGGAGATCAAAATGGAAAGGGAAACCTAACCCTAAGGTGAGTGCATTTAATAATTAATATTAATTATTAAATGACTAATATATGTGAATAAAGTGAAGTCTTAAGAGGAGAGTAAAGTAAATTAATTACTTTACTCTAACACTAGTGTGGACACATAAAATGTCTCACAACACTATATTAATACCTCATTAAGTCAATTTTATCATGAATTAATTCCATGTCAAGCAAAGGGTCATTTTTCTATGACACATTATGATAGGGCATTGAGTATCAAAACATCCCCAAAACATGTCGATCTATTACCCAAATTACTCTTATCAAGGGTCACAACATAAAATAGGGTAAAAACATCAAGGGTTTCAAAATCACCATCAAGGAATAAGTCCAGAACATCAAATCGCCCTAAATAAAATTGAGAGATATCTTGAGGAACTTAAACGAAATCAAAATCCCGTGTATCACCAATGCCATGTGCAACGCCAGAACATTAAATATCCACAATAAAGGGACATCATTCCACAAACACCTCAATATCCACATCAACAACACTTCCAATATATGTAGTATCAAGGAGTTCCACAACACCAAGGTGTACCTCAAACTCAAGATCAAAGAATTCCTCAAGTTCAATATCAAGATGTGCCCCACCCTCAAGGTACCTACAACACACAAAAAGGACTTAACCCTCCTTATACAAAACATGGTTATCAAGGGTCCACACCTTCACAAAAACCCACCTATGATAGAGAAAATGTCATCAAACAACAAGGTTATAACATCCTACCAAACCAAACAAACACACCTATTGACGATATAACCTTGTAGTTACAAAATAACAATCAACTCAGTTACCAAAACAATCAATTGAACAACTAATAGAAAAATAAAGAGAAAAAAAATTAGGGAGGGAAACATAGGCAATACAATCAACCAATAAGGAAACTCACCCCTTTGGGAGATACTTTAGAGGTAATCATGCACAAATTATTACAACAAGACCTTATCAGAATCAACGATAGTCCAACTTATGGTGAACCAAAGTTTAAAACACCTGGGTATAGATTATATGAATGATGTGAGTTCCACAAAATCAAAGTTCATGATGCATCAGAATGTGTTACACTCAAAAATCTCATCCAAGAACTTATTGATCAAGGAGAAATAGCTATTGAAAATGACATTAAAGGCTCAAACACTAATGACAACAATGACAATGTCTCAACCTCAAAAGTTGAAAACAACAATCAAGAGCTATCTATCACTGATCACATTGTCAATATCTCTACATCATCAAGTGAGCAAGAGGACATACATCAAGAATTTAATCCCAAGGATGATAAAACTCAATCACTCAAGTCTAGCAATGATCCAGTGCAAAATATATTGACATCATCCAATCTCATGGCAGTATAGATTGATGGTCAAGAGACTCTTAATCCAACACTTATGCCAAATGAAAAAAATCTAAGCCAAGAGCTATCACCCATATTCCCACATTTTGAGGAAATCCAAGGATCCTTTACAAACAATCCTTTCTTAGAAATTGATCCATGTTAAGAGCATGAACCGAAGCATATCAAAGATAATACCATAGAAAGTCAAGATCAAGAATCCCTACCAACAAAATACTACAATGACTTGGAAGATATCTTCCAAGACATCCAAGGCTTTCCAAAAGAAGAAAAAATCCATATACCAAGCACATATACATATACCCATGAGATGCTTACTCCTAATGGACATGCAGATGATCTTCATCCAAAATAAGAGTCTCATACTCTTGATATCATTAGCAAGGAACAAGAGTCACCTACTCTTCACATTTGTACACACGATCAAGATATAACAAAATCTATAAACATATCAAAAATTGATGAAGACGAAGCATTAAAATTAGAAACATCCTCCAGGAAGATTGAAGAAATCGAGCATGAAAATATGGAGCACTGAGAAACAGAGCAGTGGGTATACACTAGTCAAAGAAGCACCAATATAATTTGAAGGGCCATCAAACTATGATATTTCACAAAATCAAGCCAAAGATATAAATCGGGAAGTTATCCCACATATGGAGGATTCTACCAATGAAAAAGCTATCACATTTGAAGATCCACAATAGAGCAGAGAAGGATTAGCACCTTGTTTCCAAGGTAAGGCATATCCTATTGTAAATAATATTTTTCAACGGATTCATTATCAAGACAGAGGATTAGGCCTACATGAACAGAGTATTCCAAAACCAGTACAAATTATTGGAAATCCTAAGCATCAAAGTCTTGGTTATTTAGAAATTAAGGGATCTAAACATATCAATGATACCTCTATAATACTAGGTTCAACTTTATCTAATGCAAGCATCAACATAGAGAGCATGCAGAGTCCTTATGATGAAATTTCTACCAATGCTACAACTAGCCATGTCATGAATCGTCATCCACACATATTTCAACCCTCTTATTGGGACCAACAACAAGAGAAAAATCTATATCAAAGAAAGGAATAAGTAATTGAAGCAAAATAATAGATAAAACAAAATGGACAATCAAAATTCAAATGGATGCAAAAGAAAAAGCACGAAAATCATCCCTATCAAACTCCATTAGTCAAAGAAACTATGGGGAAAAATAAAAAAGGGAATTGCATCCATCAAATATGTCCAACAATACAAAAGAAAGATCCAAGTGCGACCTACAAGGTATATCAAGACATTGATCCCAATCAAATCTCCATATCCACTCATCATTGCTCATCATCCCAAGTTTGGAAAATAAAAGGTTCCAATCTATCGACCAATCCATCTGAATATCATATCCCTCAACACATTTCACCATCCAAGATATCCAAATCTCGCATTAACCATGTGTTGGAAACAACTCTTTATCATAAGTATTTTAAGGGAACTCTATTTCAATGTGCGCATCAAGGTAAAGTTAACTCTAGTATCAACCAAGAAGATAAGAATTATCAGGGGTTACCTTCAAGCGTCCATATCCTAGAAAAATAGCTCCTCCAAGTAGGATATCATTGGCACGTCATGACAACAACAACAACCATAACAACACTAGGAACATCTACATCAACACCACTAGGTGGTTCAACATGAGCAAGAAAAGTGTCACCATAATGAAAACCTAGTAAACAAGCGTTTTATGTGACATTGAAAATCAATAAAAAATGAAAAAATCAACAAAAAAAGTCAAGAGAAAAATCTTCCTCCAGTGAAAACCACTATGGTGGTGCTTTGGACAAGTACCATGATGAAAACCTAGAAAATAGGTGTAATGTGTAGAATCGAGCATCTACGTGCACCATTTCAGGTGGAAGCATCTCAGCGTATCCATAATAAATCAAATCCATTTTCATCCAAATCCAACTTATCTTGATTTTGACAAACGTTTGGTGTACACTTTACACTTGCTTATGGAAAAAATCTTGACATGGGTCACTATCATTAATCCTATCCTATCCAACATTATCTGATCCTTGAGGAATTTTCCAAAGGGGCATACTCTATCCAAACATGTTATCCTATCACAAGCTAATCCATCACCTACATTGCTAGACACTGGGGGGAAAGTACTTACATCTTGCTTCAAAATAGATCTTGATGTATGTCTCTTAGCTCACATTGTGATCCAAGCATTATCCAAACAAAAAGGTGTGCCACACAGTAGCCTTCCCAATTTATCCCATCAATAAGGTATCCCACCAACACACCACTATGGTACCCATTCCCAATTCGTCCCATCAACAAGGTATACCACCAACGCACTACCAGGGTAACCTTTGAAATAGTTCATCCCAACAGCAAGGTATCTTGCCAACGCACCACCAGGGTAACCTTCAAAACAATTCATCCCAAAAACAAGGTGTACCACCAATGCACTACCAAGGTAACCTTCAAATATACTAACAACATGGATTATTCCTTCACTCAAAAATTCTAAGATATCAACATTTGCTTGAACCCCACAACCAGTTCAAGTAAGCTTTTTTGCAACATATCCTCTAGAAGAACAAAGTGAAATATCAATCCAAGTTGTCAATATCTTATACCCCAGGCAAGAGGGTAAAAATCCAAAAAAATGAAAAAGGATAAATACAAAAAAATCAAAAAAAGAAAGAAAAATAGTAAAGAGAAATAAAATGTTCTTTCAATGAAAACCACTTTGTAGCGCTCCTAGAACAGGTACCATAGTAAAAACTTGGAAAACAAGTGCTATGCTTGAATAAGACTCACATCATTACCTATTGGTACTATCTACATCATCCACCCACACATTTTCACAATAAACATGTATCCAACCATGGCTTGTTACTGATTTAGGAAAGTAGTCTTGTCTCCAGCTGGGGGAAACTTTTCAAAGCTAGTGGTGGGTTAGATATTTGAACGTCCTATCATGGTCATAAAATAACAAAATAAAAAACATTCAAAAAACAACAAAAATCAAAAAATCATTTTAAAAACATCAAAAACAAAACAATATAGTTGGGTTATTCCTTCACTCAAATAGTCTAAGATATCAACATTTGCTTGAACCCAACAATTAGTTCAAGTAGATTTCCCGCAACATATCCTCTAGACATAGAAGTGGAATATCAATCTAGATTATCAATGTTTTTTACCCAAAAATAGTTTATTCTTTGAGTCAAACGGTCAAACTACGTGGTCTCTATGTGTACAACATAGGCAAGGCTTAACTGCCCCTAAGACCCTAGGTCATTCCCCTTAGGTTTCCATCATGCTTTATTTCAACTTAGTCAAAACATACAAAATTCAAAAACATTCACAAACAGAAAAGGTAAAACATATTCAAACCAAGCGAACTACAAGCCTCTGTGTGTACAACATAGGCAAGGATTATCTTTGATGAGCCCCCAAGGCCCTAGGTTAGTCCCTTGAAAACAAAAAAAACAACCTCATAAAACTTAGAAAATAAAAAAGAACCATCCTGTCTTCAAAATCCACAATAAAATGTTCACCCATAATAAATAGATCGTCACACTGACCCTTTGAAAAAACAAACAAACAAACATAAAAAAACATTAAAAGCTAGAACCTTCAAGATCACAAAGATTTGATCGCAAAATAGACTAAAACAAATCCAAGTATCAACTACATATCTTTTGAAATTTCACCAACAACATCCTGAGATATGTCTTAACGGATCTGTTCCTACAATAGACATGATCAACACCGGATAATAGCCCCACTCCAAGCATATATGTCAAGTGATACTGCAACACTGTTTTATCTTTTTATAGTCTTATCTTTTTGATTTATTTTATTGAATCCTTCCTAGGATCTATTGAGGATGTCCATAAGGATTTAGAGAGGAAGGAATGGGGAAAATTGAGCATCATTTTGATTTGCTATTTGTGGATATTTTTTTTATACTACCATGATGAATACTTTATTTGTTCTATGTGTGGAAGTCGTTTTGAAGCATTTCATGTAGCAGTGGCATATTAAGTTCTTAATACCTCTTGTGTTACTGGTCCGACATGTTTTAAAGCTTCTCACTCATACACTCTAATAGGGTTTTCGTATGTCTGGGATGAGCAAAGATACTCTTTGTTTGTGGAGTCAAATTCCACGCAATAGATAAAAAGTCACCTTGGTCATTAATACCCTGGTGCATCGTATCTATTTGCTACATCACACAGGATTGTTCAAAACTGTGAAGTCTCCAAAGCAAAGTGAAAACAACTCATCAACTACTAACAACATCATATTTCTATCCATCATCGATATTTCTTCTAATTAACATCCATCTTGCATAGCAATATCATTAGTACCATATCCATCCTACATCCACAATGTTTTCAATACATATCATGATGATAATAAACCAATAAAACATCATGTATCATGTATGGGGCATACATCCATATCATCACATAAACAACATATCTCACAATGATATATCGATCATCCATAATAAAACATCATATGAACCAATGTATGATTCATCCATCCATATCATATGCATACATCAAAAACATACATAAACATACATCATCATACATGATCATCCATGAAGCATAAAATGAAGTTGAATTGAAGGTATATCTCATATATATCATAAGTATATAATCATCAATTAAACAAGTGTGATAGGATGATACAAAATCATACATATATATACGAGGCCTCGACTAGGCTGATATATTTATATATATTGTCTATAATATGTCTCCAAGAAATGACCAACATAAGGATCAAGTAAAACTACCCCACAGGAAGGAAAGAACCCTATAGACCAAGATGTGGACCACCAGCTAGATTAGGCTGTCTAATAGAGTGACCACCTTCCTCTCCACCACCACCGCCATCGCTAACAACACTAGGCTCTCTGAACCGTGGATGCTGAGTAATCCTAGGAATAGTAGCATCATATAAGGTCTGATAGTATGTGGCCATCTGTAAAAAATGATCTCGCTCTGCTTTGAAAATATCACACTCAGGCCTGAGAGTATCTCTCTCTACCGTAAGCAGCTATACCTGAGCCTTTGTAGCATTCCATCAACCACTCTCACTATCCCACTCAGCCCTCAAAATGTCTAACCAAGCCTCTACGACCGGTTGCCACACTATCTATGCATCTCTAGTAGCAGTCATCTAGGCTAATAGTATATCTCCATCCCTAGGTGGTGGAGGAGGACCCAAAACCTATCCATGACCTTTTGCCTGAGGTATGTGCTCATCTTGACCACCCTGTGCCCCATCATGTTGAGCCCTATCCAACTGCTCTATAGGAACCTTAATGCATTGTCACTCCCCGTGACGACTTGTAATACCTACTTTTCCCAAAGTGGGATCACCCCCAGGATTGGTGAACCTCAATGGGTTGCACCATGCCCACCACTGATCATAATCAAGAGTAGTGCTTGGATCTACTAAACCAATTGGCCAACCCCAACCAACTGGGGCAAGTTCTCTAAACTCAGAAACAATAGTATCTATATCTTCCTGGAGACCCCATGCATGGACCTCCCTAGTGGTCCGACTGAACTGAGCCTTATAAGCATCAGGAACCCGACCTTGTCTCTCTCCAAACTGACGACATACTCTATCTGGTAAGTAACGCTCTAGCATAGAATAAGAATAACCAATCAACGATCAGGTCTATCGATAGTAAACAAGATGCTCTAGATCCTCTAGCCATGCCTCATAGCCCATATAAGGTTTCCACACAAAACCTGGCATCTCATCGAAAACATGGAACCAATAGGGAAGATTATTGGGCAAGGTATAGTGTATGAAATCTCCATAACAATATGAGTATGGATCATCAAGAGTACAATCATGTATCCTATTAGGTCGAGCAACTACAATGTGCTCCCAGGCCTAAACATGCAAATGAGAAACACCTGTGGAAATAGATTTCTCGCCCCACTACACAACCTCGTGCATATCTTTGTAAAGGTGGGCAAGAAGACATGGAACCCAAGCATGCCTTGTCCCATGCTTGAACATACTCTCAATGAATACACCCCAACCCATAGGAAACTGTTGACCTCTCCTATTAGGAACAACTAGTCCTGAAATCAAACCACATAGGACAAGCGAAATAAGGTTTGCAGTACTAGAAAACTCAGATAGACCAATCTTCGACTAGCACACCTCCAAGTGTCTAACACCTAACACATGCCGCATGGTGTGGGTACCACATCGAACATGATATGTAACAAGCTCATTGTGAATAGGAGGACAGAGTATCCTCCACAAATCCTCGAGGGTAACAGTCACCTCTCCTATAGGAAAATGAAACAAGGACATCTCTAAATGCCACCACTCCATGAGTGTGGTCACATCATTGTGTGAGTCCGAATGGGAGGCATGTAATAGATATAATGAAGTCCAAATGCATCTAAAAATTCTCGCTCCAGAACACCGAAATGGGCAATTGGATCAAAAAAGTCTCGAGGTCATCTCTCCCTCGGTTGTAGTGGTTTGAGGACCACCTACAATCATTTTAACCCATGATGTTAGGTTTTCACTCTGAACATGTAAAGGAACACAAAACAAAACAAAACACGATGACAAATGACACTTAGGATGACAAACAAGAAAATGCTACCAGGGTTTAAATGAAACAAAAGCACATGCAGAGGTTCAGAGCAAGTGCATGAATCAAATGCAAGGGTTTAAGTCAAGTGCACAGGTTCAAAGAAAATGCTACTTGCAAATGCAAGGATCTATGTCAAATTCAAATGAAATAAGAGAAAATGTAAGGATTCAGAGCAAGTGCACAAGTTCAAAGAAAATGCTAAAGGAAAATGCAAGGGTTTAGAGCAGATGCTCAAAAAAAAGAAAACAAAAGTGAGGTTTTATCTCAAGTGTGAGGTTTTAAAGCAAGAGCGAGAATATCAGATGCAAGGGTTGAGAGCAAGTGCGAGGAAACAGGTAAAATAACAATCAAATGCATGGTTTTAGAGAAGAAGTGAGGTTTTAGAGCAAGTGCATGAAACAAATGCAAGGTTTTAAGATAGAGGAAAGGTTTTATAACAAGGGTGAGGGTTTTAAGGTTAAATGCGAGCTTCTAACCTAGAAAATGCAAGAAAAATGATGCAGATGCTCTAAAATCACCAAAATTTTGCTATTGACTCAAGAAACTTTGTACATGCAATAAGAGAACGTCACAAGATGAAAACAAGAAGCGATAAGGTACATACTGGGCCACCAATGCCTATGGGCCATTTGAACTCCCAAACCAGGTCAGAATGATGTGGGGTTCCCTAAATCCTTGGCATTTCTCCTTGACAATTGACAGAATGGGAAATCCAAAGACAAGAATTAGCTATAGGGTCAAAGCACAAATGAGCCAATTAAAACCCTAATTTCCTATATTAAACCTCAAGAAACCATAATTTTACCTAGGAAACCCTAATTTTTAATTAGGGAAACTTCCTACTTTCAAATTAGAAGCTCATAAAAAAAATTGGAACAAGAAACGAAGGACCTATGGACCTAATTCTTTGTCCTAAAGACATCGAAATTGAAATAGAACAGGGTCATGAGCCTGACCTTAAACTCAAAATTTTCAGCCAACCTCTTAAGGGGGTAGCATAGAGTCCTACCATCATTCCACTGAATGCTAGGGCATAATTTTTTTTCAAAAAACTTGATCTTAAAAATAGAATCTTTGGAACAAAGCAACCAGTACTTTGTATCAAAGAGGGGAAAAATTTAGACATGTAAAATTAACCTAACACCCATCACACACCCTAAACAACATTGAACAACATCCCAAAACATCCTACAACGTCCTGCAACATCCCGCAACATCCTAAGAACATCCCACAACATCCCAAAATATCGCGCAACATCACACAACATTAGACAATGTCAAACATCTAGAACCCTAATTTCCTCTATTAATTAAAAAATACAACATTTATTTAATTAATTCACTTTTTCATCATTTTTGACAAATTATATAAATTTCATTTATTTAATAAAGACTTGAAAAACCCTAATTCTACTATTAATTGAATAAAACAACATTATTTAATTAATTCACATTTCTATCATTTCAACTAATTAAATAAATTACATTTATTTAATGAATTCCTAATCCCACTTTATTTTGTCCTAATTGATTAAATAACACCAATTATTTAATTACGTCACTAAATCACCTTATTCCCATAAATTAATTAATTATTAAATCATAATAATTTAATTACGACACTTTCCCTCCAAAATTTGAATAATTAAATCAAACTAATGCAACTTTGTTTGCAAAAGCAAAACATGATTTGTACATTCAACTCCAAAATGAATGAATTAATTAAATAAATTAATTAATATTTTCCAACCACTTTCTTGATTGAGTAAATTACAATCCCCTGATTTCTCAATCTAATCCTAACAGATTAATCTATTTTTGATTAAGAAAATTACGATTGCTTGAAAAAGCAATCCAATTCCTGACTAACCAATCTATTTCTCAATCACACTAATTATTCAATCTATTTCTCATCACACAAATTGTGCAATCAACTTTGTACAATCTATTCATATCTAAATCCTCTCAAAACCTTTTGACCGTCGATCTTGATTTAACATTGTTTAATCTTGATCGTCTGTTCCAAATCTCATTTTCTATATAAAAAACCTCTTTCCTCACATAAAAGGATCGGAGAGTCAACATAATTTGAACAACAAAGTATTTTCAACATTCACAACCACCATTAGAGCTTCAACATTTCTTCGATCAACAAATATCAACATCGTTCTTCAAGCTTTGCACATGAACTATGGAGGCTTCACAATGATATGAGCAATCCAACATCAGGTGAACACACTCTAATATGGGATGGTAATACTTTTCTTTTGTTTTGAATTCAATTTAGTAATAGTAGGATTTCCTAATATGTTCTCAATAGCTTAGTTTCATTTCATAAGTGTAGGATTAAATCTAGATTGGTGTTCTTGATCTTAGTTTAGATTTTGATTTCAAGCATGTTTATCTATTTTGCATCTATGGTTTTCCCCCTCACACAAAGTTAAAATAATTTAAGGCTATGGTGGAGAATGAGACTGAAAGGAAAATCAAGGTCCTAGGATCAAATAGAGGTAGAGAGTTTACAATTGAGAAGTATGACAAATTCTATGAAGAGCATGGAATCTGGAGGCAAGTTTTTACCCATAGAACTCCATAGAAAAATGGAGTTGCAGAAAGAAAGAACTGAATTGTACAAGAGATGAAAAGGTCTATGCTACATCAAGAAAATTTTCCAGATATGTACTAGAGAGAAGCTACATAGACAACTCTATATATTCTAAATAGAGTTTAGACTAGGCGCAAGATAGAGAAGACTTTGTATGAGCTGTAGAAAGGAAGATTGACATCGGTAAGGTACCTTAAAATATTTGGAAGCAAGTGTTACATCAAGAGAGATGAAGAGAATTTGGGTATGTTTTATTCAAGATCAAATGAAGGCATTTTTCTTGGTCACTCTTTAAGAAGAAAAGCTTACAAATGTTACAACAAAAGAGTGAAGAGGATAATTGAAATTGAAAATGTAAAGGTTGATGAAACTATTTAGAATACTAATATTCTAGAGGAAGAAGATGATGAAGAATCAATTCATAGAAATGTTGAAGATCCAAAAGAAGTTGCTACAAAGAATCCAACTAAGTATGTTAAGAAAAATCACTCTGCAAATCATATTATTGGTGACATAGATAGTTGGATTCTTACCTAGAAGAGGCTGGAAAGATTAGGAGAACAAGTACATTTTTCTTTACTATCAAAGATTGAACCTAAAAAATATATAGAAGTAAGCAAAGAATAAGGATGGATAGAAGTAATGGAGGAAGCTCTGAATTGGATTATGAAGAATGAAACTTGGGAACTTGTCCCAAGGCCTGAAGAAAAGAATGTGATTAGAACAAAGTTGGTTTTTAGAAACAAGTTCAATGAAGAAGGTGAAGTGATTCAAAAAAAATAAAGACTTGTGTGTAAAGGGCATGATCAAGTTGAAGGTATAGAATTTGAGGAAACATTTTCTTCAATGGCTAGATGGGAGCAAATCAATATTTTTTTAGCTCTCTCAGCATTCAAGAATTTCAATGTGTATTAGATGGATGTGAAGTCAACATTCTTGAATGGACAACTAGAAGAAGTATATATTGAAAAAATGGAAGGATTTCTATGTACTGACAATCTGTATTATGTTTGCAAATTGAATAAGACTTTGTATGGTCTCAAGCAAGCTCCTAGAGCTTGGTATTCAAGGTTGGATGGATACTTGCAATATCAAGGTTCTTAGGGAGGCTATGTGGACAATAATTTGTATATAAAAATAGAAGGATAAAAAATGTTGATAGTTGTGGTGTATGTTGATGACATCATTTTTGGAGGTAGCAATGAAGAAATGTGCAAAAGCTTTTAAAATGCCATGTAGAATGAATTTGAGATGTCTATGTTAGGTGAATTGTCTTTCTTCTTGGGATTATAGGTTTTTCAATTATACAAAGGTATTTTTATCTCACAACACAAATACATCAAGGAGATGTTAAGTAAGTTTGGGATGGAAGATTGCAAACCTATTGCAACACCTATGGTTACTGGGCATAAGTTGAGAAAGGATGATGTTTCTTCTCTGATATATCAAACTTTTTTTTGGTCTATGATTGGTAGTTTTTTGTATATGACAACATTCAAACCAGATATTATGTAGGTAGTTGGAATGGTTTCTAGATTTCAAGTAGCACCTAAAGAGACTCATATTGAAGTGGTGAAGAGGATATTCAGGTTTTTGAAGGCTACTGAAGAATTTATTCTTTGGCATCCAAAGAGTGAAAAATTCACTCTTACTACATATACAAATGCAAATTGGGCAAGTTGTGTGGATGACCGAAAGAACACAAGTGGCAGTGCATTCTTCCTTGAAGAAATTTTTTTTTCCTAGTTGAGTAAGAAGTAGGAATCAATTTCTTTATCTATAGTAGAAGCATAATACATTTTTTTAGCATCATGATGCACTCAGCTGCTTTGGATGAAGTAGAACATGAAGGAAATGAAGGTTGAGTTTTTAAGATCCTATCACTATTCTTTATTATAACACAAGTGCAATAATTTTTTTAAAGAATCTGGTGATGCACTCAAGAAAAAAACACATTGCAATCAAGTGTCATTTGTTGAGAGAGAAGGTTGTTGGGAAAGAATTTAGATTGGAATATGTTGATACAAAGGAGAAAGTTACCTATATATTCACGAAGCCAATTCCTAAGGAGACATTTTAGTTTCTCTAGTAGAAGTTGGGAGTTGTTACTCCCTCCTCTTGATTCAAGAGGAAAGCACGGGGTGAGGGAGAGCTTGGTCTCCCTGTCACAAGAAGGGTTGGCGCTCTTGCAAATTTTTTGTAATTAGTGATGTTTGGACTTAGGGGGACTCTATCCCAGAAATAGGTTTCCAGATGTTTTAGTAACAACTCAGGATGTTGATCCTTTTCCATTGATGTCAAAAGGGGAGAGAGTGCTCAAAATTTTGAATTGCTTATAAAGAATAACTATCTTTAATTGAGAAAATGCTAAGTTAAGGAGAGAGTGCTTAGAATGTTGAATTTCTCAAAAAGAATAACTACCTTTCTATCTTTTAATGTCATATCTTTGATAGGGGGAGTAAATGATACAACACATGAATCATGTAGACTTATTCATTAGGATTTTTTAGTGGCCCCAACATTTTGTTGCTTTCCATCAATGACAAAGGTGTAGATTGTTGAACATAGGTTATCATTGATGTCAAACTGATGTCAGCAGGTCATTGATATTAGCAGTAGTTATCAAAGGGTGTCAAATTTGCTAGATGTGAAGGTTGCCAAAATGAAGGCAATTGTAGGAGTACAAGTATTATCAGTTGTCTCAAGGTTTTGGAAGCATGTTGTGTAGGAAATCTAATCTATCATATATTGTATCATGTCAGTAGTGGTGTGACTACCTTCAGATAGTTAATAAATTTATACCATTCTGGGTATGCAATCAACATGAGTGTGGTGGTCTAGAAGGATATCTTTTGGGTAGAGAGATTAATTAATATGGGTGGCATTTCTTTCAAAAATGCAGTGTTACTTTGTGGTTTGGAAGGAGAGTGTTCCCACACTAGTTCTATCAATTTCCTGAGTTTTTTGTGGTGCGGCTCAGTGTGCAAGGAGTTTTGGAGTAACAGAAGATTCATCAAGCTATTCAAAATTTGAGGCATTTGTGCTAACAATTACAAGCGTATGCAATTCAAATCAAGTGTATGGAGTGACGATAGGACCTATTTAAGGTTCCCATGGTGGTGTAAGGTGTCATGTTCTTTAAGAGGCAAGTTTGGATAGGTTTATTACACATTTCATGTAATTTTAATTTAGGTCCATGCTATGTTGTCTAGGTTGGTGCAGATCCTTTGACAACATAGAAGAGTGTTAATGTAATGACATGTATATATTTCAAATGTTCGTATACATTGTAGGTATGTGTGTGGTGTACAAGTGTGTGTACCAAATGTATTTATGATTAAATTGAAAGTAATATAGTGGTATGTATAGTTGTGTCATAGCATAAGCATGAAGAAAAGTGTGAGTGTTAGTATTAGTGTGTTTGTTGGTGCAAGTCAAAGTTAAATTTCAAATCTACTATTATTTTTGTTTCGCTAGGATTGGTGTTCTACCTAGTGTATTTTTTTGGTAGGGATTGGTGTCCTTGTTCCAATGGGGATTGGTGTCTCATGTAGGTTGGTGCCTACTAAATCTTTTGGGGGATTGGTGTCTCCTATAGGTTGGTGCCTACTAAATCTTTTTGGGATTGTTATCTCTGATAGGTTGGTGCCTACATCACATTGTAAAATTCACTTATTATATTCCTTCTTATGAGAGCTTCTAACCATTTTTTTTCCATCTTGGGTTTCCACGTAAAATTTGGTGTTATATCTTGTGGTGTGTGTTAATTGCTTTACTTACTATCTTGTATGCTCAATGCTTTTCATGTTGAAAATCTATAAGTTGTTTGTTGTAATTTTTTGGATATACCAATTCGCCCCCCTCTCAGTAGATTGTGTGCCCTTCAAATTTAATTTGAATTTAATTAGTGAAGTTTAATCTTAAAGGAAATTATCTTTCCTTTTGTTAAAATCAATTTTTTTACATTACAATAAATTAAGCCAAAAAAAATAGGACACATTATTGTTCTATCACCTAAATATCAATATTTTTTCTTGATCAATAATATACATATTTTTAACCTATCCAAACTAGATGAGGCCACAAGTTGGGGACCTCATCCTCATCATGAGCACACTACATTAATGTATTGGTCCAAACTTGTGAGCTCAATAGCCTAGTAGAGGCACAAAGCTCATGAGTACACCAACCCAATGAGGGTTTGGAGCATGGAGTCACTAGTATGAATGCTAAAAACTTCAACATGAAGATTTAAACCTCTGAGCATAATGAATCAATGAGGGCATAATGCTCATGATCATAATGACCCAATGGGGATTTGAACCATGATTTCTACAACAAAAATGTCACAATTTAACCATTGCACTATTCCATGAGCTTCCATAACTATCAACTTATTATCAATATGTGCATTGTATTATAAAGTTAGCTATAAAAAAATTTAAATATATCATTTTTCCTTTCATATTGAGTAAACACATGATATTTTTTCAATTGAATTATTATTAAATCAAATTAAATTGCTAATATTTTTAATTTTTAATAGGTATTACATCTATGGATTGATAGGGATGGTTGAAGAATTATAATATCTAATAAAATCATTTTTTTTCTAATACAACTAGCCTTAAGATTAGGGAAATATAATACATATTAGATGATAAATCTTTTAATGTGTATATTAACCTATATATTTAAATCAAGTTAAATTTGGTTGATAAAGAAATGTGGTGATATGACCCTCCTTATGTTTAAGAAGATTCTTTGAGGTTGTAATAGCCTAACAAAGTGTTATTGATTAGATTGATTGAAGGCATCAATACCATTTAATGTAGAGGTATTCTAATAGAGAGGATATCATATAAAAGGGAGTTGGAATATTGAGAAATATTAAATGTTAGATTTATTGAATAGGTATCTCAACATATGCTAAATCCATATGAATTATTATGCTTAAGTTATGTATTGAGATGATTAACACATCCATTATAGTATGGGATGATCAAGGAAGTGATAGAATTATTGTTATATGTGGAGGTTTATTAGTGGACATAGAGTTTTGCATGAAAAATTATAAATGAAATTAATAATAATAGGGATAGGTAAACAAGGAGAAATGGTAGTAGAATATATAAGTTCAGATAAGGGGGTGTCTTGATGGCTGAAATGACATGCCAACTTAGTGACGACATAAATTTGATGTATCTCTTTTTAAAAGATAAAAATATCTAGAAGGTTTATATTACTAGTTCTCATATTACTTAGAGCAACCCAAATGTGTATATGGTCTATTAAACTCAAAGGACCTATTGTGGTCCCTAAAATTTATTAGTTTTTAATTTTCTAAATTGATGTATTTTTTATGATTATAAGTTTATTTATAACTAGTTTAAATCTAAATTTCTAAGACATTTATGATTTAAGATTAAATTCAATATAAAATCATATAACTTAACTAATTGAATCAATTCACCCATGACAAATTTTAATCTAAAAATATACTCTAATATAAATTATTCCTAAAATATCCCTAAGACTAACCCTATATTTATAAAGAAAATTAAAATAAAGAGATGGTTAAGAAAAAAATATATGCAACTTAAATTTTCCTAAGTACTTGTATTGTCATAAAAGAAAAAACTAAACATCAAACTGACTAACTAGACTAGTATGCAAACAATCACAAGATAGAATAGTAAAATGTCATATAGATTCTCCACTACTTGTGGGTGTAGAATTAAGCTTTCTTAGGAGTGCATTATTCTTAGCTTGTGCTATTTTTAGCCTAGTCTTAATTAAGTGGTTACATGCCTATTCTTAGGATCACCTATGTTTAGTATCCACTAAATTTAGCTAGCTAGTTCTCTATATGTGTCCCTATATTATTGGTAAATTCATTCATTTCAACATTCAACCATTGATTTCTATATTTTCTTGCTAACTTGCAACAAGGAGCATGTGTGAGCTTGACTCATGTGGCTTAAACTTGTATAAGCATTGATTCAATTGATAATAGATTCTCACATGATATTAGAGTGGGATTGTATTTTTTTTTTTTTTCAATATTATTTGCTGATTTTTTTTAAACACTAGTTATATGCAATTGTCTAGTTTCTTATGTATTGTGTGTTTGGTTTTCTTACATGCATGTGTAGAGGGGAGTTTTATAGCTAGTATCAATCTTATTTTGTGTATTTTGAAGGCTAATTTTCATGTGCTAGAAATCTTGATTTACAATTAATATATTGAAGAGAAATCAATTCACATGTAAGGTAAGTGCAAAAAGATGGGGGCCAAAAAGGGGTCTTAAGTGGCCACTTTTTTTTCTAAAATCAAGAAATATTGACCTTGGATGTGAAATTGAGGATAGTTACACTCAAAAAATTTAGATGCAACTAAAACAAGGATCATAGTGCTCCGAGTCTACTTTCTAAATTACTATTTTTAAAAAAAAAATGGTTGAGATTAAGGGGTTAAAAAGAGGGAGCCATGGAAATTGGAGTTGCTTTTGTCCAAAAAAACATAACTTAGCGACTTTTGTGGCTTCCTCAAAAGGTTAATTTTTTTTGGTATTTTTATAATCACTTCAGTGAGAAATTAGCTAACATGTAGTTTATGCCCAATTTTTCTGATAATGTTTTAATGAATATTTGTTTTTTTACTAATTTTTAAAGTGGACACTTCCCGAAAAACAAAATTTTGACCATGCTACCCCTATAAAGTTTGAAAACTAATTGAATTTTTTTTTTTTTTTAATATGTGTAGAATGGAGTCTAGTTTCTAAAAATGTAATTTATTTGAAATTTCGATGAATGGTTAATTTATAAAGAAAAAAATACCAAACACTAGTCTTTGCTAAAAAATAGACACACAAAAAAAAGAAATTAAAGATGAAAGGCTTAACATTGTAAAAATGTGAAAAAATTACATCGTTAGATAGCTAAGAGAGCCTAACATTACCCAGGTGTTTGATTTGTTTGACCTTGAAACACGTGCAAACCTGATGGTTGACACGAATGAGATTATGTGAAAGTTTATAGAATATACAAAAACACGTCTTTGGAAAGACAAGTTTGTGGTGCATATCTATTGCCCTTGAAAGCTTATGAGAGTCATTCATATGCATTGAAGTGGATAGACCTATTGAAAGACATCAAGTGAGCCTAGGAGGAGGGTGCAAGGATGAAAACTATGTCTAAGGCCATATAATAGCCATGATATGCTTTATAATACCCGTAGATGACTACTGATCTATCATTGTTGATTTGGAGGGAATGATGGGCTAATTTACATGTCATGATTCAACATAAACTTGAAATTTGATTGTTTGATCTAGCCTAAATTCATGTCTGAGGCCACACTTGAAATATGTCATAGTGGTGAATAGCAAAGTGGTTGTGGGCTAGGTGTATTGAGGCATCAAATGAACCATTGGTGGGTGTATGAAGGTATGAAATAAAAGATTGTAGAAAGAAAACCTTTGGGAGGGTGTAGAAAGGCCATGGATTTTAACACAAGGCTATGAAAATACATGTGAGGGCATGAATTTACATGTAAATTGATAGAGATGCACCATATTTGGGTGTGACAACCTTCAAAACAAACATAGAGCAATGAGCATAATGGGCACGTCGATCTTGTAATTATTTGTTAACACAAAGAAAAAAAAATCATTATCAAGACATATACTATGACTCTTATTTTTTTGCATGTGACGGGAATATGCCTCTATTACATTTTTTTGTAGGAATTTGTTGCATGGGGGTCATTATTTTCTTTGCATGTGACCCTTAATTTTCTATGTTAAGGGTATTTGATGTGTGACATTAGAATGTGAAGGGTGCAATCCATTGGTGTATGGCATGATCAAATTTCATTATTCCAAGCCTCTTATTAAAAGGAAATATTTTAGTATTTTATGCATATGCTTAAATATTATAAGGTTCCAAATCAAGAGGAGGGTTTTCTTGGGTAATTTTTTTTGAACTTCCACATCATTTTCTTCAATTCTTTTCACACTTTTTTTATAACAATTTACTTCAAGTATGGATTCAAATCACTCCATTATGTCATTAACACCCTTTAACTATCATGATTGGAAACTCAAAGTTCACCTTCTCTTAAAAAAATAAACGATTGCATAGGGTATCAATGGGTGCTAAAAAAGAACTTATAGATGAAGCTAAAGAAAAATGGTTTAACAAATGTGATCAATCCTTTGGATTTTTATGTCCTATTATATCTCTTCAACTCCTCTTTCATGTTGAATCCTTGAAAACACCCAATGAAGTTTGTATTGCATTAGAAAAACTCTTTGGGAAGGTAGATGAAACAAGATTTCATGAGTTGGAGAATGAGCTGACTAGTTTGAGTCCTAGTTCCTTTTACACTCTAGAGGACTTATTTACAAAATCCAAATCAATAAGGTTACATTCAAAAGAATTTGAAATAGAGAAAAAAAATGTTCAACTTATTCTTTTGATAATCTCCAAATTAGGTCTTGACTACTCCATGTTTGTATCTACCTTCTACTCCACAAAATGAGCTCTTGGAATTGCATGGAAAATTCCTTCACTAGATGAATTCATTGTTGGCTTGACTAGGGAGTAGGATAAATTAATTCGGATGAGAATGTTGAGGTCTTCAAAACCTCAATTCCTCTTTATTGGGACTAGGAAGCAATAGAATTCAAGCAATAAATGGAAGACACAAAACACTTATAAGGAAAAGGAGACTAGGGAATTAAAAAATTAGAATCTTCCAAAACCAACACTAGCAGTTCTTCCAAACAAGGGAACCCTAAGAAAAATTTAAGTGTCACTATTGCAAGAAACTTGGACATGATGAGATCAAATGTATGAAGAAGTAGATTGACCACCTCATACATCTTCTTGAGAAGGACAAAAAAGGTGTCACTAAATCTCCATCTTTGTCAAATAAAGAATCTACTAAGACAAAGGAAAAGGGCCATGCTAGTTATGCTTCTACATCATCAAAATGAAGAGTTATTTTTGCTACTATAGGTATTGGATCAAAGAAATGACTTATCAATTCTAGAGCTTCACATCATATGGCTTCTTCACTATCTATATTCTCTTCTTTTAAGTCTTGTTTTATGCCACCTATTTTGATGGATAATAATTCATACATGAATGTAATTGAGAAGGGATCTGTTGATATCATTGATGACACTTTCAATGATGTATTGTGGTACCTTATTTATCTAATAATATCCTTTCCATCTATCAGATTACTCACGATGGATTAGGAAAGACTACATGGATTCTACATATGATTCAATTATCCTTAGAGATTTGTAAAGCAGAGAGGTTATTGCTACTGGATGGTTGATCATGTGTGTTGGCTATATTCCTTTTTAGATTTTTCTCCTAATGATGGATTTGATCCTTTGGTTGTTGATCATAGTTCTAGTTTGGACTATGATTCTAAGGAGAATTTTGGTTACTTGAATCTAGGTACTCTCACATGTGATCCAATTCTTAAGCCTTGTATTCCATATTCTCCATCTACTATTTCATTTATAGAATTTAGTGTCATTTCATTGAGAGCTTCTAGTGATTTAGTGTAGCAAGCTATTCATCATCTTCCAAATACAACTATTTGGGATAAGTACTTGACATAAATTGTAGGTTTTTTTGTGAGTCCTATCTTGTAGACTTTGAGGACACTATTGAGGATATTCATATTATCTTTGGTGGAATTGCATCATCTTCTTCAAATATTGTAAGGCTTCTTTAGATTATTTTCTCCTTCTCTACATCATCATTTGTCACAATTTGGTATTGGTGTGGAGACCTTTGATCAACAATTGGAGGGATCATCATTGTCTATGGATTATGTTTTACATCAGTTTCCATGAGATTCTAGATTGTCATCTTCATCGATGTGGCCTAAAACACCCCACTTGATTGTGATATATTTTAGCATTGACATGGAGACACTTGAGTAGAGTTCAAATACTTTATACATATCGAGTTTTATTCTCTCATATATTCTTTTCAAGAACGGGAAGACAACTTGGTTACTACTATGGTTTTATTCATTCCTAAGGGAAATAATTTTGTTCAACAGGCTTGGATCATTTTCAACATTCATTGTCAGGAATCTACCATCACTAAAGGAGATTATACATTAAGGAGGTGTTGCATGGTCTCTTTTCTTCTCTTGTATGGAGGGACATTTTCCTCACAGGGTTTTTGTTCTTCTCATCTTCTAGAGATTTTTTTTATATTTGCATTTTTTGGGGTTGAGTTTTTTCCCACTTGGTTTTCTCCCTTTCTCCACTTTATAAGAGATTGTCTTGTACTTGGTTAGCTCATCAGACCTAATTGTTGGGACCTGATTTCTTTATCCACCTAAATTGTGCTTAAGTGTGTGGGGGAGGGAGGGGGGTGTTAGCATAGAATTAAGATTTCTTATGAGTGCATTATTCTTAGGTTGTGCTATTTTAACCTAGTCTTAATTTAGTGGTTTCATGTCTATTTTTAGGATCCACCAAATTTTGCTGGCTAGTTCTCTATATGTATCTCCCTATTGTGACTAAATTCATTCATTCAACATTCAATATTCAACCATTGATTTCTGTGTTTTCATGTTTACTTGTAGCAATGAGCATATATGAGCTTGACTCGTGTGACTCAAACTAGTAGGGGCATTGATCCAATTGATCTTGTAGATTCTCACAAAACTTAACAAACATTTCCACTACATTTCATATATAGATCAGGATTAATAAGTCTAATAGACACCTTTTTAATGCAAATTTTCTAATTTCAACTATTTTTTTTTAATCATCAATCCTTCTAATTAATTTGCTATCCAATCCATACACTCAAATTTTTTTTTTTATATATATATATAATTCTTAGAGTGTAATACACATAACTTTACTTAGGTATTTATTTCCTAGGTTTATTTATTCTTATCATTATCTTTTGAGCTATCTTGTTGCTCAAGATAAGATTAGGGTTATGCATCTTTGTTTTTATAAAGCAAATCATTATCTTGTAATCATGAATTCTTGAATAATATCAATTTGCACATCTTTTGCAAATCTCTGTTTTTTTTATTTTTTTCTTCTATGGAAGGATATTTTGGTTTGCAAATCTGATCTTGGTTTCTAACATAGTATGAGAGCCTTGATTTGCAGCTCCTTCTCAGATTTTTTTGAGAGATTCAGTGCAGAGTTCGTTCGGGATTCCTCGAGGGTTTCATATCTTGAGTTTGTCTCTCTATTTGGGTGCTCTTGCATGGTTACTTTCGGCACACGTTGGAGGAAATTTGAGCTCATATTCGAATTCAGGGCTGTCGAAAAAGTCAAGATCGACTTTTGTTTCGCTTGAATCCGACATTTTATGTCAGAGTTATGAATGTTTGAAGATTTGTGGAGTTGCAAAGCTTCTAGTGCGTTTTCAGGCATATCAGACCTTGCCATCAGATCTAGAGCACCTAGAAATGAAAAATGACATATAACTCACCTATATTCGGCATCGGCTGTTCGTGAGGCAAAATTTTTTTACCTGACAAGCCGTATGCCCTTGAAGGGCGGGGTACGAATTCGCAGAATAAAAAATCTTTATATATTCTGCAATTTTATATATCGGGCTATTTAAATATTTATTGTGGGCGAAATATTTTTGTGGGGTTTTTCATTAAAATGGCAGATAAATTTCTATGGAGGTTTTAATTTTTATTGGGGCTTGTTTTTTTTGGAATTAATGCCTGGTACCAGGCTTCTGTACCACCTGCCTTGACAGGTCCCGCCGACCGCCGTTTTTTCCACCCCCGCCGGCCGTCCTTCCCCGTCGGCTCCTCTTACCGCCCTCCACATCATCCTCCGCCAGCTTTTCTTCTCCCGCCGGCTCCATTCCCCGGCGCCCTCTCCATCTGCGCCGGCCGCTGCCTTTTAGAATCGGTCAACACTAACTTGGGATCCTTATTGCCAAATAGATTTCTCCTCAATCATAGGAAGAATTTTCCTCAAAGAAGGTTTGTTACAAGACATATTTCATTTTCTAGGAGGCGCTTGATTAAAATACCAATTACCTTTGACAGGTTAGAAATATTCTGTCAGTCTTTTGTTATAAAATCATTATGCATTTGCCTCCAGATGTAGCACTTATACATCTTTTGACCAAACTTAACCACCAGATAAATGGGTTGTTGAGCTACAACGCCCTCATTTTTATGTTTGATGTGTGCTTACTTCATTGTCAATGGAACCTTACCTTCTCTGGTATGTTGTCATGGTTAGAGAGGTACAAGTCTTCTAAATCTTATTTAATATGTCATGTGTTTCTTTCTTATCTGCCAGCCATTCCAATTCTCTAGCTGTTGTATTCAGTCTTCACGTGCACTCCATCTACGCTTCCATTTGTACTTTGTTTGACCAAAATCCAGTTTGAAACTTATTCTGTGACGCCCATGTTATTGGAATTATTGCTTCACAATTATAAAAGAATTGGGAGTTTGAGAAGGTTGAAATGAGAAACGGTCAACGTAGGTTTGCCCAATGTGACGATGCACTAAACTCATTCTGCCAATTTGTTCTCCCTTGGCGAGTTTGAAATGGCCAACTTGCCATTTTAAAAATATAGATGGTGGAAGACCAAGCAAACGTTGTCATACATTGTGTGCTCGACAAGAATTATCATTTCATTTCAATATATGTCACACCTTGACTATTGGGGAAGTAATTTCTATATATGTAAAGAACTTAATAAAGAAGGATAAGTGTATTTAATTTTATTATTATATGATTTGTTTGTAGTATATATTCTATAATTTAATTTTTATATTAGCTATTTGATTCATAATTGTTATGTTTTGGAAAGGTGACATTTGAGTTTTGTTTTTTTTAGATAAAGGTGGCAGTGTCACAAAATATATTAAAAAAGAAAAGTATTATATAAGACAAAGAGTTGCTAGATAAAAATAAAATGTAACTCAAAATTACAATCCGGGTCAAGAAGGCCAATTCGAGAGAAAATATAGAACCAGCCAGGAGAAAATTCAAAATCCTGGAAAGTACATATGGAGAAGAAAGAGAGAAAACTTGAGGCTGAAGAGAAAGAACCCACGAATAGACCATCGCACCAAAGCATCCATGCTAGACCAAAATGTTTCTGAATCAAGGTATTGAAGACCTACAACAAGATACCAAGAGACAAAAATCTTCCAACTAGAAAGATCCCATCAGAGAAAGAGCAACAAACATGACCAAAACTTGAGAAGAAAGAAGAACAAACTCAAGTAGTGCTTCGTTTAGATGAAGCAATATCAGAAGGTGGAGAGAAGTGGGGTTCTTCATGTGGCTCCATAATAGTATGTTGGATCAAAAGGAAAATAGCTTTGAATAACATGTAGATTGGGTCACTTACAGAATTCCTGTATTGGTGGGATAAGAGTCTCAATCCTCACTTCATGGAAACAGGGAGGCACCAAAACCCTGAATAAGTTGTCCATTTAACAACCTAGAACAAGCGACACAATATTCTGCAAGAAATTGAACACAAAACAAAGCAAAGAATGGGAACTGCCATGACGAAAGGAGAATTTAACTTTGCTTGGAGAGAAATTGCAATTAATGAACTAGGAAGGATGGGTAGTCTCCAGTCAAATCATAATGCCAAGTGTTGTTCTTGGGAATGAAGGAAAATGTTGGAGATTGTGATTAACAAAACATCCGCTAAAATTATTTTCTCCAAAGTCGAAATACAAGATTAGAAACACACAGTCATGCACCAGAAAAACAAAAAGAATCAATGCCATATTTAGCCCCAAATTTTCAGACCACCGCCAAAGCCAAAACAGGCAGCATGACAGGAAACATTAATGCCACAATTCAAATTTTAGAATATACCAAGTGAATTTCCAAATGGAGGACAAAATAATAGAATGAAAGAACAAAGGTACCATTAAAATACTCATCTTGGAAATGGCAAGTATAACACGTGCTTGGAGGAATTCATCTTGTTAGAACCTATGATGACGATAGAGAAAAATATGCCATTTCAATATCCAAGACAGATACTTGTGATGAGGGGGCAGTGATTGCTTAGGGAGTTGATAATACCCAATGCCCCTCATAAAAAAGAAATATAATGTCAAAGGTAGGGGATACAAATCCCATATTTTAATAATTCAAAATGACATCATTAAATTGATCATCAATATACCATGCCAAAATATATTAACACCTTAAGGCCATTGCAAGTCTTGAGAGAATAACATGCATTCTTTAGGCGAGAATTCTTTGGGGGGAAGATTTTCATCAATCGCTTTGTTGGCCAAGAAATCGGCCATAACATTAGATTCTCTAAAACAATGTGTAATTGTATATTTTGAATTTTTTTCTAGTTGAACAAGTATGAAATCCAAAATATATTTCAAATGCCATGAAGGAGAATCCCTATTTTTTAAAGTCGTGATTGCTATCATAGAATCACCTTCAATAGAGAGTTGAGAAATTGAAAGTTTACTAGCAAGTTTGAGTCCAAGACTCAAAGCTTTGAATTCTGCCACATTGTTTGAGCCCTCTGGAATTTTCTTGCATGTTGATCTAATAAAATTTCCATTCCAATCTCTTCAAACCATTGCAATACTAGATTTCCTTGGATTACCCCTAGAAGCTCCAGCAAAGTTTAGTTTGATGAAGCCAAGGGGAGGAGGAGACCAAGAAGAAGTCTTCCTTTTAACTACTGGAGTCATGTGATTAACTGAGCCCGCCTTAGGAAGTTTTAAAAGATGCCAAGATTTCAAAATGAAAGAATCACATTCAGTAAAGGATTTGTTTGAAGAGGATTTCTTAAACAAGGCAGAATTAGTAACTTCCAAGATTGATATTTCAATTTTCTAAATTATTTGGAGTAGAGTGGAAGATTTCTTCCTGAAAATTCTATTATTTCTTTCCAACCAAATGTTCCATATTATGATGGAGAGAATTATATCCCAAATAGGAGAGAATGTTGAAGAAGAAAACAAAGATGGCCAAGATAGAAAGTGAAGATACAAAGAGCAATGCAAAGGACTAGACCAACCAAACTAATTAAGGAGCCAATACCAACGACTTTGACCAAATTCACATGAAAGAAGAAGATGACCAGTGGATTCTAACGATTTCCCACACATTACACAAGGAAAAAAATTTGTGATACCCAATCTGTCAAGCCTCATACTAGTTAAGATTTTGTCTTTGATTGCTAGCCATTCAAAAGCACCCGCCTTTGGAAGAACATGAAGCCTCCAACAAAGTTTCAAAGGGATGGACATTCTATGATTCATATTAACAAGAGATGAATATCCATCTTTAACATTGTACTGACCAGATTTAGATTTTCTCCAAATAATTTCATCCTGCTGCTTTGACAAAAAAACTTGTCTCTTATCTAATTCTGATTTTAAGGAAGCTTTGATTTGAGATGGAACCTGAAGAAATTCAAAGTTTTTCCATTTGCAAGAACGAGGCTTAGAAGGATCAGTTTCAAGATAATCTCTAACTTTGTGACCCCAAGTAGCTTTTAATTTTGGTTCAATTTGACTCCAATCCCCAAGCTGGAAAAGAGGTTTATGACCATTCCAGGCATCATCCCAAAAAGAGCCTTACCTCCACTATTAATCACCCAAGAAAGGTGTGGAAGGAGAATTGATCTACATGAAGAGATGAAATTCCATATCTTAGAACCTTTTGGGAGTTGCTTTTGAGTGAAGATTTTTTCTCTATCAAGAGAGTCCAAGTATTTATGCCTCATCAAATTACACCATTTAGTTTCAGGTTTGGTGTATATTTTTTCCATACCAATTTTGCTCTAAGAGCTCTATTTTGAAGAGAAATGTTCCTTAAACCAGTTCCACCTAATGACTTAGGTTTACAAATAGAGTCCCAAGCAACTAGAGAAAGCTTTTTCTTAGCTGTCATGTTTTCCGTCCAAAGAAAGTCTCTTAGGGCATTTTGAAGAATTTGACCTTTCCCTTTTGGCAAACTTAAAACTGACATTAAGTAAATTGGAAGAGTACTAAGAACATATTTAATCATTATAAGTTTACCTGCAAACGAAAGCCATTTGGCTTTCCAAAGAGAAATCCTATTAGAAACTGAAGATATCAGGTTATCCCAAAAAGTATGTTTTTCCTTTCCCGAGAAGAAAGGAATTCCCAAATATTTACACGGGAGGGAATCCTGTCAAAAGCCCTAAAACTTAAGAAGTTGTCTTTCAATTAAAGGATCAACATTTTAAAAGAAAACCTTTGACTTGGCAGCATTACAGATTTGACTAGAATATGAGTTTTATTGTATTTATAATTTTGATTTTTTTATCAGTGAGTTTTATTATTGTTTTTTATTGTTAGTCTATTTTATCATCTTGAATTTTGTATTTTGAGTATATTATCTTTATTTTTTGAGAATGATGGCGTTGAGAAATATAATTGCAACTTATTTAGCAAAAATGAATTGATTAGCTTCCCACCTTGCATTTTAGTCAAGTCGCTTGATTAATTCAATAATTTGCAATGAGTTTAAAGACACACCAAGTAGAAATGCAAATACCAATTTCTATCTTTATGATTTCAATTATTGATGTGATTCTCCCTAAATTGATAGTGTGATAATTAGATAAGAGATAATATATAGTCTAAAATGAATTGAGATGATAAGAGATAATGTCTATTCTTATCTGCCGAGCATTCCAATTCTCTAGCTGTTGTATTCAGTCTTCACGTGCACTCCATCTACGCTTCCATTTGTGCTTTTTTTTTTAACCAAAATCCAGTTTGAAAATCATTCTCTGACGCCCATGTTATTGGAATTATTGCTTCACAATTATAAAAGAATTGGGAGTTTGAGAAGATTGAAATGAGAAACGGTCAACGTAGGCTTGCCCAATGTGACGAGCTTGATGATGCACTAAACTCATTCTGCCAACTTGTTTTCCCTCGGCGAGTTTTAAATGCCCAACTTGCCATTTTAAATTCAAAACGTTTTTGAAAGAAAATGTAGATGGTGGAAGACCAAGCAAACGTTGTCATACATTGTGTGCTCGACAAGAATTATCATTTCAATGTATGTGACACCTTTGACTATTGGAAAAGTAATTTTTATTTGTTGTTAGTTTATTTTATTATCTTGATTTTTTTGAGAATGGTGGTGTTGAGAAACATAATTGCAACTTAGTTAGTAAAAGAGAATTGATTAGTTTCTCACCATGCATCTTAGTCAAGTCCTTGATTAATTCAATAATTTGCAATGAGCTCAAAAATACACCAACTAGAAATACAAATGTCAATATCTATCCTTAAGATGTCAAATATTGATGTAATTCTCCCTAAATTGATATTGTGATAATTAGATAAGAAATAATAGATTGTCAACAATGGATTATTTATCCTTTTATGCAACACCTTAGTATACGAATTTAAATATATCATGCTTGATTTAGTGGGCAATGACTATTGGAGGCAAGTTAATGTGGGTTCATGCTTAAATGCAACCAATTTGGTAAATATACAAACACCACAAAGAATGTGTAAATGCCTTAGTGAATGCATAATTGCTCCTAGGGGAATTAGTGAATTCAACATTATGCAAATAGAACATGGAACATAAAAGGTTTCATCATTTGAGCATCCCCGTAATAGCCCCTTCACCACTTCACCTTCCTATCTCTAACTCATAGTTGGACCTATAAATTTCCCCTTTACAAATTTTTTAAATAGGGGACATACTACGAAATACTACAAGAGAATATCTCTTACACCAACATGTATAGTCCTCTAAAATTACCGAACAATTCTTCTATGTCACCCATAGTCAAGTACTTCATATTCATCTCAACATTTCAACTCTAATTGACCAACAATTGTAAAAATTATACGATAAGCTCATAAAGGAGATTAAGAGCCAAGAGAACAAAATCAAATAATAGGTGGTCAATGGAAGGATGGCACTAGTAAGAAGAGCACTACCCCACACACTAGCTTAGAAATAGAAATCAACAAGATGTAGATAACCATGAATGGTACCAATATATTATATCAATTCTACCTATGATGGCTAACAACTACACCAAATCTAAGGAAAAAAATGTATAACATTGAGCACCAAATATTTAATACTTCCTCTTCATAATCCTAGATGAAGAACCTAGATGGGATCTTATAAGGGCACACTTGAAAATATTGCATAATTAGTACTGATAAATTTAGGATCAAAGAGGAATTAAAATAAAAATCAAATAGGTATGGTAAGTGTTAAGCCTCAAGTTAGCACATATAAAATGGGACAAGAGGAAAAGAATCATAAAATTGAATGGTCATATACAATTACTATATTAGGCTTCTCAACAATAGAAGCTACCTTCAAGAATTTACAAACATAATTTTTCATACCCAACAAATTTTCTTTTCACAATTTTTTTTTTTTTAATATAGTCTCAGTCAAGACAGAGTCAAGATGCCTTAAACACAAGACATCATTTTAAATGCTAGATAATTTTTGTAGGATAAATGTGACTTTATAACAAGATTCATCCACCATAAAGGAAATGCAACACACTTAGCCAACCACCAATTCCTCAAAATAGTGTAATATGCACAAAGGACTCACTTCTTTAGATACTTAGGTGTCTGAATAGGCTCAAAAAATATAGAATAGGAGAATGAGAAAGAGATAAAATAATATATTAAGATAATAGAAGAAAGATAATCATGTATACATGAGATGGTGTGATACAAGATAAATAAATAAATTTATGGGATTGAATATGAGATGTAGTGTATGAATAGTCTAGATATATCAACATTGTATATGATGGATATGTAATATCTATAATTTGGTCTAACTTATGTATAATTTGGTATGTTAGATGATGCACCAGTCAGTAGTTGTATATTATTTATTTTACTTATTATTACCTTCCACAACCTTTTGTAACTCATTGCATAAGACTTAATCTTCCTCTTATCACCCATTCTAGGGTATAAATACCAAATTTAAGTAACTTAGTCTCAGATCTTGGATTTGCATCCATTCTTGCCAACAATTTTCTTTATATTTTTGGTAATGCTAATATCATGATATACAATATGGAGGCCATTTGATTATATTATACACAATAGGTTTCATATTTGAAGGATTATAGTGTTATGAACTTGTTTGTTGGGAAATAAGTCATTATAGATATGTTTCTATTTGAGTAGATGTTGAGGAAATTTGATATTTAATAGATGTTTCACATAATAATTTGCATATCATAAACATCATAGATCATTATTTAGGATTGAGAAGGTGGATCATCCACTAATTAATGATTAATATTAAAGAGATAATGGTGATTCTAATGAAGCCATTGAACAAGAAGATGGAGACACTATAAGGATTACTAATTAATACCATGCATGATGGAATATGGAGAGGCCACCTCTATTATGCTTTAGATGCCCCTAAGGATACACCAATAGTAGTAATAAATCAAGTTGTAGACAAGGGCTTAGAGGAGGCTCAAAAAAAGGGTGATAATCATGTATAAACAATTATAGCTTCATTATAATAGTTACCAATCATTTAAAAGTAAACAAAGGGTGATCTAAGTAATATTTATGATATATTTCATATATGGAATATATGATAGATAATTATTTAAGCATATCGGTATTATGGTGAATATGTCCATGTGATATATGCATATTTTTTAGTGGAGGGGGTAGCTCTCATATCATTAAAATAGAGAAACTTTTTATATATCTATCTATAATGCTAATACAAAATATTAAGAGAGATAATGAGCGTGTAGGATACTTGATATATCTAATATATGTAGTAAGCTAGATGTAAATATAGAATTTATGAGAGCATTAGTAGTATTATAAAATATAAAGGGAGATGGATTCAACACTAGAAAGATATGATAAGCTCAAGGTAGAGAGATATAACCTAGAGAGAAAAGACTTCAAGTTGATAGGAATTTCATCTATACTAAAAGAGATAGTCTCAAGGGTAAGCTAGCATAGGAAGCAAGGATAGTGTTGATGTGTGTTTTGACAAGTCAACACATTGGTGTAACATAAAAAATTACACACCCTTATAATTTCACATTATGTTTTGAGCTTTATTTGATGTTCATTCCTGTAGGGATTATCTTAGCTCAAACTTAGCCTTTTACTTTCTCATAGTGCCATTGTTATGTTATGTTTTTATAGGTTTATCCTTATTTCATATTTTTTATGTTTTCTCTTATGTTCATGTTATATTATATTCTCATTAAATAATTCTTTTGAGTGCATTGTATTTAATAACCACAAAATATTTTTTCCAAATAAATTCATATTTATAAATTTTAATGAACATTTACAAAACCCATATTTCTTCCCAAAATTTTCAACAATAATAACCCAATACACATGAATACCCACAATTTTATAAATTTATTTTGAAACCTTTTTCTTCTCTTTTTATATGTCTAGATTTGTTGTAGTTCAAACATTTCACCTTGAACCTACTAGGATATTTGAATCTCCCATAGTATTTGGATCTAGAATTATCTTGCTTCTTTTCTTTTTCATTGGATCTTTCATGAACTACTAGGGTCTCCTTAATCAACTCAAAAGTATTCCTTATCATTTCTTTAAAATATAAAGATGTAATCAATTAATCCATCTTTATTTTTTTGGTAGTGCTCCTAATGGCTAAAAATAGGTGGTCTTATGAGTCTAGCAAAGAACACAACAAATCCATACACCAATCCTCCTCCTCCATTTTCACTCCCATAAAGTATAACTAGGTAACTACCATATTGAACGAATTTAGATCTTTGGCCAAAAATCCACTGTACTCCATCCTAAGGGTATAGAGCTTCTTTATCAAGAAATTATTATTTACCAATGATATATCCTAATATTTTTTTTAATCTTAATACAAATGGTTTTGAATTAATCTCTTCATTTACATTCATCAATATTGATTTTTTTTATTAATTCTAATCAAAACATTTTATTTTCTATACATATTATCCTACTCTTCTACTCATGTAGCTATAATTTTGGATCCACATACTATTGCTCGTAGATCTTTATCTATGAGCACATCCTCCATATCGAGCTCTTTGACAACTCAAAATTTAAGAATGATAAATTCTCCATCCTTATTTGTGATGTGCTTACCATATATTCCTACAATAATAAAAAAACCCTCTCTACAAGAATCCCACTCAAATGAAGATTAGCACAAAAAACCATATATATCCAACACCTAGAATTTGAAGTGATCAACATCATATACCAAATGAATAGAATCAAGGTACATGAAAATACTTCCTAGTTCCTATATTAAAATTTTGATGAGAATGTTATACCAGTTTCATTATATTTTAATAATTATAAAAATAAGCTACACATATAAATATAAAATAAATAAAATACCATAACATAAATATATGTGGGACAAATAATTTTGGAAGAAAAACCCCTCACTCCAAAGTAAATCAATATATTATTTAGTGAAAAACATATAGTTACAATACACTTGTAGAGTAAGGCTTCGTAGGGGTATCAACATCCAAAGATCTAGAGGAATTTTGATGATTAAAAAAATATCTATAAAAATCTCACACAAAATTCATCTCAAGAACCTAATATACAAAGCATGATTGATATATGAAAATATCAAATTGTAAATAAAAATCCATGAGCTAAAACCACCCAAAAAGTGGTGATCAAATTAATTTATTAGAAATCCAATTACCAAATCTAAAAATGATTCCATGGGATAAAAATAGCATATTCCTTCCACTTATCATAACCTTGTTATAATCCACTCACTTTATTAGACATTTCATTTTTTTTCCATTATCTCCAACCAAAAATACCTTATAATATGTCATAATACACCTTGAATGAGTTGCTCAACATATGAAACTTCTATTTATAACTCTTTTATGTGTCCAACATGTTTTTACATTTCTTATTTTAAAAAAATGTAGAACTCAAAGAGATCTACACAATAAGTATCAACAAAGATAGTGTTAGAAAACCTAAAATATTTATTTTTATTTGAAGATAAGGAAAAATGCAAGCAATTAAATACAAAAGATTTATATGTAATAAATAAAACCTTTCACCTTTTTTATTTGCTCCTCTAATTGAGTGGAAATGGTGTGCACCCAATACTCCACTTGTTGTGCTCTCTTTGATGTATGATAGTGTAATGTGGTTGCTTAATAAACTAGTAGCAAGACTTTATGATTAGGAATTGTGGTCAAGAAAATGGTAGCATAAAGGTATGATATGAGAAGATGATTATCAAATGTACAAAATGATAGTATGAACATAGAAGATGATCAATGAAAGGAATTTATTTCAATTTATACATGTATTCCATGATGAAAATTAATAGCCAAGATGTGATTTTGATTGAGGGTGAGTAATTAAGGAGAATGGAGGCATGAATTGAAGTTTTTCATGTGACAAGTATCACATGAGGTGTAAGAGCTAGATTGTAATGCCAAAAAATTTCTACCAAATTATAGTTAAGGACAAAACACAAATTTCAAATTTTGACCACAACCACTAGCATAACTCACAATAGTTGCTTCTTGTACATGCACTTCATGAAAGCATAACAACAGTTGACCAATCAATTAAAGGAATTTGTTCAAGTAAACTATTGTTGTGACAATCATGGTCGGGTTCAAGTGGAGACATGGATAGACCTAAATAGTTCAACTAACTAATTAATAATCTAAAACATAATTCAAGTAACATGTTAAACAATAATATATATATCATTAGTAAGCTCAAAGTAATAAAAAGAGAGAAAAATCTAGGGGTCAAACCTAATTCCTCGAGGGCTCATCTTTGATGGTTATGCCTACATATTGCACATTGCACAGAGGCTTCGTAGTTCAACAACTTGAGCTCACCCAACTCATATATGATTGACCAACAATCACACATTTCACCAAGGTTTAAATCACAACAACTCACAATGGTATAGTAAATAGATAAAATGATCAACAACAATTAATCTACAACTTCTCTTTTTACTACAAATATTAATGGTTAACAATCCCAATTGTAATGCTACTCAAGGGCCACTTGCCAAAATAGATAACCAAGTATAATCTAGAATGAAGGTGACCATGCCATATCTTAAATAGATGATTATAATTGTTGTTGTAGTTTTAACCCATATCATACAAAGGTCACAATATAATATTTATAAGAATATGAGGTGATAGATTATTAAGACAATTCACATATTGAATCTTTCTAGACAATTCAACCATCATACACTGGGTTGACCAATACAAGGGATATAACCCTTAGGTTCAAAGATGACTCTACCTTAGTCACACTCATAACCCAATAATACTGACATACGCTAAACTCATTCTCTACTCCAATTCATCACATGCCTCTATTTTTTAATTTATAAACTATATGAGTGGGTACACAACCCTTTCTAGGGTCCTTTTTTCCCTAGACAATTTCATAATCGGTTGCAGCCACCCACTTAGGTGAAGCCAGGAATCACAAAACTCGTTAAAAATATCTTAACAACATAAGGGGTATAAAATCGATCCCAAATAATTTGACAAAACTCAGTCATGCATAACTCAAGTTGAATATATGTATTAACATAAGAATGTATTATAGGGATCTTGCCAATAATATCTTATATTTCCCTTATCAGACTTTTGTTGATCAATAAGTTCTTGAAAGATATTTAGGGGGCATCTTGCAAAATTATTCCCTTGCTAAATTCACATATACTGAGTATTAAGGTTAGGAAAATTTAATATTGGATTTATAATTTCATCCTGCTTACTTTCGATATGCACAAATTTTATAGACAACTTATTCATAAACAATGCACATCACACATACACAATAATTTATTGTCTGGACTTAATATCTATTTCTCTTCAAGGCAACAATCCTAGTTAAGTGAAATGTTCAATGACCATTTCTAACCATGAGATTAGTAACAACAATGATATAACTCAAAAGAATCAAACTTGCTCTCCACCCGACCATATTGACATCATGAAGCCTCATGAGCTCTAGCAAAACCCCCAAGCAAGAAATATTTTAGCCCCATGATGATGAAATAGGGTCTTCCATTTAGATAATATAAAATGGTATTTCAAGACAAGACTTATCTAAGTAACTATCGAACAGTGCCATGAGTGCAATACTCAAATTTTGCTGAACAAAGCATTCCAACACCCATTATTCTTACTAGTTATTATGTATCAAAAACTTATATAAATTACTCTTACTGTCATTTGAAGACCAAGAAGGACGTAAAAACCCAAGCTCTATTTTTTTAGGGATAAGATTAAAATCACCATGCGATGGCTTATGAACAAGGGTGTCACTTGAGACCAATGGAATGGTCAATGGAAGCCAAAATTCTAAACACAGTTCCCAAACACTCATGGATACAATTTGGACATAAACAAAAACTCCTAAATATTACCCCCACTCAATCAATACACAAAATACATAACCAATGCCCCCAATACACACAATAGGTTCTGTAGACATGGAAAATGTACCGATTGATCCTATACACCTAATCCTAATTTTACTAACACCGCTTCATCTTGAATCATCTCCTTTGCTAATTGTTTCATCAAATAATCTATATTTGATTAAATTCATCACATTTCATCTCTTAATTAAATAAATCATTATTTGTCTGATTAAGTCATCATCTCCTATTGATTAAATAGATCATTTTATTTAGTTAATCATGTAGTCTCTCTTTAATTAAATAATTCACTTTATTTAATTAATCTCTAAAGTCATTCTATTAAATTAAATAAATCAATCTTTATTTAATTTAATCTAACATCATCTCCTTTTTAATTAAATAAATCAAAATCTTTATTTAATTAAGTCTAAATCATTTTCCTCTCATTTTGATTTATTTCAATCCAAAAGTCTAAGTCAAAATGGTCAAATCAACTAATCTTTTAAATTAATTAAATCTTGATTAATCTTAATCTTAATCACCTAAATCCTCTATATTTTGCAACTTGCTCATGAATATCATTTTAATTGATTTATTAAATCATCATTTACTTTAAAAAAGGCATCAATATTGGAATATTCTCCAAATTTGAAAAATCCCTCCAAAAGGGTTTGTACATCCAACAAGGCATTTAAACCTCTTACATGTACTTTTTCCTTGAGCCAAGTGGCATTAACTTCATTTTCTCCTCCCTCCAACATGTCATTTAATCAATTTTGAATTTCCACCTAATTGCATTTAATTGCACAATGACCAAAATGTGCTCCACCTTTGTCCACTCACATGTTAACAAGTGGCACTTGGTCATTGGTTGGTCCCACATTCATCCCTTTTGCCTCATTCTCCATCACTCTCATCTATAAATAAGAGGCTTTCACTTTGATTTTGGATCCACAACTTCATGCAAAGACATTATCTTGAGATTTTGAATTTGCTTCATCCATTGCTCATCTATTTTCATAGTTTTTATCAAGTTTCATAGCTAGGTTATGTCAAAATTGCATCAAGGAGCTTCAATCTTCATCAATCATCACCAAGCTTACAAGAGATTGGGAAAGGGCCATTTTCCACATCAAAATGGCCCCTATTCCCCCATAGGATTGAGAGTTTGCTTGCATTAGATAGGATTTGATAGTTTTTTATTGTGTTCTTCATTTCCATTTCTTATTTTGTGCATTTCAAATGAATTCTATGGGGAATGTTGATTTAACTTGCATATTGATCTAATTGTGTGTTTTTTTCTCATGTTTGTGTAGGTCTAACATCGACATTCACATTTTGGCACTAGAAGGAGGGCGAATATGAAGATATTAACACATTTTTTTGAGAAAATTTTGTTATTTTCTTGACATTTTTGTGCCTATAGGAAATTGTGTTGCTATCAGTCCAGCAACACCATACAATGATGCTACCAATCCAATGACGCCATACAGTGACGCTGCAAACTCCAAACTCTACCGCTGAGGTCTTCCCGCCCAGAAATTTGAATTTCTAAACTACGACACTCAACTATTTTCCTATCACCGATTTTCTAAATTTCAAACAGCGTCACTTGCTCAAAATAGCACCACAATTACGCTCATTAGTCTTGCTGCAGAGCACTGCTATTAGTCCCAGTGATGCTATATAGCATTGTTGGCCTCTACAAACTACGCCGCCTCTACGGACTGTGCCGTTGGTGTTGGGTAAAAGGCATTTTCAGATTCATTTTAACATGTGCCTTTTTTATTTTGGTTTCTTTTGACTACTAACTAGCTTTTGACCTATGTTTTTGTAGTTCTGACTAGTTCTTGTAGGTTGGCTTGATTGAAGGTGAAGGAAGGAAACAAAGACAAAGGATTAAATATGACATCACCATCTCATTATCAAGTGTTTTTAAACACTTTGGGGAGAAATTATAATCCCTCTTCTAAGGATTTGCTATCTTTCATGCTTTTAGGACTCAATACGTTTCATTTGGGCTCTAAAAAAGAACAACACAAAAGGATTAAAAAGAACCTTAGGCAACTTACTAGATTTTGTTTAAGGTTTAACAATTGAACAAGCAACTTTCACTTTTCCTTTTGGTGCTTAAAAAGAATCCAACTATTGCTTTGAGGGATTAAAATTAACACATGTTTCTATGTTTTGTAATCTCTTATCCAAAATAATATCATCTAAAATACGTATGCGCTTCTCTCGTGCCTCATGGTGATCTTGAGAATCAAAAGGCTTTTTGTGATATTAAGTTGTATAAGTGATTTCCTTCACACTTCAATTTGGGATTCTTAAAATTGAACAAAATCTTGCGAGTGTGAGTGGAGTATATCGCGTGTGTTCTCTCTTTGTTTCTCAACAAATATTGATCGAACTATGGATGTACTTGCTCAATTTTGTTTATCTTTAGAGGGCCTGCCTTGTGGGAAAAAGTAATCACCCAAGGAAACGACCCAATCGGGAACATGCTAAAGCCAACCGAATTCCACTCGGTATATAAGTGTTGTTACTTGAGGAAAGTTTAAGTATCATGAGGATTGTCCCAACAAGAAAGGAAGCAATGGTCTCTTGTTGCATGGAAGATCCCCCACAAATGGAATGCCTACACTAGAACCCTTTGTATAAAAAGACCAAAATCCTTAATCTATTTTTTGGTGCAAGAATGGTCATTCTGAAGCCACCCCACATTTTTTATGGCTCTTAGTAGAGATGAGAAGTATGCCATGGGAGTTTCATGGGTACTGATGCTTGGCTGACTCGAGAAGCAAGTGCACTGTAAGGGGAGCTTGTGTGGTCAAGCATCTAATCATCCGCTAAGAGTAGTCATAGCTAGATTTATCCAAGTGGGGATTCAAAAAATATTGTCTCAATATCCATAGGGTTGTGCATATTCTTGAAATCAAAACACTTTTCTCGAATCTTAAACATTGGAAAAAAAACATTCAACATGATCATCAAAATTTCAAACCCTTTAGGAAACAAATATATTTGAAAATTTTTTAGTGTTATTGCTTGCCCTATGGATTCTATCCTTAGAGGCTTCTAAGCATTTGAATTTATATCTCCATTTGCTTATTAAAGTCAAAAATAGGGAACCTTTTCCCTAATTTCCTTGATTTCCACATAATGGACCTTGTGGGATGAGAAGAAATTAGGATATTTGACATTTAGTTTGAAAACCTAATCAAGAATTGTTTGTGGTAAAAAGAACTCACTAAGCAAAGATAAGAAAAAATTGGACCCCACACATGTGCTCTTCCAAAATCAAGAATGCAAGAGCAACTTATCAGATAAGTTGTGCTTGCTTGGAGCTAACATATCATTTTTCATTCCTTAGCTCTCTTTTCCTAGATGCTAACATAATCTAGCCTTTGAATGTAATCCATCAATATTGAATTTCATGCCATCATCAATCACATCTCAATTATCTATCTTACTTTAAAACACCACTGTCTAATTTGACCTACTTTAACTACAGTCGAAGATCTCTATTGATTCACAACAACAATTTGAATCAAGTGAAGTAATCAATTATTTCCATGTGTCACTATCCCACATACCTGCATTGGTCAACCTAATTCAATGCAAGAATTCATGGAATAGTGGGATTACTCCTTCATTTTACTGAAATTATGTTTCTCAATCTTTGGCATTCAGGTGTCAAGTATCCACCCCACCTCACACTTGAAGTGTATTGAATAACTTTAGAGGAAAGCCTGAACACCTAAGTCTGAAGCTTCTTACCCTATCAAGGTTTTTCCCTTGGCCTTACCCTCTACCTTCTACCTCATGATTGACATGCTTTGAAGGCCTCAAGAAACAAGATGGAAACATGATGTCCGATCCACTTTATGTATGTCAAGGTTCGACCATTGGCCTTACCCTTTACTATTTTCCATCCTTTACACCATCACAAACTAGCACACTAACCTCTAAAAAATCAAAGTGTGATCCTCTAAACAATGCTTTAAGTCATCGGAAGTTGGGGATTGCTAATTCCTCTTGCCTCATCCTTGAAGTGCATAGCCAAGCTTAAAAAACAAGTCCAAACACATATTCCGATGCTCTTTACATCTATCAAGGTTCAACCATCGACCTTACCCCTCACCTTCTACCTACCTTTACTCCATCGTAAACCTTCCCACCAACCTCTGAAATATGCATGAGTTTGTCGAATGTTGGGGTTTGAGCTCTTCTACCTTATAGCTTTCATGCCTTTTTTTTAAGGTGTAAGCCAACGTTCTGACCCACGATGTCCGAAATAATCCCAAGCATTAACAGACTTAATCCTTTTGGGTATCGGCCTTTGGACATCCTTCTTACCAAATACCAATGAATTAATAAAGCATAGGCCTTATGGTCAAATCCATGAACACCGAAGCTATTTCAGGTGTTGTGGTTTGGGGTTACATCTTCTTATTTTGTTCCATGCTAAGGCATAAGCCTTAATATTGTCCCATGAACACTGAAACAATTTCAGGTGTTGAGGTTAACCCTTACCTCTTGCCTCTCACCATCCTTCGAGTAAGGCATAAGCCTTCCTACTGAACCACTATGCCCCAACATTTCTTTTTCAAGACTTAACCCTTTTGGGTGTTAGCCTTCAAGATTTCTTCTTACTATTTTCTTGCCAAACTATTAAGGCATAAATCTCAAAGCTGACCTACGAACACTAAAGGATATTAGGGTGTCAGGGTTTACGTCTCCCTCATACCTCTTATCGAGTGCCTCAAAATGGAAAAGGAATATCCCTAATATCCTTATGAATCCCTTTTGACCTTAAACAATAACTCCTCATTTGGTATCACCTAGATCTCCTTTTGACCTTAAAGAGGTGCCCCTTTTGACATCAATCACAATTATATTGACAAAAAATTAATCTATCTATAGCTAGGTCTAGTCATCCCTATCAAATTAACTCTCAATTAACACCTCCCAATTACAAGTAAAGGTATGATGTTCTAATTTAAGTGAATATCATAATTCAATGATATGTCACAACCTCAATAGTAGTAAATACTCTAAGACTCTTCATCTTTCCTTATTTACTTGTTATCTTAATTTCTCTAAGTTAAGCAGGTGTATAGGGATCAAATCTGCACTTGCTATTTTTACTAAAACCTCTAAGGCTCCTTTAGTGACTTTAGTCATAATACTTTATATGAGGAACCTCAAGTGAATACTATAAGAGACATTCACAATCAACATAAGTCAAATGATCAGAAGGAAATTCTACTACATGTGGACCTTAGCAACACATTATAGCATGACAAATTATAGCATCAATCCATGCAAATTTAGTCATATACTATAATAGAAGCATTTAAGTAATAATTTAACTAATCTACTCTTAGAGTCAAATGAATAAAAGTATAATGGCACTCAAACACAATTGGATCTTGTATCATCTAAATGATGCACTCTAAATCTACACAACAAAGTAACATAAGTTTAGAATAAAAGGGGTTGTGACTCTGATATAAAGGGAGGGGCATCACATCCTTCCCCCTTGTATAGACTTCCTCCTAGAAGTCTTTCGGGGTTGGAAACTTAACATCATTATAGAAAAACACAAGAATCTAATTGACCATACTAATTATTCTACTTTCTTGGTAAAAGGAATCAAAACAGTAAACTAAGAACATACCTTAGCAAAATCCCTTTAATGAATTTAACATCCAATAAAACATTTAACCCATATATTCTTAATATATAAAAAAAAAGGTTAACAACTATGCATGCAACTATAAATTATTACCCATGCGGTCCACTTCAATTAAATTACAATGATATAACAACAAATAAGAATCATTTTATACACTTCAAAATCCCTTTGGCCATAAACAACACTCATGTTATTAGAAAATTTATTTTCTCAAATGTCCACTCATGTATCGAGAATTATTAGCTTCACATTTTTGTCCAAATATGTCCTGAAGAGAAAATTTTACCTTATAATCATGGCACTCATACCATTTCTCAAGAAATATTAGCTTCTAATTTTTTTCCAAATATGTCCTCAAGATAACATTTTACCTTATAATCATGGCACTCATACCATATCTCAAGGAATATTAACTTCACATTTTTTTTCCAAATATGTCCTTAAGAGAACATTTTACCTTATAATCATGGCACTCATACCATGTCTCAAGGAATATTAACTTGCATAATTTGTTACTATCCTTCTCACATAGTTCATAAGTATACCACTTCACATTTACTTGCAATTTCACATACACACACAACAATAGCAAGGATTCTCTTCCCAATTTGGGTGAGTCTATCCTCATACAACCTCATCATTTACAACACAAGGCTCAATCAATGAGGTTTACAAGGATGGATATTCTTGGATACCATAGCCATTAGGAAAGATGGTCTCGAGGCCCTTCTCTAAGGACCCCTCTATACATTTCCTAGTGCCTTCCCCTTGTTTATTTAAGGGGGTTAGCCTCCAAAAGGATGTTACAATACGAACAATCATAGAACTAGGGGCGAAATGGATTTATGACCATCTCATACTGGTTCCATTTGTAACCCCTTTCAAAAATAATTCTCAAACGCATGTACTCCCTTATACAACTTGCAAGGAACCCCGTAGGATATGGAAGTTTACAGATCATGTCACATTACACCACACTTTCCAATAGTTATCAACAATAAGAAATCCTCAAACCAAGTAACGTAAGATCATAAACCAATGTTTCAATGAAACTGAAAAATAAAATAAAGATCAATTGTAGCTACATTGCAACATTCCAATCTTAATTCAAAAATGAAATTAAATAATTCCATGAGGTAATTGGAATATGAAAAATTTCAAATGGCTAAATAGCTCCAATAAAAGAAATGCAACATTTCACACCTTTGGTGTAAAATGAAATAAAATAGCAATTAATAAATTAACAATAATTTATATTTCAATGATAAAATTTGCACATTACGAGCACCACATGACTTTGATAAGCCACCTAAGGGGAGGAAGGGAATGGTGGTTATCTAACCACATAAGTATAATAGTATGCAATAAACTGGTGGTCCCTAACAACATAAATATCATAGTATGCAATATCATGGTGGACTCTTCCACATAGTATCAATGCCCTACATTTTTTAAGTATCCAAAATCTATAATCATAAAATGGGATCAACATCTCCATCAATATGGTCCATGCAATTCCATCCTTTACCCATGGGTTATAAACATAAAGGGATAGGTTTGCACTATGAACCAACAAGAGTGGCTCTCATAAATGGGGGAGTAGGTCATGGTCAACGTCCATGAAAAATTACATCTCGACATAGATCCTTTATCAAGATTAGGGACAACACCCTGAGCTCATAGTTTCCCAATAGATGGACATGTGTCTCTCAACCCATTATTTACACTAGTTGACATCTCACTCCTGAAGGGGAAACCATACAATAGGGGTACACATTTAAAATATATAAAAGACTTACACAAAAGGAATACATCACATTCCATTTAGATGGTACACATCCACACAATTCATGCTTACACCATTTCACAATTAGTTAACTTCATAGTGACCCATCATGAAGGGTACACATAGAGGATCGTACTTGACGTCCACTCAACCTTGTCCCAAGTCAAATACCCTATATCACATACTTGGGGTGCAACACATTTACTATTTTCCACATATACTCCATTCCATATGATTCCAACATGCACAACATACACTTACACTTGCAACTTGGTCTATCCACAACAATTGCCACAATACACAACATGAGAACCATTATGGGGTATTCACATCCACCATGGATACAAAATAATTTCATTACTAATTTTCATCTTTTAGAGTCACAAAATCATTTCCTTACATAAAAATAAAACCATAAATATTCTATTCTACCATGCATACACAATCATGATAAAGCACCTTCTCAACAAGGCTACCTGATACTCAACACATGATAAAGAAAGCATAGTCCATTTGGTTAGCACCATAAGAACAACATTATTTTTACTCAAAATTCACTTAATCATGCATTTAACATTTGCATCTTTCGTGCACCCGTTTTATTTCCACCATGGATACAAAATAATTTCATTACTAATCTTCATCTTTTAGAGTCAAAAAAACATTTCCTTATTGTAGAGAAGGGGGATTCACTCCTCACAAGTTCTCTTCACTCAGAGAGCCTCACGGGGTGAACAGCCCTAAACTACCTCAAGGAACAACGTGAAAATTCTGGAATTAGAAAGAACGGGTCACAAAGATTTTCTAGATAAACTGACAAGCTCTTAGCCAAAGGACGACATCGCAAAATATAGACGACATTGCGGCGCACTGGAATCTCAGAAGCGTGCTAGTGTCTCGTACATACTAGAAAGAAAGTTTGTCACAAAAAATAGCAAAGAGGTTGCTTCTACTCTAATTGCTAAGAAATCTTAGAATGCAGGAAAGTAACTGAATTGAAATAAAGTGAAGTAGAACTGATAAAGAAAAGAAGAAAGGAAATGCTTACAACCATGCAAGTGATGAAACTTCCAGCACGTGAATGTCTTCAAAACCTACATGCATGATATCTAGAGAAATTGTTGGGGATGTATAGGGGCTTGCCTCAATCAAACCCCTGTTTTGGTGTTCCCACCTCCATGGACAACCAAATAGAATTAGAGAGAAGAGAACCGAAATAGAAAAAGCACATGGTGAAAGAAAAACCCTCTTAAGAGTAGAACTCAGACCACCAAGTATGAGTGATAAAAGAAAACCCTTCTCGAGGAGGAGAACCTGTATCACAAAAGAGGTGATAAAAGCAATCCCCACTCAAGGAGGAGAGCACATGTCACAAAGTATGAGATGCACTAGCTGGGGGATATGGAATCCCAAGATTCTCACAAGCATGAGATGAGGGAGATGAAGCTCCAAGAAGAGAGCTTGAAAGTGCTTGAAGCTGCTATAGCAAGCTCTATGAAGCTGTGCAGACAAGCATTGGAGAGTAGAAGGCTAGAGCCAAAGCTGGAGAGAAGTTAGAAGTAGAGGAATGGAGCTAGAGATGGAGGAAGAGGCCAAATTAATTGAAAAGATTGCTTTTAAGGAGGGAAAAGAAGCTTCCCGAGCCATTTCAGGGCATCTTGAGCTGTTACCACCAACCAAAGGAGGTGATAGGTGGCAAACATGCACGAAAATGGTTGTTTGAACATTGAAACATTGCAAGACACTAGTGCGGCACACAAATGTCCACGCAGAGCGCTAGTGGGTATGTGCAGGATCATGATGGGACAAAAAGTGGCGATATGATGGGTATGTGTAGGGTATGTGGTTGATGACTTTTTTTTACCCAAAATTGATGAAATGAAAAGGGTTTTTAAAGGAGATTCTCAACTTTCCACCAATATAAATTATGCTTTACTTTGAATTTAATAAATAATTATTATTCATTTTCTATTTGAATTACTGACTAAAATCGATTGATAGGCTGATTGAAAAACATCTATAGCTTTCAAATGGTATCACATTTTTTGAATCCAAAACATGTGTCACATTCTATGCTTCGCATACTATAGGATTAAAAAAATGAATTTCATGAAGTTTTGAACAAGTTAAGGTGGTCGACATACAAGTTTTTATATTTTTAAAAAGTTGTAATAAAAATTCATAATTAATTATTTACTTGGAAAAAATTACAAAAAAATATGCATCACATCGGGACATGAGTCCTCTACTTATATCTAAAATCTTATAAAAATATTATCATTTTATTGTGGTTAGGTGGTAAGAAGGACACATACTTCTTTTTCCCTAAAATTTAAGTACCTCACGCATTGAAATTTCAAATTTTCACCAAATAGATTTAAAAACCTAGTTTAGAAACTACATTCAATTTACTATAGATTCTATTCTTACATATTTTTGAAATAATATAGAAAACTTATTCAAATTTTTACGTCAAGTTGCCTAACTCTGATTTTTCTAAATTTTTCGCCACTTAAGGGTCTATTTTTTCCATGATGATCATGCACATACCCTAGTGTTCAGACACATCACACTACAAAACGAAATGAATGGGAAAGGCACAAAGTTTGATACAAAGTTGACATGTGAGGGTAGTTGTTGAAAAGGGGTGTTGAGCATCCTAAGAAGGGACAAAGGCTGATGAAGGGGCTGAAATGAGCCTACACCGGATGCTAAGGGAGCAAACACTAAAGAAGATGCAAGAATGTATGTTAAATTACGAGGGGTGCAATTTTACAATTATACATTTTTCCCCCACTTTAGCAGGCATATGAATCTATGCTAATATGCACAATAAAGGAAATCTACTAAACATAAATAAAATCATATGCATAAAAGGATACTGTAGAGGAAGCAGATAACTCTTCAAACCATGGAAGCACGTCCCAAGGTTGAAGACCTGCAAAAAAAAATGTGTTAGACAAGAAAAACTTGCACTAGACAACAATGTTAGAACATAAAAAACTAAAGGATTTGAGTCAACAAAGTGAAAGAGACCTTTATGTAGAAGGTTGTCTCAGTACTATGCATTGTCCCCGAGTTAAGAAATAACATATAGAAAAATGAAGAGAGGAAGGGCATATACTTAGGATGAAGAAAATGCAGATCTTTGATCCGGTATACACAAGTTGACAAAAAGAGAGTTTAAGAATGTAAGCGCCTCACAGGCTCGTAGACCTATAAGGAAGGTGTCCTCCAAGATCTCTCACATGAAGGATACCCGAGAAAGCACCTTACAAGCTCACAAACCTACAAGGAAGGTGTCCTCCAAGATCTCTCACATGAAGGAAACTGAGAAAAATGCATTATAGGCTTGCAAACTTACAAGGAAGTTATCCTCCAAGATCTCTCACATGAAGGAAACCCCAATAAAGTGCCCTATAGACTCGTAGACTTGTAGGGGAGTGACCCCCAAGATATCCCACATGGAGGAAGCTCAGAAGAAGTACCCTACAGGCCTATAGAACTATAGGGAGGTATCTCCCAAGATCTCTCACATGGAGGAAACCCAAGTAAAGGGACTCCTTACAGTCAAAAAGCGGCTTCACAAGCACACCTACAAAGCGAAAGTGGCCACATAGGCAAGTGGATAGTCACGTAGACCATCGATAGATTGAAAAAATTTCAAAGGGGTCCCTTAGGAACCCTTCAAAAGAAGAGGGGTCCACTCAAGGGACACACTATTTGAAAAGCAAGGTCTAGTCAGGCTGCCCCCAAGCTAGACACAAATAATTCATTTGAGAGAAAATATTTCAAAGGGGGTCCCTTCAAGAGAAAAGGGGGTCCACTCAAGGGACACTTTGATTGAAATATAGAGAGAAGAGAGCGGGTCCTTAGAAGGATGTACATCTCCATAATTAGTTATCACTGCCCCTAGCATACAAGGGAGGAGAACCATGCAAGATACTTAGAACATACAGGATAGAGGTAAACCTCGATATCACTTGTCATTTGAAGAAGAGGTGGGTGCATTAGCAAATACATGAGTGATGGCACCTGAATCATGAATTTGGTGTATTTTATCCTTCAAGGCCTTACGTTCACTAGTGGAATGGCTAGGCACTCGATGGTATGCACAAAAAGAATGTTTTTCTTTGTCATACTTATGAGATTTTTTACGTGTAGGAGAAGGAATAGTAATCAAGCAGGCTTTTAGAAGCCACAAGAAGATATTCTCTTGCTTAGATAAAGAATGAGGAGCAAGAAGTGATCCTTTCTCCTATGGAGAAAAGCTCAACTTCTCACAAGAAGAAGGCATGAAGATAGCAGAAAATTGAGGATCTACATGGAGAGTATTATTCTAACAACATGGATCATACTCCTCTACGGGATCACCATCATCCTTCTTTATAGGACAAATAGCATTAACCCTTTTAACAGAGGTGCGATCATCTTCCTTAGAGGGGGAAGGATCAGCATCAAGGACATTACAACTATTGTTCACATTACTCTGTGATATAGAAGAGTAATCATCTTCAATAGTGGATTTGGATGATGTTATCGGAAGGTCTAAGTGGATCAGGTTTCTTTATATTCCATAATGAAGGAATCTGTAAAGTCTAAGGAACCCCAATCATCACCAAGACATGAATTCTCTTGAGAAGTAGAAGACTTAGGATTTCTTGCTTCAGAAGGATCTTCCTTAGGGACATCTATCTCAAGAGTATCCTTCGTAGTAGGTACTACTAGAGTAAACATCGACACACTAGAAGACATTGAAGGGATAAGAGTAGGCACAACCGAAGCTTGACCAACAATTGCCATTTCACATAAGTGCATAGCATTAGGGTCAACCTTGACTTTGACTACTCGATTATATTACAAATGAACTTAATAGATTTATGCAAGGTAGACAAGACTACACCCATAACATGAATCCACGGTCTACCAAGGAGCAGGTTAAAAGGCAATTTTTCTAACATAACATATATAAGGGTAGGTACAGTAATGGGTCCCAACCTCTAAGGAAAGACTATCATGCCTAATTCTTGTCGACCAACATTATTGAACCCACAAATGTCAATAGGAGAAGCATTAAGAGAAGACGAGTCAATATTAATCTTAGGAAATAGATGAATGCTACATACATTGAGCACCGAACCGACATCAACGAGAGTAAATCTGATGCCAATTTTATTAATGTTAACTATAATCATTAGAGGATCTAATTTATTTTGTACTTCTTAAGGTGGAAGTTCTTGTAGATAGAAGGTAATACTCGACGAATCTAGACGAATATGGACTATCAACACATCAACATCAGTAGGCCTAGCAGAAGAATTCAAGAGGATCTTTTGCAAGGCTTCTTGAAGCATACATTGATAAACTGAAGTAGACTGAAGCAATTCCCACAGTGAGATCTTAGTTGGAGTAACTTGGATTGCTCGACAAGATCGTAATCACTAGGTGCTTTAGTTGTAGGTTTAAGAGCTTGAGGAAGGCTTGGTTGTTTATTCATTTTGTTATCATAAGTATGGGCTACCGCTCTATAAGAGGGAGCCATAGAAATATCAGAAGAATCACTATCAAATGGAACACCATCAATAGAAAAAATCCTTTTAGGAGAAGGACTAGTTGGAGTCACGTAAATGACCAGTCTCTTAAGCCTTTGAGGGGTAGTAGAGACATAGATTACATTTACAGAATCATCACAACTAGTAGAATAATTATTTGAAGACATATTCTCAACATCAATCCGGGGAAGATAAGATGTGATAGGAGTTTCATCATTCACTAATACATAATCTCTAGAGGAGAGTGCATTGGAATAGAGAAGAGATTCATCATCCACGAATGCATCATATCCAAAATAGAGTGCATTGGAATGAATAGAAGATAGAGTAACATTGAGAAAGGTATCAATGATTTCATCTTTTTGCAACAAAATATCCTCTAAAGCAAGAGGACTTTTGTGAGAAGGATCAAAGATATCAAGTGACATAGGCAAGGCCAAGTCACCATAACATGCATGAAATGGAATATCATTAAAATTTTGAAAAAAATTAGATACTGAACTAATAAAAGAAGATATTAAATTCATTACGATTTTTTTGGTATCTTCTAGGTTCTAGTAATTTGCATTTTCAGAGGTCTTCAGAGTGGAATTTGGGGTCAGAAATTGCATCAGTCCCTAAAATTTAACTACCAAAAGAACTTGTATTTTAGGGACTAAACTAGTTCTCTAGGAGACCTTTCCAACGGTGCAAACGGTTCCGAATTCCAAGCACCAAGTCAAAATTTATGACCCCACCAAGTGGGGGTAAATAAATTCCTAGTTTTTTGAAAAACACCCTCTTCACGTCGGGTTCACCAAAATGTAGAGAAAGGGGATTCGCTACTCATGATTTATCTTCACTCAGAGAGCCTCACAGGGCGAACTACCCTAAACTACCTCAAGGAACTATGTGAAAATTCTGGAATTAGAAAGAATAGGTCACAGAGATTTTCTAGAAAAACTGACAAGCTCTCAGCCAAAGAATGACAACACAAAATACAGATAATAGTGTGGCGCACTGGTGTCTCAGAAGCATGCTAGCGTCTCGTACAAACCAGAAAGAAAGTTTGTCACAAAAAATAGAAAAGTGACTGCTTCTACTTTAATTGCTAAGAAATCTTAGAATGTGGGATAGTAACATAATTAAAGTAAAGTAAAGTAGAACTGATAAAGATATGAAGAAACAAAATTCTTACAACCACACAAGTGATGAAACTTCCAGCATGTGAATTTATTCAAAACCTGCATGCATGATATCTAGAGAAATTGTTGGGGCTGTATAGGGGCTTGCCTCAGTCAAACCCTCGTTTTGGTGTTCCCACCTCCATGAAAAACTATATAGAAAGAGAGAGAAGAGAATCAAAATGGACAGAGTGTGTGATGAAAGAAAAACCCGCTCAAGAGTAGAACCCACACCACCAAGTATGAGTGATAAAAGTAAACCCCACTTGAGGAGGAGAACCCGTATCACAAAAGAGGTGATAAAAGCAATCCTCGCTCAAGGAGGAGAACCTGTATCACAAAGTATGAGGTGCACTAGCTAGGGGATATGGAATCCCAAGATGCTCACAAGCATGAGATGAAGGATATGAAGCTACAAGAGTGAAGCTAATAGAGCTTGAAAGTGCTTGAAGCTTCTATAGCAAGCTATATGAAGTTGTGCAAGCAAGAGCTGGAGAGTAGAAGGCTAGAGTCAAAGCTGGAGAGAAGTTAGAAGCAGAGGAATGGAGCTAGAGATGGAGGAAGAGGCCAAATGAACTGAAAAGAATGCTTTTAAGGAGGGAAAAGAAACTTCCCGAGCCATTTCAGGGCATCTTGAGCCATTACCACCGACCAAAGGAGGTGACAAGCGACAAACATGCACAAAAATGGTTGTTTGAACATTGAAACATTGTAGGATGCTAGCGTAGCACACATACATCCGCATGGCACGCTAGTGTCCAGACACATCACGCTACAAAATGACATGAATGAGAAAGGAACAAAGTTTGATGCAAAGCTGATGTGTGAGGGTAGTTGTTGAAAAGGGGTGTTGAGCATCTTGAGAAGGGACAAATGCTAATGAAGGGGCTGAAATGAGCCTACAAAGGATGCTAAGGGACCAGACACTAAAGCAGATGCAAGAATGCATGTGAAATTGTGAGGTGTGCAATTTTACGACTATACAATTAAATAAAAATAAAGCCATAAATATTCTATTCTACCAAGTGGCATAGACAATCATGATAAAGCACCTTCTCAACAAGGCTACTCGATACTCAACACATGATAAATAAAGTGCAATCCAGTTGGTTAGCACCATAAGAACAACATTATTTTTACTCAAAATTCACTTAATCATGCATTTAATGATAGTTTGAATTAGTGTATGGTCTTCTTCTTAGTTGCTTTTTGTTTCCTGCTAGGTGTAGGTTTCTTTCCTTTTGTTTTGTTGTTTCGATGTTGTTGGGTGTTGTTGTTAGTTTATTGTCTTATCTTTATACTAGCACCCATTTTGTTTTTTTTTTTGGCTATTGGGTTGTTGCTGGTGACTTTCTAAAAATCCTGTTTAGCAGCACTTAGTATCTTTTGTTGTAAAGGGTTTTGGGTCCCTTCAAAACTTGTTTTTCCCATATAATCAAAACATTTGCATCTCTAATGAGTTAACATTTATATGGCTTTCTATAACTAATAATTCAATTGGCGACCTTAAGTCTCACTAAAATAATGTCGTTATGATGCACATGCCATTCTATATTCTAGACATGCCATGTAATGAAAGAACAACTTAAATTTAGAATTCAACAATGCAAGGTTTACTATTACATTCATTCCCTTGCCACCATCATTATTTATTTACTTTGCATATTGTATTCACTATTCTATTTTATCTCAATATTAACCGATTCCATGCACAAGATCACACATACACCCTACGGTAGGAATGTAGTTTTGGGACTAAGATATTTTTCCCAATCAAACATATTCCTTTCATATCTACAAGATAGCTTTACACAAACATGCATTCAATTTGTTCCAAGGCAACATGCACTTTTAGGAAGTACTTCATTTATCCACACACAAGAAAGGAATTGCATTTTTAAATCACTTTCAAACACATAGAAAAAGGTCTCATAACACAAACATAATTAAATTACTAATTTTTGTATCTGATTTTAGGAAATAAAATATATGATTCCCTTAAGAAGCATTACTATTTCACTACTCTTTTACCACATAAGGTACATGAACATAGTATCATTTATTTCACAATCAATTGCATCATTCAGATCAGGGTGCATAATACTCAATCAAATCTAGTAGAAATTATCAAAGATTAAAGAAAGAAAAAGACATCATAAGGTCTTTTCAACCATCAATCACAATCAAGGAAATAAGCACACAATGAAATTCACACAAGTAACACCACTTGAGTAACAACACTAACCAAGATCCCAGTGCTGCAACCGTGCTCTAATACCAAATGTTTTGCCCAAAATTTTCTACCAAATTATAGTTAAGGAAAAAACACAAATTTCAAATTTCAACCACAACCACTAGAATAATTCACAACAGGCTACTTCCTATATGTTCACCTCATGAAAGCATAACAACATTTGAACAATCAATCAAAAGAACTTGGTCAGGTAAACTACTGTTGTGACAATCATGGCCGGGTTCAAGTGGAGACAAGGAATCCACATCACAGAGATAGACCTAATTAGTTCAACTAACTAATTAATAATCCAAAACATAATTCAAGTCACATGTTAAACAATAAAACACATATATCAATAGTAAGCTCAAAGTAATAAAAAAGAGAGAAAATCCTAGGGGCCAAACCTAATTCCCTTGGGCTCGTGTCTTATAGCCTCACCTACATATTGCATAGAGGCTCCATAGTTCGACAACTTGAGTTCACCCAACTCATACTTGATTGACTATCAATCACACAATTCACCAAGGTTTAAATCACAAATCACAATGGTATAGTAAATACATAAAATTATCAACAACGATTAATCTACAAGGGTTTCTCTTTTTACTACAAAGAATAATGGTTAACAATCCCAATTGTAACACTACTCAAGGGCCACTTGCCAAAATAGATAACCAAGTATGATATAGGATGAACTTGGCCATGTCATATCTTAAACAAATGATTATAATTGTTGTTGTGGTTTTAACCCATATCATACAAGGTCACAATATAATATTTATAAGAATATATGAGGTGATAGATTATTAAGACAATTCACATATTGAATCTTTCTAGACAATTCAACCATCATACACTTATTTGACCAACACAAGGGGTACAAAACTTAGGTACAAAGATGACTCTACCTTAGTCACACTCATAACCCAATAACACTGATATATACATTAAACTCATTCTCTACTCCAATTCATCCTATGCATCTATTATTTTATTTATAAACTATATGAGTGGGTACACAACCCTTTCAAGGTTCCTTTTCCCCAGACAGTTTCACAGTTGACTGCCACCCACTTAGGTGAAGCCAGGAATCAAAAAACTTGTTAATAATATCTTAACAACATAGGGGATATAGAATCAATCCCAAATAATTTGAAAAAACTCAGTCATGTATAATACAATTTGAATCTTTGTATTAACATAAGAATGTATTATAAGGATCTTGGCAATAATACCTTATATTTCCCTTATTGAACTTCTATTCATTAATAAGTGGTTGAAAGATATTTGGGGGGGGGGGGGAGAATTTGTAAAATTATTCCCTTGCTAGATTCGAATATACTAAGTATTAAAGTTAGGAAAATTTAATACTAGATTTATAATTTCATATTGTTTACTTTCTAAGGATCTTGTTCCATCCTAAGAATCCTTTCAAGAAATGCACAGTTTTATAAAGAAAGTTTATTCATAAATAATGCACATCACGTACATGAAAATTTAATGTCTGGACTTAATATTTGTTTCTCTTCAAGGAAGAAATCCAAGTTAAGTGAAATGTTCAATGGCCATCTCTAACCACAAGATTAGTAACAACAATGATATAACTCAAAATAATCAAACTTTCTTTTTGACCAACTATATTGGCATCATGAAGCCTCATGGGCTCTAGCCAAACCTACAAGCAAGAAATATTTTATCCCCATGATGATGAAATGGGGTCTTCCATTTAGATAATATAAAATGGTATTTCAAGACAATATTTATCTAAGTAACCATCAAACAGTTCCATGAGTACGATACTCAATTTTTGTTGAACAAAGCATTCCAACACCCATTATTCTTACCTGTTATTATGTATCAAAAAATTATATATAAATTATTTTTACTAGAATTTGAATACCAAGAAGGACATAGAAACCCAATCTCTATTTGTTTAGGGATAACATTAAAATCACCATATGATGGCTTATGAACAAGGGTTTTTCTTGAGACCAATAGAATAGTTGATGATGGAAGCCAAAATTCTAAACACAATCCCCAAACACTCATGGATATGATTTGGAAATAAACATAAATTCGCAAATATTACTCCCACTAAATCAATACATGAAATACACAACAAACACCCCCAATACACATGAGAGGGTCCAACATGAAAATGCATCTACATGTACAAAATACCAGGTGGGTATGTTGGAAAACAACTAAAGATAGAACCCAATTACTTGCATAAATATTTTCCAAGGGCCTAGGATGGGATCTTGAGCCTTTGGTTCTGCTCCACCATCTTTTTTCCTCCATGAAAACCCAAAAATAAATGACTTTCCTCATAGAATTTACCTAAAATGGAAGTGTTATTCTCTACACTCCAACCTCCACCACTTGGAGAAAAGTGACATGCCCAGCCACACCTCTTCTATTTCCTTTAGACTCCTCTCTCATTCCCCCCGAAGCTCACATCCACCTTCCTCCTAAAACAAAAGAACTTCACTCCTCTTTTCTTCTTTGAATAGATTCTACACCTCGATCCATGCACCTCTGACAAAATTCATTGCACTTGCAATTTCCGGTATATCACTATTGAGGGTTTGTTTTGCATTAAATTCCATACTCTTGTATGATTGACCTCTCTTAGCTTACATAGTTGAACTTTGTGTTACTGGTGGTATTTGTTTCCTTCATTCATTTGCAAGAATACCACCTAGAGATGACATATCATTTTTCATGCCTTAGCTCCCTTTACCTCTAAGTCACTGACATAATCTAGCCTTTGAATGTAGGACATTGATCTTGAAACTCATTCCATGATCAAGCACATATCAATTACTTATCTTTCTTTAAAACACCACCGTATGATTTGACATGCTTTAATTTTTCCCATAGACCTTTATTGATTCACAATAACGATGTGAGTCAGGTGAAGCAATTAATTGTTGTCATGTGTCACTATCTCGCATACCTGCATTGGTCAAGCCAAGTCAATGCGAGAATTCATGGAATGATGGGATTTATCCTTCATTTTGCTGACATTATGTTTCTCAACATTTTGTGTTTGAGTGTTGGTTATCCACCTTACCTCACGCTTGAAGTGTATTAAAGAACTTTAGAGGAAAGCTCAAACACCTAAGTACGAAGCTTCTTACCCTATCGGGGTTTGGCCATCGGCCTTTCCCTCTACCTTCTACCTTATGATTGACATGCTTTGAAGGCCTCAAGAAATAAGACTGAACCATGATGTCTGATCCTCTTTATGCATGTTGGGGTTCGGCCATTAGCCTAACCCTTTACCATTTTTCTCCTTTACACCATCGTAAACCAACACACTAACCTTCGAAACACTGAAGCATGAGACTTCGTATAGTGCTTTAAGTCATTGGAGGTTGGGGATCACTAATTCCTCTTGCCTCATCCTTGAAGTGCATAGTCGATCCTAACAAGAAAGTCTAAACACATATGTCTGATGCTCTTTACACCTACCAGGGTTTGGCCATAGACCTTACCCCTTACCTTTTGCTTGCCTTTACTCCATCACAAACCTTCCCACCAACCCTTCAAAACATGCATGAGTTTGTCGAATGTCGAGGTTATCTCTTCCACATTATCACTTTCATGCCTTTTTGTTAAGGTGTAAGCCAACCTACCAATTCGCTATGTCCAAAATAATCCTAAGCATTGGTAGACTTAACCCTTTCGAGTATCGGCGTTCAGACATCCTTCTTACCACATACCAATGAACTAATAAAGCATAGGCCTTACAACCGAATCCATGAACACCCAATCCATTTCGGGTGTTGGGGTTTGGGGTTACCTCTTACTTCTTCCTTTGTTTCATGTTAAGGCATAAGCCTTAATACTAGCCCGTGAACACCAAAAAAAAATTAGGTGTCAGGGTTCACCCTTACCTCTTACCTCTTACCATCCTTTCAGTAAGGCATAAGCCTTCCTACCAAACTGTGATGCCCCAACATTTCTTTCAGAAGCCTTAACCCTTGTGGGTATCGACCTTTGGGCTTTCTTCTTATCGTTTGCTTGCTAAACTATTAAGGTATAAACCTCAAAGACGACCTACGAACACCGAAACTATTTTTTGTGTTGGGGCTCAAGGTTTCATCTTTCCCCTTCCTTTATTTCATGTTAAGGAAAAGGCCTTAACACCAACCGACGAACATCGATACAATTTAGGGTATCAGGGTTCAGGGTTTCATCATACCCCTTTCTTAACATTCTTAGTAATGCATAATCCTTATGAATCCCTTTTGACCTCAAACAAAAACTCCTTATTTGATAGCACTCAAATCTCCTTCTGACCTTAAAGAGGTTCCCCTTTTGACACCAATGGCAATCATATTGCCAATAGATTAATCTATGTATAGCTAGGTCTAGTCATCCCTATCAGATTAACTCTCCATTAACACCTCCCAATTACAAGTAAAGGTATGATGTTCTAATTTAAGTGAAGATCATAATTCAATGATATGTCACAACCTCAATAGCAATAAAGACTTTAAGACACTTCATCTTTCCTTATTTACTTGTTATCTTAATTTCTCTAAGTTAAGTAGTACTATAGGGATCAAATCTGCACTTGCTTGTTTTACTAAAACCTCTAAGTCTCCTTTAGTGACTTTACTCATAATACTTGATATGAGGAACCTCAAGTGAATACTATAGGAGACATTCACAATCAACATAAGTCAAATGATCAAAAGGAAATGCTACTACACGTGGACCTTAGCAACACATTATAGCATGATAAACTATAGCATCAATCCATGCAAATTTAATCATATATTGTAATAGAAGCATTAACATAATAATTTAACTAATCTACTCTTAGATTCAAATGACTAAAAGTATAGTGGCACTCAAACACAATTGGATCTTGTATCATATAAATGATGAACTCTGAATCTACATAGCAGAGTAGCATAAGTTTAGAATAAAAAGGGTTGTGACTTTGATATAAAGGGAGGGGCCTCACATAGATATTCAACACGTGTCAACAAGATGGAATGTGTGAGAGATATGCTTACATAGGCATGAGAAAAGGAGTGGGGATAAGTCAAAAGATCAAGGGGTGAGGTGTAGGCATAACTTGACTCAAAGATAGCATGCTTACACATGTGTGAGCAAGGTGTTGATAAGGTTAGCATGTTCATGGATGTTGGAGCATAGGAGGGTTGAGGTGGAAGTCAAATATGCTTCTATGAGTGCATTCTCACTCATGTGTGAGCAATGAGTGGAAAGGCTAACATGCTCACATATGTGGGAGTAGGGAGAGGGGACACATGAGGGAGGATGAGAAGTTTAAATTTTAATTTATGTAGATGGAGTTAATAGTTAGGATTAAATGGAGAAGGATCAATAATGATATAGATTTAAATATTAGAAAAAATGGTGATAGGGATTAATTAATATTAATTAATCATCTAATTAAGGATTAATTAATTAAATAAGTTGGAGGGATTTTGCACTTAGGGTAATTGATTTAATTTAATTAATCATACCTAGGGAAGAATTACATAATGATGAATGGTGAAGGAAATAACTTATTTAATTAATCTATTAGAAAGTTAGTATGAAGAATTAGTGGCAAACTTTAGATGTCTACATGGCCGAAAAACAACTCTATAGCCCCAAAAAAGTGAAAAACTACATCTTTTTAAATTTTAACATTAGGAGCAAGGTTGAGACACCTTTCCTAACATGTATGTGCTCTTTTCTTTTCATTAGGCCTGTATTGATTCCTAAAAATTCTTAATTTTAAGTTATCTAAATTGATGTATTTTCTATATTTTCAAGTGAATTTTGAACTAATTTAAATCTAGTTTTCTAAGATGTTTCTAACATAAGATTTAATTCTTGAGATGAAACCATGTAACTTAACTATTTGAATTCATTCGCCCATAACAATCTTTAATTTGAAAAACCACTCTAATTTAAATTAGATATAAATTGTTCCTAAACCATCCCTAAGACTAACCCTAAATTTATAAAGAAATATTTAAAGAAAGAGAGGGTTGAGAAAAAAATGAGAAGGTTGAATATGAGTTTTGCTAAGTACTTGTGTTCTCGTAAAAGAAACAAGTCACCATCAAACCATCACCAACTAAACTAGTATTTGATCACAATGCAATCTTCAAATGGATTATTCACTATTAAAACTAAACAAATATTTCCACCATAATTCATATATAGATCATATCAACTGAACCTTATAAATACTTCTTTAAAACAAATTTTATAATTTCAACTGATTTTTTTTTTTCATTAATCCTTTTAATCACTTGCTACCCAATCCTCTACACTCAAACAAAAATTTAAAAAAATAAAAATATGTACTTACATCTCTAAAACTCTAATATAATATCAATTATCTCTCTCTTACATATCTATCACTCTTTTTGTTCTTACAGTCTGGATACAGAATACCCCAGAAGAGAGAATGGGTCAACACTACCTTAAAAAGATCTTTATTTCCAAATAGATTTCTCCTGAATCTCAAGGAGAATTTCCCTCATGAAGGCATTTAAAATCACTGATGGTGCTTTCATTACAAGACCAATTTCACTAAAATCAATTACCCTTTACTGGTTACAAATATTCCTCAAGTCATTTGTTATAAAATCGTCATACATTTGCCTCTAGATGTAACACCCATTTATTGTTTGACCAAACTCAATCACCAGGTAAGCGACTGCTTGAAATACAAGTTCCCCAGTTTCATCATTGATATTTTCTTACTTCATTATCTATGGAATCTTTCCTTCTATGGTATGTTTCCATGTCTTCCAAACCTTGACTGTATCCTTTATTTAATCTATTATATGTTTCTTTCTTATCTGCCACCCATTCCAATTCTTTAGCTGTTACATTCCCTCTTCACGTGCCCATTTTCCAGATTTGAATGTCCATGAATGCCTCCATTTGACCAAAATCCAGTTTGAAACTTATTCTCTGACGCCCAACTTATTGGACTTATTCTGATACAAAAGTTTACATAGTTTTTTATCAGCAGTTTTTTAATCATACTATTTTGATTGTTATCTTCCATCTATTTTGGATATGTATTGGGTGCCTATCACTTTTGAAATCTGGGCCTACAGACTCATATATTCATGAATTATCTTTCTTGCCAACTTAATTTTAATAAAGAACAATAATTTATTTCCTTACAATTATAAAAGAGTAATTTCAGAATCTTCAAATGAGGTTTACCCACAATATGATGAGCTTGATGACGAAGTAAAGTGATTCCACCAATTCAAACACATTTGTTCTCCTTTGGCGTGTTTGTGTATAGATGGTGGGGGACCAAGAACACCTTGTCATATATTGTGTGGCCCCCAATGATGTCGACAAGAATTATCATTTCAATGGTTGGTATATTGTCATATATTGCATCCAAAAATGGATGTTACACCTTGACTATTGGAAAAGTAATTTCTAGAGAAAAGAGTTAATATGTGAAGAAGATGATTTTAATAAAGAAGAATAAGGGTATAAGCTAGATGATCTATTTATAGTGTACATTTTGTATTTTAATTTTGACTTTTGCTATTAGATTTATAATTGTTATGCTCTATCAAATATAAAATTGATTTTTTAGTTTATTTTAGCTTAATTTTATATTCATTTGGATTTTTTTATTTGTAAGTGATCATTTTTGGGGTTGTAAATCTATTATATCATCTTCAACTTTGCACTTTGAGTTTAAAAAAAAAACAATTGTCTTTGATTTTTGAGAATGGTGAGGTTGGGAAGCATAATTAGAACTTTGTTGGTTAGGGAAGGGGAGTCGACTAGCTTCCCACCTTGTATCTTAGTCAATACTTTTGATTTATTCAATGATTTGTAATGAGTTCATAAACATGTCAAGTAGAAATGTTAATGTCAATGTCTATTCTTATGATTTAAAATGTTGATGCAACACTCTCTAAAATCATAATGCGATAATTAGATAAGATATAATCAATGGTCTAAAATGAATTGAGGCACTATCCTTTTACACAAAACCCTAGCATACAAATTTGAACATATCATGCTTGAGTCATTAGACAATGACTATTAGAGGTGTACTGTAGAAAAAATGCAACTTGCTTGATTTGGGGAATAATTGATGACAAATTGGACTTAATAAGGCCTTGATTTGGTGTTGTCGGGTGTTTTCACATCCACACTAGGTCTTGGACCCTTTCAAATGTATTTATTAATGTCTTGTAAAGGTGTTGTAAAGTGTTGTAAAAGACTTTCACACTTTTCTAGACTTGATGAACCCATTCTCCCTTAATTCAACATTATAAAATGTCTTTAATGATATTATCACATTAATCTAGAAGGCTTGTAAAATAAACTTAATTTAATCTAGTGTTGTAATGTGTCCTACACATTCACATTGGATATTGTGACTTCCTAGGCTGAGTGGACCTCATTTTAGTGTTGTAAAGTGTATTTAATCACACTTTCACATTGAATTATGTGTCCCAAGCCCTAATTGACCTTTACATCGTCATTAATAGGCCCCTATTACCCCATATTGTGCATCTCGAGGCAATATTTGATGAGATAACCGACAAAGTCACCATATGAACTTGATTTCCTCATTCCCCAACAACCCAGCTGGAAAAAGGGTCCCCTCTAGGACTAATTTTCCATCTGTGGCAAATGAGTTCCTGCCAGGTTGGACTGATTTGCCCAAGGTGGCGAATGAGTTCCATTTGGACCATTTTTGACTTTTGAGAGAGAAATTTTGGAATTTAAGTTTTATTTTTCTTCATGTCGACCTTGGGGATCCAATTAATGAGAAAATTAGGAGAATTGCCTATAAAATCAAGTCTCTAAATCCTCATTTACATCTCATAACTCATTCACACATCTCTTATCATTCATTCATCATCTATCTTCTCTATCAAGTCAAGCAAGTTAGGGTTTCATCATTGCAAGTCATCAAGATAGCTTCCAAAGACATTCAAGGGCAGATTCTTCAACTATTGCTACAAAAATTCAAGATCAATCATCATGGAAGTTAATTACTCCATTATTTCATACTTCATTACATTCTTTGTCTATTTTGGTTTAATTACCTAAAAGGGGTTTGACCAAGGAAAACCCCCATTCCCTAACATCCAACATTTCTCTTTCTTGTCTTGTGTGTTTGTAGATTTAGACATCTTGGAGGCTTAGAAATCATTGAATATTGCATTGCAAAGTTTTTCAATTCATCTATTCATTGAAAAAGTCAAAATATCAACAAAAAGTCACATTCAGGTCCGAAAATCAGACTTTTGGAGGCAGACACCTTTCAGGAGCCGAAGTGCAAATCAGAGACTACAATTTCCACCTTTGGATTTTCAGAAATTCAAAATTGGACTAATTCACCATGGGTGTGGAATGAGTCCCACTTCTAGGATTGATTTTGGTTTTCTGCATTTTTGGATACCCATTTGTTTGAAACGGGCTCTAGAACAATTTCCCCGATCTGGGACTAATTCGCCCAAAATGGTGAATGAATCCCACCACGCCTAAAAATTAGGATCAACAACATTCCAAATGTCATTTCCAGTCTCCACCAATATCTCAGGTGCACACTTTCAGTTTCATCCATTTTTGTTGCAATTTGCATTCATTCCTAGGTGTTTTCTGCATATCACAATGTGTTTTCAAACAATCTACGTTTCATTGGTTTTGCATTAATAATTAATCCATTTTATCAATTAGTTGCATTTAGTCATAATTATATCATACATTTCTTAATTTGAGTGAACCACCTAGATTTTGGGTGTGAGATCTATTTCTTTCCATTACCTATGAAAGACCCTAATTGAGCAAAAGAGTCATAGCATTTCACTCCCCTAAAAATCTATGGTTCATTTTGGTGAACCCACTTTTAGAATTCTTTCTTTTCTAATTTAGAGTCCATCATCATCCTAGCAATAACTTGCATGCATTAGATTTTGCATTGTTTTGCATTCTAGGGTTTCAAAAAATTGCATTAGTGAAAAGGTCATTTAGCTTACATTTTTGCATATAATTTCCTTATAAAATTCTGAAATTCTACATTTACATCTTAGGCATGCATCATACAACATCAAACACATCAACAACAATTCAATTTTTTTGAGAATTTTGCAAAAAAACCCTTACTAGGACTCATTTGCCATGCTGGGAAAATCAGTCCTTGTTTAGATTTTTAATTGACTGTTACAACATCAGAAACCTCATTTTTGTGCCTCCTCAACCTCCTAGTACCATAAACTATAGGTCTGGAAAGTTTTTGGAACATTTGTTTTATGCAATTCAGTCAAAAACATCATTCTAGACTACTCATTCTTCAATTCACTTCATTTGCAAACATCCTTATATCTGAAAATGCTTACATTTCTGAAGTTTTGCATAACATCGATAAAAGTACTTTTCAATTTTGCATATACAATATTTCTATTCATAAAACTTTGCATAAGTTTGATAAAAGTGCTTTTCATTCTTGCATATATATTGTTTACATTCTTAAGGTGTTGCATACATTGGATAAAAGTGTTTTGTATCTTTGCATATACATTGTTCATATTGCTAAAACATTGCATGAAAGGGTTACATGTGTTTTTCATTCTTATTCAAACAATGCTAGTACCTTGCATACTTATACATGTTAAGAAACATTTGTTATCCCCTCCCTATGAGAGTGTTTTAGTGAAAGAGACTACAACTTGGGCAATTCCTAACGATCATACTTGTTATTCTCATAATATCTCTCCTCTTAGTGACAAAGATAGTTTAGTAGAAGAATCAATTAATGAGAATTTTGAGAATCCTACTTGTTTCTCTCCTTTTACCTCTCTTAGTGGACAAAACATTCATAACCAACATAACACAACCATAGGTAATCATGACAATAACATTTGTTCTTCTCCTAGTATCTCTCCTAGTTGTGAAGAAGATACTTTGTTGTTAGAAAACACAATCGATGACGGTCATGAGTATCTTAGTTGCCCACCTTCACCTAACAAATTCATTCTTGGGCAAGAAAATTCAACCATTGATCATTCCCCTATTTGTGATGAAGTCCTTTTAGAAGAACCAACCTTAGAATGCCAAGAATAATTTATTTGTAGTTCTCCTAAAAACTCTCCTTCTAGGGAGGATATCATGATACACGACAAGGCTAACATTGACAATAACAATATTATGCCATTACATGACAATGAAAAGCCCATATTAGACTCTCATTCACCAAGGGATGTTAATATTATTCAACCTCAACTCATCCTTTACCCACCATCACATAAACCTCCACCTCCACCTAAACCCGAGTTTACTCTTTACCCACCTCAAAATAATGTGTTGTAGCAATCGAGTCATAATACCGTTGCTCATACATACAACACTAGAAATAATCTACAACCACAACAACCTACCCCCACACCCTTACCTTTTCCAAATCCCATTTTTCCTAGTGATCCTCAATTAAACTCACACATTAAGGAGTACAATATTGTTGAACAACTAAAGAATACTCCTGCTAAGATATCCTTATGGGATCTTATTCAAGCATCCCCTCACTATCACAACATGATCCAAGAAGCCTTGCAACAAGTTAGACTTGTCCCTTCTAATGTGCAACCAACTGACATAGAAGCCATGATCCAAGGAATAAATGCTAACATTGTTTTCCACCAAAGTGAACTCCCCCCTTTGGAAGTGAAAAAACAAAACGAAGCTTTCATGATAATTGCTCAATACAATCAGATAGGGATAAAGCGAACCCTTATTGACAACGGCTCAGCCCTTAATGTGTGTAGCGTAAACCTTTTGGATAGGCTTCGTGTGGATAAGTCAAAAATTCAACCTTAATCTTTATCTATTAAGGGCTTTGATAATGTCGAAAAGATACCTCTTGGTGTGATCACTTTACCTATTACAGTTGGAGAAGTCACATTGAACACATTGATCTAGGTTATGCCTCATGATCTTTCATATAACCATCTTCTAGGTAGGTCGTGGATTCATGCAATGAATGGTGTTCCTTCCACTCTTCATCAAAAAATGAAATACATCTACAACAACAAAGTGTGCATACTCGATGTTGATGATGAGCCTTATAGTGTCTTGCAACTTGAGAAAACCAAAGAGAATCCCTTGAACACATTAACACCAACCACACAAGTGGAACCCGCACAACAAAAAGAAAAACAACAACATATTGAACAAGTCACGACACTATTAGAAGATGATTGGGGTTCCTTGGATTTTGAACATGATTTCTTGGGCGAGTACAAAATCATCCACAAAGATTCAAATAAGGGAAAAGAAACAACATTAAAGTCAACAAAAAATCCAAATGACCTCTTGAAAGCATCCACCTCAACCACTTTAGCCAACGAAGCAAATTAGACAACAAACTTTGAAGCACTTAATCATGAACAACCACCGACTTCAAAAGTAATGAATAAAATTTATGGAAAAGGTTATGAACTCATGAAACAATTTGGATATAGTGGAAAAGGATGTGGTGCTTGAGAACAAGGTATCTGCAACCCTATAGAGCCTAACACACAACACATGAATCATGGTCTTGGTTATTGTCCTTTGATTGAGATAAAAAAGCCATCCCTTAACATCAATACTATCACAAAACATCCTTCTAATGCAACTTTAACAGTAGTACATCCTGAGATGATCAACACTACCGATCTTAATCTTTCTCTTGAACCCAAACACACAAAGAACTCTTCGCTTAACATCAATGTCACCTCGCATAGCACCAAAGATCTGCATTCGATAAATTTTCTCTCCTCTTGTAAGAGTGAGAACAAAATCTTGCACTCTAAAGAGCCTTGTGTAGGTATGACATCCTATACTAAGCAAGACATCTCTTTGCCATCAACAACATAAACTACTTCTCCCATTGATCAAGAGGGTATCTTGTCAAGACTCCTCCAAGATCACTTGATATCTCTCCCTCCATGAACTTGAAATAAATTCCATTACAAGACTTCATTTTTCACATATCATAGAGTTTGTGGTCGTTCCACTAATGCAAGTAAGGCTTTGAGTAGTAAAATCCAACATTTTAAGGAGTTTGGTGTTCTTCCTTATGTGGGGGACACCTAATTCCTCTAATTGACATTGATTTTCACTTTACCTTGCATCTTATCAACCCTTTCAGCTCACCATTGTCCTACACTAAGTGGGGGCATAGGGTTATGTAGCCTTGACCACGTATGTCACTTGTAGTTGCCTCCTTTGGCTAGTCATTAACCTTTCATGAATATATAAGATCAAGCTTGGGACATGGACGATGTGCCTTAAGTTGGCTTGCACATGACATACTACCTTTTTCATGATGTAGCTTATAGGAAACATTTGACTTGGCATAGGGATTTCTGAGTAAGCTATCATGTCTCCTTCTTCTACTTTAAAGCAATTGCTCATAGTACTGGTGTTCGCAACCGCTTTAAAGTGGAGGCATACATCACCACTCACATTTCCTTGTGCGATTTTCTTTTTCTTGTGATCTCCTCACTTGGAAACATTAGGTACAATGTTGCCTAGGATGAGACATTGCACTTGTCCTCTCTTGGAAACAAGATGTGACCATTTGCACTTTTCCTCTCTTGGAAGCATTTGGCATAATGTTCCCTAAGATGAGACCTTGCACGAACTAAGAAAAATCCCTTTGAACATTCCTTACAACACTTACAATGTCTATGAGTCAAGAATAAGAAGTTTTCCTTACTTCATAGAGCTCAAAAATCATTTTCCTTTATGGCGCCTTATTAAAGTTATTAGGAGGTATAACTCTGGTATGGTTGAGTGAGAAGTCCATTCAGAGGCGTGAATTTCCCCATAGCCACCTATGTTTTTGTGAGTACATACCAGCCAAGCGTATGTTTCTCACCTTTTGGGCTTTCTCACCTGATGGATAGCCAAGAGTTTCATCGCCCTAGAGTGAGTATGCAATTTCTTTTTGGGAAAATAGCCTAGATCTGATCCACAACTAGCTGGACAAACAGTCGAAGCTTGATCAACCCTTTTATTTCCGCTCTTCTAGTTCTTGCCATTGCATGATCCTGTATCTTTTTTTGCCTGCAAATCATTCACCTTGTGTGTTTCCTTTTGCACTCATGTTGACTTGACTTAGGATCTTGGATCCTGGGGGCTTGGACACCTCCGTTGATCTTTGTTGCCCTTTTTCATCTGCATGGGTACAATTGGACCCCTCTTGAATGTCTACTTTAGTGGGAGTTTGAAGCAAGTTCATCCTCTCACTAAAGTGGGGGCTAAATGTACCATAGAAAAAAGACAATTTGCTTGATTATGGGATTAATTGATGATAAATTGGACTTAATAAGGCCTTGATTTGGTGTTTTGAGGTGTTTTTCACATCCACACTAGGTCTTGGACCCTTTCAGATGTATTTATTAATGTCTTGTAAAAGTGTTGTAAAGTGTTGTAAAAGACTTTCACGCTTTTCTAGATTTAATGAACCCATTCTCCCTTAATTCAACATTATAAAATGTGTTTAGTGACATTGTCACATTAATCTAGAAGGCATGTAAAATAAACTTAATGTTAATCTAGTGTTATAATGTGTCCTACACATTCACATTAGATATTGTGCCTTCCTAGGCTGAGTGGACCTCATTTTAGTGTTGTAAAGTGTATTTAATCACACTTTCACATTGAATTATGTGTCCCAAGCCCTAATTGACCTTTACATCATCATTAATAGGCCCCTATTACCCCATATTGTGCATCCCAAGGCAATATTTGATGAAATAACCAACAAAGTCACCATATGAACCTAATTTCCTCATTCCCCAACAACCCAGTTGGAAAATGGGCCCCTCTAGGACTAATTTGCCATCTGTGGTGAATGAGTTCCTGCCAGGTGGGATTGACTCACCCAAGGTGGCGAATGAGTTCCATTTGGGCCATTTTTTACTTTTGAGAGAGAAATTTTGGAATTTAAGTTTTATTTTTCTTCATGTCGACCTTGGGGATCCAATTAATGACAAAATTAGGAGAATTTCCTATAAAATCAAGTCTATAAACCCTAATTTACATCTCATAACTCATTCACACATCTATTATCATTCATTCATCATCTATCTTCTCTATCAAGTCAAGCAAGTTAGGGTTTCATCATTGCAATTCATCAAGATAGCTTCCAAAGACATTCAAGGGAATATTCTTCAACTATTGCTACAAAAATTCAAGATCAATCAACATGGCAAGGTAATTTCTCCATTATTGCATGCTTCATTACATTCTTTGTCTATTTTGGTTTACTTACCTAAAAGGGGTTTGACCAAGGAAAACCCTCATGCCCTAACATCCAACATTTCTCTTTCTTTTCTTATGTGTTTGCAGATTTAGACATCTTGGAGGCTTAGAAATCATTGAATATTACATTGCAAATTTGTTCAAGTCATCTGTTCATTGAACAAGTCAAAATATCAACAAAAAGTCACTTTCAGGTCCAAAAATTAGACTTTTGGAGGCAAACACCTGTCAAGAGCCGAAGTACAAATTGAAGACTATAGTTTCCACCTTTGGATTTTTAGAAATTCAAAAGTGGACTGATTTGCCATGGGTGGTGAATGAGTCCCACTTCTAGGCCTGATTTTGGTTTTATGCATTTTTGGATACCCATTTGTTTGAAACAGGCTCTAGAACAGTTTCTCCAATCTGGGACTAATTCGTCCAGAATGGAAAATGAGTCCCACCAGGCCTAAAAATTAAGATCAGCAGCATTCCAGATGTCATTTCCAATCTCCATCAATATCTTAGGTGCACACTTTCAGTTTCATCCATTTTTGTTGCAATTTGCATTCATTCCTAGGTTTTTTCTGCATATCACAATGTATTTTCAAACAATCTACATTTCATTGGTTTTGCATTAATAATTAATCCATTTTATCAATTAGCTACATTTAGTCATAATTATATCATACATTCCTTAATTTGAGTGAACCACCTAGATTTTGGGTGTGAGATCTATCTCTTTCCATTAGGAGAAAGACCCTAATTGAGCAAAAGAGTCATAGAATTTCACTCCCCTAAAAATCTATGGTTCAAGAGGAAAGCGAGCTTTGATTCATCCTTAAATACAACCACCTTGACAAGTATAAAAACACTAGAACAATGTGCAAATACCCTAGTGAATGCACAATTTCCCCTAAGGGAACTAGGGAATGGGAACTAGGGAATTCACCACTATGCAAATAAAACATGGAACATAGAGGATTTTTTCCATTTGATCTTACAATTTACTAATTGAATTTTTATTTCTCAAGGATATAAGACTTAAATAGGTCATATAGTGCTTTCTAATGACTTGGGTTGGTTTTTTTTTTTTTTTAAATCCATCTTTTCACCATTACAAGTGTGTTGATAATAGTCTTTTGTGTTGATAATAGCATTGAATGTGTGTTAGGAGCTTCAATTTTTTTGTGTAAGCTCATGAATGTCATGCAAATATTTGCAATCAACCATTTTGATAGTGAAGTAGGGAATATCTACTTGCTAGAGATAGATTTCTTCACCTAATATTAGGTTTTCTTAAGGAAAAAATTGGTTTTCCACATGGTTTGTTTGTTTCATATCTATTATTTTAGTTTTCTAGGATGTTATTTTTTCCCTTAATAAAATTAATGATATCAGTAGCTCACCTAATGATAAATTAGACATATATTAATATACCTTTCCTGAGCATGATCAAGGCCATTCATCTATGTCTAGCAATGGTTCATCCCAAAATAATTTCATTAGTCACAACCATAACATATCCACCTCATTTAATTTCCTAATAGGTCATCTTGAAGAAGCTTTCCCACAAGAAGTCCTCAT